>JALHLI010000023.1:2892500-3350000 GCA_023349425.1 Anthopleura sola
TTCAATCCCACACTCTTTAGTTGTTTCCTTCGGACCCCTTCCCTCTCTTCCCTGAACAATATTACTCCATCTTGTACCTTATGCTACATTGGATAGGGACAGGGACACACTTATGATTTTATATTTCATATTTCCAAGATGGCATCCATTTCGACTCCTAAAACAGTCCCACAATGCACTCACTCGATGACTTTTTTCAATGGAGTTCCTGTGTATGTGGCGTAAAGTTTAACGCAAAAGCACGCGCGTTCGCTCCACCAACTCTGTGAGAAGTTAGTTGCCCCAGGGAGTGGCTCTTCATGCATCGTATGACGTCTTATCAAACATTTAGATGAAGAAAGCAAATTTACTTGCTATTTTAATGTTAGTGGTAGTGAAATGACGTCATAATGCAAAGTTACTTGTGCGCATGCCAGACTGAAGTGAAAATTTTGAAAATTCATCCCACATGGAGTAATGATAACGCAGAGACGTACTTATCTCAGGAGCATTTTCAAAGTCGCTGGTCATAGCAAGGGGTTAATCTTACACGGTCTAGGGGCCGACTAACCTCTCCCTTAAGCTTCGGCTGAGCTCCCTGATCAGTGGATAGCGGTGTCGGGGTCGAAATCTCCGGCATAGCCGTTAAATGCTTCGCGCTGCCATACCATGCTTCAGCACCGAGTCTGGAGGTATGGTCCTAATTCAATAAATAAATATTTCATTAGAAATTCCAAGTACATTGGTACCCCGCTCTACGGCCAACCGCTTAATACGGCCACCCGGTTAATACGGCCAACAGCCACTTTTCTGTGACCCGATTGACAGACTGCCATACAAAGTTCACGTCATATTACGGGCACTGGTTATCTACCCTGTATATTTTGAACTGTAACCATGAGGTTTTAGTAAAGAAAAGCTTTCTTCTGCCTAAATACGATTGACGACTGTTTCCCGTCCGTTTTTTGACCTTTCATAACGTTATTTGAACACTAACAAAGTTTTCAAAAGTTTTCACTTTTTGACTTTTTAGATGTCTATGTTTTACTGCAATCAGTGCTTGTTGGCTTCTTTCTCTTTGAAGAAGTTTGTCTGACATTGTGTACTTTATTATATTTATTGTATTGTATCAAAACCCGTTTGTGACGTATATTTTGAAAGCCAGCTGTCCCTTTGGTGGCCGTATCAACCGGGTTCCACTGTATCAGTTCTTTAAGATTTTTTTTTCACCGATAGTTCGTTATTGATGGTTTTGTAAACATTCCCAAATGGATCAAGAGACATGGCGGCCATGTTGATGGTGTGAAAGTCACTATAGTCTTGCCTGGACTTGTTTGAATCCAACTTAAAAATAATGACGAAATCAAAGTCAAAGTCTCGACAAGAGAATAAATTTGACTTCATCAAACAAAAGTCATATCGTTTTATTATAATCAAGGGAACTTAGTAAATCCACCGCAAAAATGATAGAATCCACCTTAAAAGGTGGCCTGTGCCATGCGAACACTACAACTCATATTTTTATAATTTTTGAGAATTTACCATGGGTACCGATGAAAAATGTATGAAGGAATGTTTGAAAATAAGATGAAAATCCACTGTTTTGGTTGGCTTTAGTTTTTATATTAGTTTTGAATTTTTTTGCTGGTCAAGAGAGGGAGTTTAACTTTGATTGTATTTCTCTAGCGCGCCCAAAAATAACAGAATCCACCACATCTCCTGTTGACATCAGTGTTGGAGAAACCGTGCACTGTATTTGTGCAGCTAATGGCATACCAGCTCCTGTCATTTCTTGGCGGTTTTTAGGGAAAGAGGCTCCCTTTTACACCAAGATTAACCGTCCAGTCTCTCAATGGCAAGAGCCAACTTACGCTAAGGAATGCCACTAAAGCATTGTCAGGAAGTTAGCAGTGTGAAGCTCACAATACCAAAGGATCTGTTTGCGCTTATCCAAGGTGTATCATTAGTGTTAAAGGTAAGATATGCAGCTATTAAAAAAAATGGTGAAGGTTTTCTCGGATGTCGGATGTCGGATGTCGGATGTCGGATGTCGGATGTCGGATGTCGGATGTTGGATGTTGGATGTTGGATGTTGGATGTTGGATGTCGCATGTTCCAAGAAATGCAGTATGGGTGTCACTACAATATGGAAATTTCCCAAACTTTGACTGCAGGGTTTTCCAAGATATTTCTGTGGTGACATTAATTACACATGAATATAATAAATTTCAAGCTTGGTAATCAACATGCAACAAAATCTTCACCAACTTCATTTGGCTGTATACTACTAGGCTGTAAGAAAGAGCCTGTGCGCTTTGCCAAAATGTCATGATCACATTGATGTTGTTATTTGGCGTCAATGATTGATCATAAATAACTAATCGAACCTAAATATCATAATTTGGCTTACATAATATGTTCTTTTACATTTTTTATTTTTTTCGATTAGTGCCCGGCGATGCCTGCAAGCCACCACGATTCAATGCCGCAGCTTTATCACCAGATGAGTGTCGTGAATGCTTCTGTATGGCAGTCACAGAGGATTGTCAAAGTGCCTCTCTCTACAAAAAACAGGTTTATATGAAGAGAAAATGTGTTGTTGTTGATCATATCATTGAATTCATTCAAGCCAAGAATACCTAAATCTAACTCATTTAAGGAACGCTGATTTCAGAACTGAACGTTTTAACACCACTAAATATGGTAAACATTCATTGATTTATTTTGGCCCGCACCTATATGGTCTAAGCTTAGTAGTAAAATAAGATCATTACCCACGTAAGGTGGTTTCAAAAGAGCAATTAGTAGAATGGACCTGGATTCCTTAATCACTTCTTGCAAGAACTGTACTTTCTGTAATGCTTAAACCTCTAACACTAATATAGTTTTCTTACTGACCATCTATCTGGGTCGGACACAGCCTGAGGGGATGATTTCCGCGCCCCAGCCCCCTTGAAGGTTGGGTAGCGTAGACGTGCTTGTCTCTTCAGGCTGTGTCTGACTTAGCGAGTATTTTATAGTTTTATCTACTGTTACTTATATTACATCACCATATCCTTACATGTATATATTAAAAATTTTTTCTTAATCTAATATCTACTAAAGATGTACCCTGAGGAGATGTACCCTGAGGAGATGTACCCTGAGGAGATGTACCCTGAGGAGATGTACCCTGAGGAGATGTACCCTGAGGAGATGTACCCTGAGGAGATGTACCCTGAGGAGATGAACCCTGAGGAGATGTACCCTGAGGAGATGGACGACTCCTGCTCTCAGCCTCGTTGAAGGTTGGATGACGGATGTGTGTCTTTCTCTTCAGGCAATGGATCACACATATCTTACACCTATTGTGATCTCTTATTCTATTATTTGTTTTATATATATAATATATTTATCTACATATTTATTTATTGATCTATCTTTTTCCCATATATTTGTTTAATAATTAATTTTAGGTCTCCCCAATTAGCAAAGAAAGGTAGTTGGAGGAGAATTAGATAGGCGATAATATTATTTTACACGCGCGCGAAATCGTACAATTTGCGGCGAAGTAGGCTTTGAAGCACTTCCTGCTTCTTGCGACAAATTTTGCAACTTGGAACATCGAGTTTTGTTGCGTGACAAGTTGCGTACGGGGTGGTAAGGGACTGACCATTAGATAGTTAATGGGGGGTTGCGTTAATCCCCTAAAAAATATCGAGCACGCTGTTCTGTGCGAAAAAAAACATCGAGCTAGCACAGGTCAAAGGTAATGGCACGAGCTTTATATACCCCCCCCCCCCCCAATCAATTATCTAATGGTCCGTCCCTAATACGGTTAAGTCGCCAAGTTGAATGATTTTGTTGCTCGTAATTACGCACCTTAACTGGCACATCGTACAACTTGTCGAACTACAACAACAAAAGTCGGTCAGTGAATTCAATTCACTCTGTAAGTTAGCCGTGTCCTGACTTTGATCATCCTAGAGGATGTTCCAGGGTTCGATAAAAAAAGTTGAAGGTTTGAAGGACAGTTTGCGAAATCACATGATAATTTTGACCAATTCATACGCTTGAATTCCTTGGTATGGCATTAAAAAGTGACTCCGCCGGAACCTGCTGCAGGCCATTACCTTTTTGACTTTATAGCTGATTCTATGGCTTCAAATCTCTTCTCTATTCTTTTTTCTAAAGATTCAAATTTCTTGTTGATGTCGTCTTTATATTTCTCGAAATCATTCCTCATGCTGTGCAGAGCTTTGTTTACTCGATGGGCTTCATCTTCTTGACGGTTTTCCAAATACCTCACTTCACGAGTCAATCGATCAAGTACTGCATCACTAAACTCGATAAACTTGACCAGGTCTGCATCTGTAATTTTACCCATACAAAGTTGGACACCTGAAGGTAAAAAATCCATCCAATATTTTTAACCTTTTTTTTTACCTTACCTTACACAACTTAGGTGATTCTAAGTGTGAGTATACAGCTAATTGAAAAAACGTTGACGTTGAATTTCTCCGCGACTACGCGACTAGCCCGAACGGGAATATGGGTAAAAATCACTGAAGCAGTTGAATTCTTAATTCACTGATTAAATATGCGCCGGGCTTACAGTACGAAAATTCGCTGGCGAAATAGTATTCTAATGACTTAACAGCTTCAAATTTTGGATCATCTTTGACTGAATATTAGTCATATAGACTTTTGTCTTCCTTTCACAAAACCCGAAGACAAACGTTGAAAGGGTTGCTGCTTGTGTTATCTCATTAGTAAGCAAAAACAACTACTTCTGAGCGAATAATTGAGCGCTTCAGCGATTTCTACCCATAATCCGTTTCGGTTCAGTCGCGTAGTCGCGGAGACGGTCAGCGACCACGTTTTCTCGAATGACTATATGACTTATTTCAATAGAACTGTTAAGTTGTGACGTATTTCCGGGTCCAACTGCTCACAAAAACCGATAAAATAAATTGAAAAATGTTCTTAATGAATTAACCTCCAGTTGAAACAGTTAGAACCTTGACAAAAAATCATGTCACGAAGAAAAAGTAAGAAAAATCCGTTTATAAAACTGCTTTATTCGCTTTGGACCCGGAAGTTGTTTTTCTATACGAGTGACGTCACACTTATCAGCCCTATAATGTTAGTCAACACACAGGTAGCCCAAGAACCTACAAAGCTGAGACCACTGAGGATCATGGGAAACATTTCATATCAAACAAGGGTCAACAAGTAAAACTTTTGATAAAAAAACCCCGCAGTTTAAGGATGTTCACAGGAGGTTAAACTGTAACCTGGAAAATATGTCAAATTCACCAATAGTTATCAAGCGGCCGCATTTATCCACCCATAATAGGGAATGTGCATCGAAGCTCACAAAGCACTCTGGGAAAGTGAGTTCTTTAAAAATGTAACAGGGAAATCAAAGGAACTATCAGAAAAACATTACTCTGTTATTTTGGTCTGCTGAAATCCTTTTATTTCCATAACAAAGGTCAAAGGAAAAATTGTCAGATGAATTTTTAGAGCCAAAAAAGCGTAAGAACTCACTTTCCAATCATGCTTTATGCTAGAATTTCTAGCTCAAGCACATTGGCTACTCTCAACGGTGTCAGCTTTGTAGGTTTTTAGTTTTTTTAGGTGATTAACTGTATTGAAATAAGTATATGAACGGTAAATAAAGTGAGGGTTGTAAGGTATTGAAGTTGTCCTTCAGTAGCATGGTTATATAATAAATAAGTTGAGTTTTGGAGCCATACACTACTGTATATTAAAAGGTTTTTTTTATTTTCTTCTCGAGCTTTCGTCGGACGCCGACATCATCAGGAGATAGAATTTACATATACACAGTGAGTTAAATAGAGTGGAGAACAAAGGAAGTGAACGGAATGTAAACAAATTAAGGAAACAAAGGAGCTAAAATAGCAGCTCTTTTAGTTCGCTACATTCGTCACGCGAGTTGATCTTAGGTTTTTTGCTGTGAATGTGAGAAGCTTCGAGTAGTCTTAAGTTAACAGGATCATTGTTTCTGTCCAGTATTTTGACGGAAAACTTCTTGGCTCCTGGTCTGTCCAAGCAGTTGGTTAGATGTTTGTAGAATGAAGAGGCGCTTGAGTTGAGGTGTTCTTTTATTCTGTCGTGTAGAGGCCTGATACAACTGCCGATGTAGGTGTCTTCGCATTTCACGCATGTGATCTCGTAAACGGTGTTTTTGATGAGACAAAGGTTGGTGTTTGCCATAGGACATCCATTTCGGGTGCATTGTGAAATGGATGTCCTATGGCAAACACCAACCTTTGTCTCATCAAAAACACCGTTTACGAGATCACATGCGTGAAATGCGAAGACACCTACATCAGCAGTTGTATCAGGCCTCTACACGACAGAATAAAAGAACACCTCAACTCAAGCGCCTCTTCATTCTACAAACATCTAACCAACTGCTTGGACAGACCAGGAGCCAAGAAGTTTTCCGTCAAAATACTGGACAGAAACAATGATCCTGTTAACTTAAGACTACTCGAAGCTTCTCACATTCACAGCAAAAAACCTAAGATCAACTCGCGTGACGAATGTAGCGAACTAAAAGAGCTGCTATTTTAGCTCCTTTGTTTCCTTAATTTGTTTACATTCCGTTCACTTCCTTTGTTCTCCACTCTATTTAACTCACTGTGTATATGTAAATTCTATCTCCTGATGATGTCGGCGTCCGACGAAAGCTCGAGAAGAAAATAAAAAAAACCTTTTAATATACAGTAGTGTATGGCCCCAAAACTCAACTTATTTATTAAAGTGAGGGTTCATTTAGTCTTATAGCAGCCATGTTGGATGAATAAAACAATTAGGGGCTTGTCGTTGTTTTGATATATCATGCAATATGGCTGCCACGTTTTATTAATCGTTTGGTCATCAAGGGAATCATTTACACTATATTTTGGCTTTTATACCCTGAAGGATTTATACGAAAAACACCTTTAAGAAGGTAACACGTAAGACGGATGTGTTTATTGATTTATTAATTTTTGTTCCATTTCCTACCTTTATCTTCCCATTCCTGAAGTTCATCAGTGATTCTCTTCTCTTCTTCAGGAGTCAAGCATAAAGCCTTTACCAGAGAATCAATCAGCTTCAGACAAGTTGCAAGCATTGCTTCATTCCAGACAGAAAAATTGCAGTGGCCCCATTCATTTCTGACGTCGTTCCTCACTTGGCTTGACAAGTCTTGAACATCTGAAGAAAATGCACTGGCAGAGGAGAGAATACCAAGTGCAGCAGATAAATCACAAGTGTCATCAAAATCTGAAACAGAAATAGATTTCTGTTAGTGGGAAGAGAAGCAAGGGTGGCGTCGCCTTTCACCAATGCGACCCCGCCAGTTTCGAGTCCCGCTCGGTGTATATGTGAGTAGAGTTGCTTGTTGGTTCTCTCCTGTGCTTCAACGTTTTTTCCAGGTTCTCCGGTTTTCCTCCCTCCGTAAAAATCAACATTCAAATTACAATTCGATCTGGGAGATATTGTTGATAGGGTAACCTCTTATATCTCCTTTCGCACTATGATGCGAACCATTCCACTCTATTAACTATGATGCGAATAAATTGGTGATGTTTTAGTGCCTTTAGCATATGCGTTTCAAAGTCATGCTCTATAGTTAAGCGCTCTGTGAAGTGACATCTATCGTAAATTGAAAACTTTAAAACAAAGGTGCAAAGTCTATCAAAGCGATCTTTCAATGATAATGATGGAGGAAAGCGAGCATGGCTGAGCATGTGGATGGACTATTCGTTGCGCCTATCACTTTGCAATATACAGTTCCCAAATCAGCTTTCGTACCTGAAAATTTAGCCATAAAAGGTTTTAGGTATAATTTGGCTAAATCTACAGCTGAATTAACACTGTAGTCGTAAAGACGAGCTCTATTTCTGTGATTTGCTTCATTGCTGTTGATGCTGCCATAATTCAAACTGTTGCACTTTCCATCTCTGGTGAGGTGTCCAGAGTACACCTGTGTGTGGATGTTGTTGGTGGTTTGGAGATGAGAGTAGAGGCCTTCCATCTTTGGCTTAATGAAACTGCGCAAGGTTGGCAGAAGTATTTTATTCAGACAAATACCAATCACCAGCCATCTCTTCTGGTTATTGCTCAAGTCAAAGGTCGTGTTAACTGAAAATAGAACAGAGGTAAATATCAAATATGTTCAGTGCATGGTAGTAATCATCATAGAACTGAGAGGTACATCATGGGAAACGCTCTAAACTACAGAGAATACGTTTACAACTGACTGGAATCTTAAAATTGTGACAGAAGATTTTTTTTATGTGTTGGAATGTTCACTACGAATTTCAGCACACCATGGTCTCATTATAGGCAAACAAAAAAATTATAGTTAGCTCGCACCGAGGTTTATTTAGCTACTTTTCATTTCAAAGGACAAAAGACGATCACTAGCTAGAAATAACGTAACTGCAAAACTGTGGTGTCATGATGCCTGCAAGAATTCACTTATAAAAGTTTGATTTGAGAGAAACCTAGTTTTTCAGGAGAGGTTTTTGATATTTTGTATACATATATACTGGGAAAATAAATAAAGAATTAACCACTTCTCGAGCCGCCAGGATTACACCTTAGTTTTGCAAATTTTCTCGATTCTGATTGGCTAGCATTTTTTTTCCAGATCATCTGGTAGCTCATTTCATCTCCCTCTCACGATCACGGACTATACTAGAGGTTGGTCTTAAACTAACCTGAAAGGCTGACAATACATTCCTCTTCATCGTGCACTGGAGTCTGTCGTAAAAAAAGGGGGTTACCAAATAGACCATTTTTGAGATGCCCGAGCGCTTTCAAAAATATCGCCGGCGCAGACATGAAAAATAGGCATTTTTCGGGCAAGATCACGCGCGCTATTGGCACAGCCTGATATTTTTGAAAGCGCTCGCGCATCTCGAAAATGGTCTATTCGTTGAGAAGATATACTTTTTCAAAGATTGGGCTTGCGGCCATCTTTTTTTTAAGCAAAATAGGATAATGGAATAACAAACTCAGTGACAAACTCTTATTCAGTGACCTTCAGTCTCTATATATCAGTCGCTAATAATAAAAGCAATGATTTCAAATGACACATATGCTAACACATTATAATGAGAAACCTGAAATTTACATTTTAATAGGCAATGTACATGAGCTCGAAATTATAGCACAAAGCATGATGGGAAAGTGAGTTCTTACGCTTTTTTGGCTCCTCTAAAAATTCATCTGACAATTTTTCCTTCGACATTTTCTATGGAAATACTGAAAAGGATTTCAGCAGACGAAAATAACAGAGTAATTGTTTTCTAATAGTTCCTTCGATTTCTCAGTTACATTTTTAAAGAACTTACTTTCCCAGAGTACTTTGTGAACATTGATGTACATTGCCTATTGTGTTAAAGAAATGGTTTTCAAAGCTAAACTTTCAAAAACAGTACACTTTGACTGTCCTTTACGATCCTCTATTTTTGGACATTTTGGCAATTTACCTGGAAGACTTACATTGATTTTTTGATAACTTGTAACTAGTCCCCATCTCCCGTTCCCAACCCCCTCCCCCCCAAAAAAACCCCAAAATGCGCCGCTACGCAGGCTACTTGTAACTTTAGTTGATCAGGACTTAAAGTGAAAAATCAAGGTAGGTCACCGAATTGAATTTCTAAATAATCGCCGTTACAGCGTTTTCCAATCACTCAATCAAAGTGTTTTCATGACATTGTCAGAAAACACAAAGTTATCAAGACACGTTACATGCGGAATGTTGTGGAAACACCTTGATTGACGTCCACTAAAACTAACTTCGTCGCGACAGCAAATTGTAGGATTTCGCGCATGTGATTGGGAACGCTGTAGTAAAGATTGAAAAGGTCTTACCACAGGTAACCCAACCAATGTAAATGATAAAAATAGCGTGCGTAGATGTATACCACTCTAGACACCCAGAGCCCTGCCATTCTTACTGCGCATGCTCGACGAAATGTCAGAGACTCTGGGAAACCCCAGGTGGTGTGAGACACGGATTCGCAAAGCACTATTCCATTGAAAAATGTAGAAGTATACTTACTATTGGATGTTCTCTATACCACTCTTCCAGTCCAAGAACGCATGGCTTTGATTCTTCACCGAAGTTTTCCCTGCAAACCAACTCTCGATCCTTTTCAACAGGCAACAGGTGAAGACAATCATCATCAATACACGACTCCAGTTGGTGTCCTTCACACTTTGTTACGTGTCTAGAAGGACACCGCACGCACATTTCATAATTCAAGGATTGGTAACAGAGGCATTCTTCTGTTATTTCTTTCAAGGAACTTTCCAAAAATTCCCGAATTTGAAAGGCAACAGGCTGGAATACCCATGATCTTTCTGCTTGAAGTGATCTGAGCACGACTTTCACGAAACGCTTTCGGCGTATTAGAAACAGCTCATATCGATAAGCACGGCCAATGAAAAACCTTGAAACACTTTGATAGAGGTTGGGCTCGTGGGGGTAGCCTTCCTTGGAGCACCAAGTAATCATTCTAGACACTAAAAGATTGTACAGACCATGTGGGATGAATCCATCGAGGAAGTGCAAATACAAGGTACATGGGTCTGACATGGAAGGACCAACATCACATGATGCTTCAGGGGATGACTTTAATTGGGAAGGCACAAAATAATGGAAGTTCTTTGGGTCTTCGTTTCCTCCAAATCTAGCTATGAGCCCATAGTTCTCCATCATGGCTAGAATATCATCTTTCGTCTCTCCACACTCAATTTCCTCTTTGAAGACGTGTTCGACAAGTTTCATGTCAAGGATACCGGTCTTCTCCAAGGTTGTCCAGTATCCCGAGTTTACTGGATTCTGAAACGTAGCAAATTAAAGATTCATTATCCAGACACGCAGAAAGTAAAGTAACTAGCAGTGAACGCTATCAGAGGTAAGCCATAATTAAGATATAAATAGATGAAATGATAGTGGAAAGGGACGGGGCTGTCGGTCTGTCATGCGAAGTATTAGAACTGAAGTGGATACAAGTGGATATCAGACTGATCTATAAAAAAGGCACCACCTCCACGACCCTCAAAGCGGGTTGTCTGGCAGAGGATTGAGCTCATGGCCAATGCTAAGCCAACTAAGACAATAGGAAGCGTTTTAAAGTAGATTACAATCCCAAGCCAAGATCCACGAGGGCTGGAAAGATATCTGATTTCAAAAATTGGCACGATATTCAAATTTCTCCTATTTCATACTGAAATGATCCTTAAGGATCCTAGCTTGCGTGCCGCCCTACTCAGTACTAACCCTCGTCAATTACAGTTGCATGTGCATCACCAAAGGTAAAAGACCCTGAACCACATGTAGGCGAACTTTAGTTGAGGGAAATTAGACTAAAAGGCATTTACCAACCTGATCATCGAAAGGTCTGATAGTAATGAGTTTTCTAAACAGATCAATAAGCCATTCAGCCTTTAGGACAACTGTGTTCCCATGCTTCACGATGACACCGAGGTCGTGGTAAAAGGTCAGCAGAGCCGAGATCTCGTTCTTGTCTTCTATGTTGCAAACCTCTAGGATTAGTCTTTCAAGGTCTTTCAACGACATATGATTCTTCCCTTCCTCTTCCACTAAACTCTTGATAACCTAAACAGGCAAATACAATACAACTTGAGTTTAAGGATTAGAGGGGGATATGGAATAGGGGTTTTGGTTTTGTTAAAGAAATCGCAAATAGTGCCCTTGCATGGAAATAAAACGTGTATGGATTGAGGATTCGAACATTACGAGTTGGGTGGGGGAAATGTTGACTATAATAACCGTGTGGCGGGGGTTGGGGGGGGGGGGAGGGGTTTAATAGGGTAAGATTGCGTGCGATAAAACCTAGGTGACTAGGAACTAAAGGTTATGGAGTTCATGAAGAGAACTCAATGAGAATTGGGGCCTAAACCACAGGGCAAACTTTTTAATTACTTTCTGCGCTTTCTATATCGTTCCCACCTTGACCTTATATTCCCTCAAAGGTCAGACTTTCAACAGACCTATAACTAAAGGTTACCCGGTGAAGGTTACTTGGGGATTGGGAACTGGCATTTTTGTTTACCTGTTCAAATTTAAACCAACGTACGGGAACTTTTTCCCCCATGTAGGGCTCCATATTGAACAGTTCTTTGATTTTTTCCTTGAGCTTCTTTACGCCGTCATCATTAGACGACATCGTGTTATCGACCGTTATAAAAGGTCTTACGACATGCTGCTCGTAGCTCTTTCTAGTTATACTTTTTTGGATTTTTTCTTCCACTTTCTTTGATTCTTCAACTAATGTGCAGTCGGCGTGAGTCCCAACAATGATAACAGGAGGACGTAAGTATGGGAGGTCATTGTGTTGGTTTTCTCCATCGCTGGCTTCTGGTCGAGCACTATGTATTGACACAAGCCATGAAAGGAGAGCTTCCAAGTTAGTTTGCTGGTCATGATTGTCCAAGCGTATTTCATGCACACCTTGCCGTACGCAAGGTTCTGCCTCAGCTAGTAAATCCTTCTCAAGGTTATAAACCAAAACATAAACTGCCCTTTGTGTAAAGAAAACAGGATGAGAAGCGTAGTACAGTTGTTGTCCTGCGAAATCCCAGATACTGACAGAAGTTTCCTGTCCGGCAGAAGAACCTAGATTTTCCCCCGACAAACGTTGGATTAAGTTTTCCATCACCATTTCGGGTACAACTTTCTCAACATCATGGTGGTTACTAGCACTAACATCATCCTGCGGTGCGAAAGTATCCGTCGTTGTTGACGTTTCTGCGACATTTGCAGTTTCTTTCTCTTCTTCCTTTTCTTTCTTTCTTTCTTGATTAACCTGTTAGTTTAAAAATTGAATATTGACAAAGTCAATTGCCAGATGTCATCATATATATCTGTATGACCAGACTCTGAACTAAACAATCTGAATAATGGGATGAGGGGGGACTTTCTCAGGTTTTTGAATGAGTGCCTAATAATGTAGTTTTAGGGCTTTATATATTTCTTGATATTTCAAATTTCAAATTCACAACCTTGCCCGGGTTTTGAATTTAGCCCCGCACTCTCTTGCTGATAATCAAAGCCGCCCCCTGGATCTCAAAACCTACATAAAACAATAGAATTGGGGTGTGGCTTGTTTTTAAAGTTGCGTTCAGTGACCACGAATAATAGCAAAACTATAGTTTATCATGCCCGGCAACTCCAACTTCGACTTCTATTACTATTCTATTACTTCGACTACTATTTTTCATTGTCACTGGAACGGAACGGTAAGAAGGAATATTTGGGGAGTACTCTCCCATTATCTCTGTAGGCGATATCTAGCATTATTAGTTTCTTCTCGTTAACCATACTTTTTTGCGCTTCCAAAAATGAAAAAAAGGATGAGAAAAGAAACTACTAAATGTATTTCTTTTCTGTTGGTGTCTCGGTTGGCTCTGAGTTGATTCAGGTTCTCGTACTTCATGGCTTTGACTTAACATTTCAACCATTATACTAGCAACACCATCTTCGAAGTTATTCTTCTTTACGTCACCAGTTTCTGATTTCTGCCAGTCTACAGCATCATCAACGTCAACACTAAAGTTAGATGGATCCACGACTACTCCGTCTGTGCTTTGTTCGTTAGGGTCAAATGATAATCCAAGAAGGGACTTTTTGAGACTAGTTTTTCCTGCTCTGTCCTGCCCAACCAGCATTATTCGTCCTCGGTAAACCTCTACTTCGCCATCCTTCAGAGCTTCTCGATACGCTTTTTCAACTTCAGGACCTCGAGAAGTGATTTCTAGAGGGACTGTAAATAATGGAAAATAGCATGAATCGTGGGCATGCACCTATTACAACCATGCATGTCAACATTGTCTATAAATATGAATTAATAGTCAACTTATTTAAATTTAGGCAAATAGTAATAATTATTATTATCTATAAGACCGTTTACTATTATACAATTACGCATATACTTTCTTAGCCGTTCATCAGTGGTGCTCAAAGTCAGGTCAGTGTAAGCATTTGGAAGTGAGAGTGGTATAATGAATGGTGCCATCGTCATGCTTATCGATTTTTACGCTCAATTTGAGCCCACGAGGTGCGCGCGCACAAAAACCGCTGAATAAAATACGAAATTTTAATGAGGAACCATACACGTTTTAAACTTCAACAGCGCAAAACCCTCAAATTTTGCATGGGACTCTATACTTTTTCCATTAAATGCTGTGATTACTATAAGAAATTGCACGACCTCGAGTACAATTTGGAATTCAATAGGTACGAGTACTTTAGGCGAGTACTATTAAAGAACTTAGAAATAGAGTACCGAAGTGATGACGTCATAAAAATGATTTTTGACCGTATTATGATTTCGATCTTCGAATTCGATAGAACATCAAGAAAGATGTTAACACGCCAAATTTTATGGGAATTAGTTAAAAAGCAACGGAGATATAGCGTTTTGAATATATAATTTCCCCATACAAATCACTGTATTTTGGGCTTGGTTCCTAACGTTGTGAAAAAAATCAGTGTTGCGAAACAAGTTGAAGCAATCGTAGCGAAAAGTAGAATTCGTTTCTACTTTCGGCAACGATTGCATCTCCGTTGCACCGTGTAAACGCTCTTGCAACTTGTCTTGTATCGCCGCTTGGAGACAAGTTGGAGAGAAAATTGCACCGTGTAATCGCGCCTTAAAGCTTTCCCTCGCTCCCATGCAGTTCCCTCGACTTTGCCGCCGTTGGTGATGCCAACATTATGGCACGTAAAGGGTGTTAACTTTTGATTTCACGAGTGTTCTTTTTGTATGGGGATTTCATCTCTCAGATACACTAAGCGAACGAAATGCAAATGTCTGGTCAAAATGCACTAACTTCATACAAACGCTCATCACTGATAGTTGGTAGGGTGAACAGATTTGGATAGGGCCGAATCACATGATGAGGCAGAGTGCATTTTAGGCTTAATCAGTCCACACATACTCATTACAGAACACTCATAATAGAAATCTAGAAATTTCTAGGAATTTTACACTAATTCTCTACTTTCACATTGCTCATAATACATTGCAGTTTGGGGGGTAACCAGGGTAAAAACCGCACATATTTTGCTGAAGGCTGATCAGAAGATGTTGTAAATGCATCTTATGATATTTAAAGATGTATAAGAAACAGCCAGAAACAGGAAAAAAAAGAATTTTGAAGAAGTCTATAAAGTCAATTTTGAGCACTTCTTCACGAGTTAACACATTTTCTGTAACACTAAACTTCTTGATGTTCTGAATGTGGGGAAATAACTCAGAATGAACTGATAATCAGTATTTTACAGATAAAAGCAGGTATAGTGTACATTCGATTAAAGAACGTATTATTTTATGACATTTTTTGACCGGTTACCCCCAGACCACAATGTATTATGGGCAATGTGAAAGTAGAGAATAGTCCACTTTTGTTATTGTGGTTGAGTGATCACGCACAAAGCAATTCAAGACGAGGCTCCGGGGAAACAATGGAGTAATCCTGATATATTCTTTTATTTTCCCGGAGCCTCTCCTTGAATTGCTTTGTGCGTGATCACTCAACCACAATATCGAAAGTGGGCTAAAACCTTGATCTGGATCTTGTCGAGGACGTAGTTTATCTACTGCAACAAAAATACCACGGTCTGCCGGGCAGGTGAAATATCTTTTCCCGGTAAAATATGTTCCATCACTCACATGTATATGACATCCGGCCAGTGATTCCTAAAGAGATATCAACAGTTAAAAGGAAAATGTATTAAAATATTTCATACATTTTTTATCTCAACTATATAATTTTTACTATATTTTATATTTCATTTTGTTCTGATGAAGACCAAATGGTTGAAACAATGCGGGTTTATCAGGTCTTGCATGAAATTTTAAATTTTAATCCAACAAAAAAGAAAATATAATATTTGAAAAGAGCATAGTAAAATTAGTAAAAATTTCGGGAGCCAAGCTGTAAGAGCAGCCAACTTCGGTCACCCATATCTTCGGCGTTATTCAATAAAACCACTTCAAACGTTAAAATTTTACCCGTGACCCTCTTTGTTTAAAAAAAAACATCAAGAATTTGGAAAATAGTTTTCTTGACTTGATCATGTGTTATGGAGTGACTTTGTGTCCCCCCCCCCCCCCAAAAAAAAAAACAGCTTTTCAAGGCTTGCTACGGCCCTGCATATATATCATCAAGCTGATCTGAGAAAAAATATTAACAAATCA
Organism: Anthopleura sola; assembly: GCA_023349425.1. NCBI lineage: Eukaryota > Metazoa > Cnidaria > Anthozoa > Actiniaria > Actiniidae > Anthopleura > Anthopleura sola. The sequence continues at coordinate 2,908,721 of JALHLI010000023.1, forward strand.
GAATCGAGAAAGTTTGTAAAACTGAGGTGTCATCCTTAGTAGCCCAGCGACGTGGGAAATGGTTAATTCTTTATTTTATTCTCCCACTCAATAATGATAGAAATCATAGTAAATGTATAAAAAATATCAAAAACCTCTCCTGAAAATCTAGATTTATCTCAGATATAAACTTTTATAAATCAATTTTCGCAGTCTTCATGACACCTCAGTTTTGCAGTGACATCACTTGTACGTCACTATTTCAGATCAGCTGGATGTATTGAAAAAAATTAAAATTAGAGAATGAGTAATCTTTGGAAAATGACTACAGTTAAATATTACACTAAATACTTCAAACAAAAGAAGAATTGGCCTTCATATCTATTATTATGTAAACAAACCATGACGTCATAGTGGTATAGGGCATTCTCATACACAGATCCTGCTCATTTCACTAAAAACTGTAAGTCCTGGGAAACCATATAATTTCAAGGGATCTGATTGGCTTATGTGGGAATACTGAGGTTGTAGCAACTAATGAATTTTTAAATTTCTACCATAAATATATTTCCATAAGACCTAGACTTCTTAGATAGACAAAAGAAAATTTAGATTTAAATACTGCATTATAAAATTGAGAATATCTTTTCACCGGGTTGCCTGTGGCAGCCCGGTCCACTAAAAGACCACTAGTAGCTCAGCCAATAAGAGCACAGGATTCGTGATGGACCATTAGTAGCTTTAGACAAATATGCTTTTGTTTGTGCTCTGATTGGCTGAGCTAGCCTTTGGCCTAATGGGCGGTTGACCCTAACGAAATTCATTACTAATTCATTAGAGGGAGACCCAATGAAATTGCATGACGGGGAGAAGGTTACATGAGAGCACTTGTGCAGGGGCGTATCAAGGATTTTCCAAAGGGGGGTGCACAAATCCTAAAAGCTCCCATTTTGTTTGTCCCCTCCAAAATAATTTAATATTAGCTAGACTAACAATATGTAATGTCGATCTAGGAAATTTGTTATTTGTTTGCATTTTGTCATTGTTTAATTTTATTGCTAGTGTATAATTTCACAAAGTCTAGCAAAGTGACTTGTACTGTTGAAAGTTTGACAGCATCAGTTGAAATTAAAAAGAAAATACTTTTGCTTGTGGCATTTTGTTCATTGATAAAGATAATTGATAATGGAATGGAATGGAATGGGGAAGAAAATTTCTAAATCCTGAATTAGTCTCAAAAATGTGATTTTATAAGGACATTTTAATCTGACTTTAAACCCCTTATTGGGATTCTATTGGCCGGGATAGTAAACATCCATTTTGTGATTTTATAGGGACAACGTAAAACCCCATTTTTGGGATTCTATTTGGACAAACAATTCCCAAAAATGTGTTTTCTTGTGAATTTCTTGTTCCATCATTGGATTAGGTAGCATTTTTCCAGTTTTGGGAAAACCCATTGGAACCCCATGAAAATGTCAACATTTTCCCATTTTTTCCCCAAATCGGAAATTCCATATTTTTTCTTGTGATATCAATGTCACCTCTGGCTTGTGTTTGCATATCCCAACAACATTGCCACTAATATTGTATCTATTACATATACCATTTGGGCTTTGGATCTAAGTTTAAGTGCCTACGACACATCTGACAATATTCTCAGTATAGATTCTTCATGAGATGAGTTGCTTAAAAAACTACATAGTTTGAGTGATGCATAAACTGTAGATCTTAAAATTATGAAGGTTTTTCCATGTCATGTGCTAATGACTGTGATGTCAGGAGAGTCATCATTTAATATAAAAAACCTAACTGGTAATGATAAATTAAATTTGGAAAGCCTTACAGACTGTTTCACCTAGCTATGGCTTTTATAGAAATTATTGCTAATTAGTTTCCACATAGAAGCCAATGTGCACGCTTTGAATTCCAAGGAACAACAAATAAACATAAGGAACGGACCATTAGATAAGTGATGGTGGGGGAGGGGAGAGGGGTTTCATAAGTCCCAAAAAAATATCAAGAAAAATCTTCTTGGCAAAAAAAATTGAGCATTTTAGTCAAGGGTAACGGCATGAACTATTTTACAATGCAATAAATATGTTGCAAATGCCTCTCAAAACACTTGAAATCACATTTCCGAGGGTCTTGATTTCAACATTTTTTTGGGGGGTCATGCTCCCAAACTCCCTAGGTTGTCCCACTTTTGGTGGTTGTTAGTCCCGTTATCACTCAAAATTACACTCCTCAATCCCTGATAATCCATAATTGCAAAACATCAGAATATAAATAATTAGAACAGAACTCAGGCTTTTATGTTCAGTTTTGTTTTCAATCCTGAAAATAGTAATAGCTATTATCTCTTTCAGTTCTGGAGTGGTTTCAAAAAACCTGTTAAATAAATTATTTTGCATGTAAAAATTCCTTTTTGCAATTTCAATATTTTAACGCCTGGGATTTATAAACTTTTTGTTAACCATTAAATTAGGCTTTAAATTTTGCCCAAAAGCCGTCCTTGATTGAACAATCAGCACTTAATCAGTAATTTTGCCCTCTGTATGATAAATATTAAATAAATATCAGTCATTCCATACCAGTTTAAAAAATATCGTGCAAGGTCATGATCTTAAAAAAATGATGTGCAGGGGTTGAGACAAAGAAATAAATATCGTGCAACTAAAATTCCTGCAACCCCCCTCCCTCCCAACAATAATTGTCAATAATTGATAATTATTATCTAATGGTCCATCCCTAAATGACTCCCCTGACATCAGTCATTAACATATGACAAGAATAAACCTTCATAACTTCGAGACGCATCACTCAAACTATATAATTTTTGGGGAGTCATAGCTAGAACAGCTCACCTTGTGTAGAATAAACCTAGTTCAAAAAAGGTTGTCATAGGCAATAGGTGATAGCAAATAGGTCATTCGAACATCCAAGAATACCTGGAGCAACGTGTGTTTCTGCTTCTTATTCTAGTCAAGAACATGGAGGTTAGTGTTGAGATATTCCATGTTGTTTGTAGTCCACAAAACCATTTTAAAGGCCTTGATTATTCATGTTTACTTGTATACCCAAAATTCATTCCATCTTGGAATGACCTACTGCCTTTCGCCTTTGGCATTGACAACCTTTATAGAAATAGGTGTATACTAAGAATATTAATTGTCTGATATGTCACATATATAGGCACTTTAATTAGACTCTGATCCTTGATAATATTTAATATATATATGCTGGATTAACTCCAGTTAGTCAGTTACAACTATATATAGTAGGCTTAAACCTATAAACATATTATAAACTTGTATTCTAGGATTTGTAATTCATCTTAAAAATGTATAATTGTGCCTTCCCAAAACACTGGGATGTAGAATTTTGAAGTATTTTATGACCAGTACTGAGCTTATTGTAAGAAGCACATTTTAAAGTTGTGGTGGGGCTAGAATTTTGTTTTACTATTTGACTAAAGCTCCTCCAGCCCCCCTTGGCTCCACTGTCCCTGTCATAGGGTCTTTTCATACAATGCTTTACCTTGTCTAGCAGTTCTACGCCAAACCAAGTACCTCTGAGTCCAGGTAATCTTCCCTTGTAACGAATAACTCCTCGAAGTTCTAGCTCTGTATCTTGTTTTGTTATCTTTACAAAAACTTTATTACCCATATCCAATAATTTTGCTTCACTTAGACGATTCTTGTCTAGATAAATACGTAATCTTTCTTCATATAACAAGACAACACCAAGCAAGTCAGCTTCGCTGTCTGTTAGCTGACCAACATCCAGCTTAGAGCATTCTAGTCCGATGCGCCCCCATGTAAGAGCGATATTATTAGGATCTTTCGGCTGTTCTGACCCTGGTGAAAACTTCAAGATTGAACCTCCATCAAGTGTGTATGGGTCTCCTTTCTTGAAGATAAGGCCGTCTTCCAAGCACTCCCCAATCCTTTCCTTCAGTAACATGTATCTGTGTGTGTCGGCCATGTTTTAGCGAGACTATACTCACTCAATAAAACATGGACATTAGGTTCCAGGCTCCGGATGGAGACGAGGCTTTTCAAAATGGCGGCCTTAGAACAAAGTGTATTTTTGAGAGGTCGTCAAAATTCCTCGTTTTAGTCACTTTTAAATGAAGCGATTTTGCCATGGCTCTTAAAGGTGTTTAAATTGATGTCCAAGAGGTCAAACGGTTGGTTAAGAATGGTTTTTGAGAAGCAAATGTTGTGTATTTGTTGGGGGTTTCAAGGATTCGTTAGTTCAAGGAAATGGCAGCCATGAAAACTATCTCTTGTATACTGTCTAAAGCAATGGAATTCTTGGCAAGATCGGAAGTTTTCCCAATTTCAGGTAAGCATGTATCGTATTAAGTATTTAATGGTAGTACTGTATATACATTTTATATTCTATTTACATTTTTTTACAAAGAGTTATTAGACATATACGATCTGTAATTTTAAACGGTAATGACTTAACAATATTTGTTGGATGACATTTTCTGTGGTGTTCTTTTAGAACACACAGCAGTTGTTCAGCAGGGTTTCTAATACAATTGTATGATCTTTTCAAAGTGTTAAATTCTGAATGAATAGATTCAATGCCTTGTTCACCTGGCAATAGAAATCAGATTTTTTTAAATATAAATTGTATATATTTTTCACTTCAAAATGAATTGAGTACATTTAAGTTCATTACTGTACCTAGTAAGCCAAATCCTGTATTCTATTTTTTAACCCATTTCATTACATGGTCCTCTAGAAAGTGTAGTTTTGGTGTTATGGAAGATTCAGGGAAAAACGATCTGTACAGCGCCATAAATACAGATATTTCTGCATCTGTGAACCAAAACCAACAATAAGATTGCATGAATTCAGAGAAATTGCACTCTAAAAAAATAAGTAAATGGTTTCAGTTGGATGATGAGGATATACATTGCATGTCAGTATGCTTACAAATGTTTTGGTACACAACCATCTAGTTTATTTAGAAAAAATGAAGCATTATCATTTTTTTTTTGTTAACAAATTAATGCTATACATACACTTACCCAGTTGTTTTATCTGCTGCTCATTCATTGTTGTATTCCTGTTAATCATTTTATGGATTTTAGAGTAGCTTTAATTTTCAGTGTCTGTTGAAATTGGTCTTTTATAATTTCTGCTTCAATGAGTAGTTCTGGAAATACTGTTTTTGAGATTTCAACTGGAACATTTACAAGAAGTGGGATATTTTTCTCCTACAAAAGAAATGTTTCACATGAATATATCAGCCCAGAGAATAATAACTAGAAATAACTATTATTTTACAAATACATAGTGCATGTTATGTTATATTTTCTTTTCTATAAACTATCGGGATCGCCCAGATGGGTTTTTGGGTTGGAGTGAAGCGTAGGACCCAGGTCCCATTTGAAAATCAGGCTATGTTTGGGTGGCTTTGGTTGAAGTAGTTGCCCTGTAAAAATGGTACTAAAAATGCGATTAAATTGAACATTATTTCACTGATTTCCATACTACAAGATAAATTGTAAGCATTAATTATTATATTGTTTCCTAACCAAAAGGCACTTGTCTGTATGATTGCCATTGATTGAACCACCATGGAATGCTTGTCGCTCAACTCCAAGCTTCTTCAAGCTTTCATTCAACTTAATAATGCAAGGCCCATCACCTTGTTTTAGTGATAAGGATTTCTGTAACTGTTTATTCTGTAAATAAAACCAATGCTATCAGGAAGGTATATATTATTTAGTATGTAGCATCATCATCATCGCAAAGAAAACAAAATTTTAATTACAAGTTGTTTTTCTTGTTGTCGCAAATGGATTGCCCTTTTCATTAAGGTTTCTGCTGCCTCCTTTGTTGTTGCCATGGATTGCAACATATGTAGCCCCTTCCTCACATGTAGATTCCCTTGCTTCCTCAGCTGTCCGGATGACTTCTACCCTTTTCATTTGGGCTTGTTTAATTTCTTCTATACACTTTTGGAATCCTGTGCTTCCTATCTGTACATTTTGACATAAATAGTATTTGTTATGGAATATACAAATGTATATACTTTTAATTCACAATTAAACAAACCTTGTTCTCTTTTTTAACCAGGAAGTTTGCTATGTGGATGTCCAATGTATGTAATGCTTCCATGAGTAGTACAAATAACCTTTCAAAGATGCCGATACTGATGTGCAAACCAGGTAAGCATACCTTGAAAAAATAAAAAATCTGTTATTAGAATGTGGATAATTTTAATACTGCAATCGAGGGAAACTACCTGATCAATTAGAACATTTAGAAGTGGTGGTCTGATGGAATTATTATATTGCTTTGCCTTTGAAATTACTGAACCAGCTTCTTTAAATCTGTCATAGTCAGCAACTAGCTTCTCAACTGTCCTTTCCTCCATTAAGCCTCTTTCTGATGAGGGTTCTTTCAATTCACTTTGTGTTATTAAACACCAAAGGCAACAATGCCTCCCTGAAATTAGACGATTAATTTTATTAGATTACATATAATCTAAACATTTTTCTGACATTTTGATAACTAACCACTAGCTCCAGAAATTCCATAAAGTACGCACAGAAAAGCGTAGTCTCCAAAGACAAACAATCTAAATGTCCAATCTCTGTATAACATAAAAATATATAAATGTGTCATTCACAAATCTTATATAAGCAAAGCTTTAAGTACCAAAGTAACACAATTTTATACGACAAAACAAGTACTGTTAGATAGATGGCTTTATACCTCCATTTGGTTATGCATAATTGTTCCACATCACATAGGTATCTACCAAGGGCCAATTTTATATTTGAGGCATTGTCGGGAGCTTCAAAAGCTGAAAATACTACTGTATTGCATTTAGCATTGGGATTCTTAGTGTTGGCTATCTCAAAAGCCATTTTGAATGATCCCCCTCCCTTGTCTCCCCCTATTTTAAGCCAGATCTCAGTTTCAGGGATGAGATCATGCCAAAACAGTTTTCCATGCCTGAAAATACAATAATAATGATTATGATTATGGTGGTGGTGGTGATGATGGTAAAATGTCCACATTAAATTTTTTTTTTTTTTGAGTTACCACAAAATGCATCATTAATGGATTAGGTAATATAGTTCTATGTTAACTTGCTTTGTTTATTTTTTCATGTATTTTCTTTATATCATTGGATATGAATAAACCACTTAAGACGAATAGCTTTGTTCTATGAAGTATGATATTCTGCCCATCATTTCTTACCAAAAATGTTACAGTTAACTTACTTCAAATTTTCTTCCAGGTAACAAAATATCATCGAGTTTAGGTTGGTGACTTGTGCACATGCTGCCAACCGAATTTCCGAGCTTTCTTTCGATTTTGGAAATTCAAATGGGATGACTTCACAAGAAATCTGAAAATATGGAAAAAAACATTCGTAATTTTGTTACTGCTTTATTTATTTGTTTTGTAATATAAAGTTTAAAAAATTATACCTTCACAATGTGTTGGTCTTTATTGACGCATCGTTGTTTTTTTTCGCTTGACAAATGGATGCCCCAACTTGTCAACCATCTTAATATGATAATAATAATTATTATTATTATCATCGTAATTTCATCCTATTCAAAACTACCATTACTCGTTCTATACCTTCTAAGGTGTCTTATCTTATTCCAAGGAAGTCCAAGTTCTGTTTTCATGGCTAATCCTTGATCTGGGGGGGATATCTAAAGTCAGGCCAGCTTCATTTACAATGGCTCTACGTTCATCTTCACCGAGTCGTTTTACGCCAAACATAGTACCAGTTCTAGTAAACATCCTCCAGTCTAGAGGAAGGTTTCCCTTGTAATGAATAACTCCTCGAAGTTCTAGATCTGTATTTTGTTTTCTTATCTTCACAAAAACTTTACTACCAATATCCAATGTTTTTGCTTCAGTTAGACGATTCTTGTCTCGATAAATACGCAATCTTTCTTGATATAGCGAGAGAGCAATCAGCAAGTCAGCTTCGCTGTCTGTTAGCTAACCAACATCCAGCTTAGAGCATTCTAGTCTGATGTGCCTCCATGTAAGAGAGAGATCTTTTCAGGGTCATACGGCTGCTCTGACCCTAGTGAACACTCCAAGATTGTACCTCCAGCAAGTTAAATGCACCTCTTGTTCTATCCAAGCACTCCCCACTCCTGTCCTCCAGTACTATGTACCTGGTTGTGGTGGTCATGTTTTAGTGAGACTATACACCCTATGCATAAGGGCGTGGCCATGGAAATACCTTAGTTCATCAGTTATTGAAAAAATCATTGCTTTCATTATAAAGAGTATATCAATTTTAGTAATCTCCAAAAATTTCAACTTACTAACATTAAATGATAAAAATCTACAGCTGTTTGAAATTAGAAAGATTTGTATGGAAACAACAACCAAGGCCTGACCAGCCTTGTTTTCATGTTTTTGGCAAAAAATGCTTATAACTCTGCAGTGATTTAATATATAACAACAGAACTCTACCAAATTGCTAATTAAGACATGCTCTTTCTCATGATCAAAATATATTTTTGAAATCATTGATGATTCATGGTGCTCGTTCACCTAAATTAAGATCATATTCAACATTTGGTGATAGATCATTTACATGTGCTGCCCCTATGCTATGGAACACTTTACCAAAATCAATACGTTACAGCGCTTCCACCGATATTTTTAAGAGGTTTCTCAAGACATTTTTATTTCATAAAACCTTTTTGTAAGGGTGATTTATTTTTATTTTATTTATTTATTTATTTTTGAAATATTTGCGTATTTTTATTTTTATTTATTTATTTTTATTTACTTATTTATTTTTGTTTTCATTTTAACATTTTTAGACAATATATTTATTTTGTGTATACTGCCGCTATGTTCATGACTGCGCGCGCTGTCGCCGCTTCGGGTCACATTGCAGACTTGGAGAATCGCTGGGTCTGTGGTGCGATTTGGGATGGTGCCGGCGCGTGGTCGTGAGCGTGGTGGAAGTATAATAAATTTCATAGATAATCATCTTTTACATTTATATTGTATTATATCTTATATACTGATTTTATATTGTAAATATTGTAATGCGCAAATGAAAATTCGCCAAGGATTGAGATTTGCGCAATATAAGTTAATAAAATTAATATTATTATTATTATTATTATTATTATTATATTATTATTATTATTATTTACTCTTTATGCATAGGGTGTATACTCACTACAGATCCATCAATACAAGGATTTACAAACAGGAAGTGAACACCCTCGATTCTGTGCTATTCACCACAGGAACCCCAGTTGAACTAAACTAACATAAACCACAGGTAACCCAGACTATCCACTTTAAGAGAATGTATGTAGTAAATACATTTTGCCAGGATTTTGTAGATTTTGCTAAGATTTTGGAAATAAAGCTTCGAATATGTAATAAACAGAAGTGTACTTACCTTCTTGCCTTAAAATAAATTTCAGAAATGAGCAGATTTACTCCCTTCCAAGTTCTACATTTCGTTCCATATCTTGTTGAGGGACTGTGGAGAGTAAGTGTGATGGGGGTGGGGAGAGGGCTGGGGAAAGCAGGAGCCCCTTGTGGTGTTATGGGGCATGACTCCCTGGAACATTTTGAAATTGAGACCCTTGGAAATGCGAATTCCCCCAAAACAGGCTAAAAAGTCCCTGAACCTCTGCAAATAGGTGCTACAAAAATCGTGACCCTCCCCACAGACACAGCATCCTTACCCCACCATTTAACACTGTAGCCATCCAATCCAAGCGAGAGCAATAATTTTTACCAGCCCAGTCAGTGCAGGGGTATACTTGCTTATTTTTAAAAAGTAAACGTTTGTCGCAGCGATAAAGGAGGTGATAGGAGATATATAGGCCTGGGGTTTTTTAAAGGATTGATGTGATATTGAAATTATTAACGAACGTACCCCCTCTCTGAAAGAACGCTACAATTGTATATTCCTACGTAGTATTCAGCTATTCCTTATATTTCGCTAATCATCGATAGACCTATTGATTATCGGCAAACATTGATTTAACAACATTAAGAAGAAACAAGAGAAAAAAACCTTCCTTGTTTTTACGAGGGTAGCACTTAATAACCAGTGGCTAAAAAACCTGTGGCCCTCGTTCCATGATCGAATTGGAATTTAGAAGTTGATTTTTGCGGAGGGAGGGAAACCGGAGAAAATCCCATGTCGCATTGGTGAGAGGCGAGCGCTCTAACCGCTACGCCACCCGTGCTTCCCAACACAAATGACACTGTTCAACACAAATGCGTTGAAATATCAACTTTATTCAGTTGTTTGGTTAAAAGCAGTAAATTGCGCACCTTGTATACGCTTACAAATATTTCTCATCATATATTATTTTTATTTATTTTTAATATTTTTTCTCAATTATTTAGCACATTATAAGTGCTTCATTACAACGTGAAATTATTATCAAAAATGATATAAAATGAACAATAAAGTAGGTGAATCGAAAATGAACAAAAATTATGAAATGTTGTGAACAAATAACACTAATATCGAAAAATTCCATCAATATTTGATGGTGAAATGAAGATATAAAACAAACGATTTCGTTCTCTCGGCTGCTAGCTCCATCAAAAATATGAGCAATATAATAATAACAGTAAATATATCTCAAATGAGATCAATAATTAATAATATTATCCAAATTTAAAAAAGCTTATCTCACACAAGACCTGGAAAGTCACAAAACAGAGTGCTTCAAATCCGGCTTCTTAATTTTTCCTCAAAAAATTATACTTCAATTTTTCTCGCTTTAAGCCTTAGTTTAAAATTTAAAAATTCTCAAATATTTATGAAAAAATATTTCCCTGTCATTCATTTCTTTGCTGAAAATTTCAGAAGTTTTCACCAATATTCTTATAGTTTCACAGCGCACTTGTTTCGTTTTCTTTCCAAGTCAGTTTATAAATTATTACGTACAAGACTACAAATTTAAAAGAGACAAAATAGACGATAAATATTATTCAAGCTCACACATATAAAACTATCCACTCAATGAAACTGAGCTATTCACACGAAGAAATTCTTAAAACATGTGCATGATAATAAATAAAACAATTCTATGGGGGAGGGGTGGGGGATACAAGAAACTCCACCCTCCCCTCCTCCCGAGCTAAACTTCAAAATGAGATATGAAAATTTAGAAAGAAAATATGAAATTAAAAGAAATTTTTGAGTAATTTTACGAAAAGAAGAAACCTAACGATGATGTTTAGTTGCTGTTTTGATCATAAATATTTTAAAAACTAGCTACCTGATTGATAGGTCGGAATATTTGGATTAAAAAAAGTTCGTGCACGCGATTTCAATCAAAGATTATTTACACCTCATTTAAATCCACAAGTCCAGCTCCATGGCACTGGTAATGTCAATATCATTGAAGTATAAAAAGTTGGGTTTTTCGCTACTGAGAAGCTTATACTGATAAGTCAACAAGCGATAATAATAAAGCGTACACACACACATCTGAGGCTTATTCAGAAAATGTCAAAATAAATGAGACTTGGACAGGGTAATTCACACCGATCATTTTAGTCTAAAAAGCTGAGTTTTTATTCGGCAAGAAAAGCTTGTACTGATAAGTGAACGAGCGATAATAATAAAGCGTACACGCCCCACACCTATATATAAAGAATTATTTAGAAAAGTTACAAATAAATGAAAAAAGTGCACTTGAATGGGTTATCTCAACACCATTTTTAGTTTTAAAAGCTGTGTTTCTCGCCAAAAATATGCTGATACTGATAAGGCAACGAGCGGTAATAATACATTGCTTTTCGAATTGGGGGGAGGGGGGGGGGGGAGGTTAAGATTAGAAGATAAGATAAGATAACTTTTTTTACCCACGGTGGGTCCTTCAGGATAATCACAATAAATGATGTAATGTTTACAGGGAAATATCAAATACACTAAAGCTAATCTATGCCTACAATTAAATACAATAATAGAAGAAAAGGAATGAAAGAAGTTAAAATAAAAACCTGCTCTACCAGGACGCCGTGCAATAATAATATTAATTGTTTCAAAATGAGTGACAACGTATTTGAGATTTAAAGCTTGTCAGAGACGGTGCTTGTCTTATATTTAGTGGCAAATTATTACACAGTACCGCTCCCCTATAACTAAAACTTTTAAAGTATTCTGTATGTGGCTACGGGACTGCTAATTTGTTTTCTGAATTTCTCAGGCTATAAGTAGTAATATCATTCCGGTCAATAAATTTGGAGGCGAGATACTCTGGTGTCAGACTATTCAAAGTCTTATGCATGAGAATACATTTATCAATCTAGCGCTGACGGTCTAGTTTTTTTCCAATTTAATGACTGAAATAATTCATCTGTGTCTACATCATAGCCCGAGAAGGTAATTATTCTTGCAGCACGGTTTTGGAGTTTCTGTAGTTTTTGAGAAAGACCTTTGTTACAGTTACCCCATACTATGCTGCAATGATTGAAATGGGGTTGTACCAAGGCATTGTACACAGTTAGGAGTATTTCACATAGAACGAAGTACCTTATGCGTTTCATTGCGCTTATTCCAAGGCAAATGTTTTTAGATATCATAGACATATGGTCCTCCCAAGTAAGATTTTGATCTATCAATTCAAAACACCAAGTGATTTTGTGGAGAAAAACCGTTTAACTTTCTCCCCTTCTATAAGAATGTTTGGATTTTGCCTGGTGTTAGATAGCCTTTGATTCGAGCCAATTAATAAAAACTCCGTTTTAGTCATGTTAAGAGTTAACTTGTCAGCAGACAGCCAATTATGAATATTGCATAGATCTGAACTTACGCGTTCATCACTGAATTTGACTAATACTATTGCTAGCAAATGTTATACTAGTATCGTCAGCATACATTCGTGGCTTAGAATACGTCAGACATTTAGGTAAGTCATTGATATATAATAAGAATAAGAGGGGTCCTAAGATTGTTCCTGAGGTACTCCGCACCTGACCAGTGCCTTACTGAACTTACACGTTCATTAATTTGACTAATACTATTGCTAGCAAATGTTATGCTAGTATCGTCAACATTTCAGCCTCCTTTCCAGTTGGGATTCTTAAACACTTTATGTTCTTATGATTTGTCTTTATTTTAGTTTATTTATTGAGGGAGCCTCACGGAAGAACCCCTTGCGGGGAGTGACGGTTGTAAAATGTAAATGTAATGTAATAGCTAGTTTAGGCCACAGGGAGCCCACAGTCACTGGTAGAATCAGTGATTAGAATATGTAAATGTAATGTAATAGCTAGTTTAGGCCACAGGGAGCCCAAAGTCACTGGTAGAATCAGTGATTAGAATATAATGTAAATGTAATGTAATAGCTAGTTTAGGCCACAGGGAGCCCACAGTCACTGGTAGAATCAGTGATTAGAATATAATGTAAATGTAATGTAATAGCTAGTTTAGGCCACAGGGAGCCCACAGCCACTGGTAGAATCAGTGATTAGAATATAATGTAAATGTAATGTAATAGCTAGTTTAGGCCACAGGGAGCCCACAGCCACTGGTAGAATCAGTGATTAGAATATAATGTAAATGTAATGTAATAGCTAGTTTAGGCCACAGGGAGCCCACAGCCACTGGTAGAATCAGTGATTAGAATATAATGTAAATGTAATGTAATAGCTAGTTTAGGCCACAGGGAGCCCACAGCCACTGGTAGAATCAGTGATTAGAATATGTAAATGTAATGTAATAGCTAGTTTAGGCCACAGGGAGCCCACAGTCACTGGTAGAATCAGTGATTAGAATATAATGTAAATGTAATGTAATAGCTAGTTTAGGCCACAGGGAGCCCACAGCCACTGGTAGAATCAGTGATTAGAATATAATGTAAATGTAATGTAATAGCTAGTTTAGGCCACAGGGAGCCCACAGTCACTGGTAGAATCAGTGATTAGAATATAATGTAAATGTAATGTAATAGCTAGTTTAGGCCACAGGGAGCCCACGGCCACTGGTAGAATCAGTGATTAGAATATGTAAATGTAATGTAATAGCTAGTTTAGGCCACAGGGAGCCCACAGCCACTGGTAGAATCAGTGATTAGAATATGTAAATGTAATGTAATAGCTAGTTTAGGCCACAGGGAGCCCACAGCCACTGGTAGAATCAGTGATTAGAATATAATGTAAATGTAATGTAATAGCTAGTTTAGGCCACAGGGAGCCCACAGCCACTGGTAGAATCAGTGATTAGAATATGTAAATGTAATGTAATAGCTAGTTTAGGCCACAGGGAGCCCACAGTCACTGGTAGAATCAGTGATTAGAATATAATGTAAATGTAATGTAATAGCTAGTTTAGGCCACAGGGAGCCCACAACCACTGGTAGAATCAGTGATTAGAATATAATGTAAATGTAATGTAATAGCTAGTTTAGGCCACAGGGAGCCCACAACCACTGGTAGAATCAGTGATTAGAATATAATGTAAATGTAATGTAATAGCTAGTTTAGGCCACAGGGAGCCCACAGCCACTGGTAGAATCAGTGATTAGAATATGTAATGTAATGTAATAGCTAGTTTAGGCCACATGGATTAGAATATAATCTATCATGCGTAAATGCACGTGCTAGATCCCGCACGAGCTCGGCGCCTGATTGGTTGCAGTTCAAGTCTGAATAAATTATCAGCTGCTAACGTTGCTAGCGTAGAATATAATGACAAGGGATGAAATTTCAAATGGACTCCTCGAATAAAATTGATTTTTCGAAAGAAAAATGGCGGAAATCGACCTTTGCACACAATTGCAATTTTCTCAGGACATCTACTTTAAACATTATTTTCGAAGACAAACTCAAAATATTTGAACAAAATTTAAAAATACGCTTAAATTTAGCATCTTGTTAGCTCAATGAACTGAAAATCGTACTCAAATGGTGACAACAAAAACACATAAAAAGTTCTAATAATTACGTCTTCTTCAAACTTTCTCAAAAGATTGATTTTTACTTGTTGTTTTAGGAAATTCACAGAAAAATATAGGGTCCCGTGCAAAATTTTGGATTTTTGCCCCGTTGAAGATCAAAACCTGTATGATCCCTCAATAAAATTCCAAAGCTTATTATGCGGTTTTGCGCGGTTTTCGTGCGCGCGCACATAGTGGGCTCAAATTGAACGTTCAAAAGTAGTCAGTCACCTTAATTTATTCCTAATCTTGAAACTACAAATGTTGTATGACAACGTTTTTGCAACGTTTTTAGGAGTATACAAAATATGGTAGTACTAATATTAAGATATTTACATGCAGTTAAGAATAGAATAAAATAGAATAAAAAATTTATATTACATTGTACATTTTTATGTACCTTATTTGAAAGCACAAGCTAATCATAATAACCATAAAGGCTGAACTACAAAATTAGCTATTGAAAATTAGCTATTGAGAATTAAAAAGGTAGTTGGAGGAAAATTAGATAGGCGATAATATTATTTTACACGCGCGCAAAATCGTACAATTTGCGGCGAAGTAGGCTTTGAAGCACTTCCTGCTTCTTGTGACAAATTTTGCAACTTGGAACATCGAGTTTTGTTGCGTGACAAGTTGCGTTCGGGGTGGTAAGGGACCGACCATTAGATAGTTAATGAGGGGTTCCGTAATTCTTCCAAAAAAATATCGAGCACGCTCTTCTGTGCGAAAAAAATACTATCGAGCAAGCACAGGTCGAAGGTAATGGCACGAACTTTATGAATATGTTGCGATTTCCCCTCAAATCACTGGAAATTGCATTTCCGAGGGGCTTCAGTTTTCGATCCTGAAACAGTAGTAGTTATCATCTCTTTCAGCGGTAAGAGCTGTTTCAAGAAGCCAATTGAGTAAATC
The DNA here is from genome assembly GCA_023349425.1 of Anthopleura sola. Lineage (NCBI taxonomy): Eukaryota > Metazoa > Cnidaria > Anthozoa > Actiniaria > Actiniidae > Anthopleura > Anthopleura sola. Next base: position 2,924,562 of record JALHLI010000023.1, read on the forward strand.
ATAATTTTACATGTTGATATTTTGACATGTTCAGTCAATATATACTAAAAGCCCTCCTTGATTGACCAATCAGTAATTTTGCCCTACGTATAATTAATACTATTAATGATTCCATACTAGTTAAAAAAATCAAGCAAGGTCAAGATGTTAAAAAAACAAAATAACGTGCAGGGGGTGGGACAAAAAAATAAATATCATGCAACTAAAATTCCTGCAACCCCTCCCCCCCCCCCCCCATCAATTATCTAATGGTCCGTCCCTAATACGGTTAACTCGCCAAGTTGAATGATTTTGTTGCTCGTATTTACGCACCTTAACTGGCACATCGTGCAACTTGTCGAACTACAACAACAAAAGTCGATCGGTGAATTCAAATTCACTCTGTAAGTTACCCGTGTCCTGACTTTGATCATCCTAGAGGATGTTTCAGGGTTCGATAAAAAAAGTTGAAGGTTTGAAGGACAGTTTGCGAAATCACATGATAATTTTGACCAATTCATACGCTTGAATTCCTTGGCATGGCTTTAAAAAGTGACTCCGCTTGAACCTGCTGCAGGCCATTACCTTTTTGACTTTGTAGCTAATTCTATGGCTTCCAATTTGCGGTCATAACTCTCAAATTTCTCCTTCATTCTTTTTTCTAAAGATTCAAATTTCTTGTTGATGTCGTCTTTGTATTTCTCGAAATCATTCCTCATGCTGTGCAGAGCATTGTTTACTCGATGGGCTTCATCTTCTTGACGGTTTTCCAAATACCTCACTTCACGAGTCAATCGATCAAGTACTGCATCACTAAACTCAATGAACTTGACCAGGTCTGCATCTGTAATTTTACCCATACAAAGTTGGACACCTGAAGGGAAAAAATCCATCCAATATTTTTAACCTTTATTTTACCTTACCTTACACAACTTAGGTGATGTTAAGCGTGAGTATACAGCTAATTGAATAACCGTTGTCGTTGAACGGCTCCGCGACTACGCGACTAGCCCGAACGGGAGTATAGGTAAAAATCACTGAAGCAGTTGAATTCTTAATTCACTGATTAAATATTCGCGGGGCTTACAGTACGAAAATTCGCTGCCGAAATAGTATTCTAATGACTTAACAGTTTCAAAATTTGGATTATCTTTGACTGAATATTAGTCATATCGACTTTTGTCTTCCTTTCACAAAACCCGAAGACAAACGTTGAAAGGGTTGCTGCTTGTGTTATCTAATTTATAAGCAAAAATAGCTATTTCGAATTCTGAGCGAATGAATGAGCGCTTCAGCGATTTCTACCCATACTCCGTTTCGGTTCAGTCGCGTAGTCACGAAGCCGGTCAGCGACAACGTTTTTTCAAATGACTATATACTTATTTCAATAGACCTGTTAAGTCGTGACGTATTTCCGGGTCCAATTGCTCTCAAAAACCGATAAAATAAAACGAAAAAAGTTCTCAATGAATTAAACTCCACCTGAAACAGTTAAAACTTTGGACAACAAATCCTGTCACGAAGAAAAAGTAAGAAAAATCCGTTTATAAAACTGCTTCATTCGTTTTGGACCCGGAAGTTGTTTTTCTATACGAGTGACGTCACACTTATCAGCCCTAAAATTACTCTGTTATTTTGGTCTGCTGAAATCCTTTCATTTCCATAAAAAAAGTCGAACGAAAATTTGTCAGATGAACTTTTAGGGTTGCCAAAAAAGCGTAAGAACTCACTTTCCCATCATACTTTGTGCTAGAATTTCGAGCTCATGCACATTGGCTATTCTCAACGGTGTCAGCTTTGTAGTTTTTTTAGGTGATTAACTGTATTGAAATAAGTATATGAACGGTAAATAAAGTGAGGGTTCATTTAGTCTGATAGCAGCCATGTTGGATGAATAAAACAATTAGGGGCTTGTCGTTGTTTTGGTATATCATCCAATATGGCGGCCACGTTTTATTTACCGTTTCGTCATCAAGGGAATCATTTACACTATATTTTGGCTTTTATACCCTGAAGGATTTATACGAAAAACACCTTTAAGAAGGTAACACGTAAGACGGATGTGTTTATTGATTTATTAATTTTTGTTCCATTTCCTACCTTTATCTTCCCATTCCTGAAGTTCATCAGTGATTCTCTTCTCTTCTTCAGGAGTCAAGCATAAAGCCTTTACCAGAGAATCAATCAGTTTCAAGCAAGTTGCAAACATTGCTTCATCCCAGACAGAAAAATTGCAGTGGCCCCATTCATTTCTGACGTCGTTCCTCACTTGGCTTGACAAGTCTTGAACATCTGAAGAAAATGCACTGGCAGAGGAGAGAATACCAAGTGCAGCAGATAAATCACAAGTGTCATCAATATCTGAAACAGAAATAGATTTCTGTTAGTGGGAAGAGAAGCAAGGGTGGCGTCGCCTTTCACCAATGCGACCCCGTCAGTTTCAAGTCCCGCTCGGTGTATATGTGAGTAAAGTTGATTGATGGTTCTCTCCTGTGCTTCAAGGTTTTCTTCCAGGTTCTCCGGTTTTCCTCCCTCCATAAAAATCAACATTCAAATTACAATTCGATCTGGGAGATATTGTTGATAGGGTAACCTCTTATATCTCCTTTCGCACTATGATGCGAACCATTCCACTCTATTAACTATGATGCGAATAAATTGGTGATGTTTTAGTGCCTTTAGCATATGCGTTTCAAAGTCATGCTCTATCGTCGAGCGCTCTGTGAAGTGACATCTATTGTAAATTGAAAACTTTAAAACAAAGGTGCAAAGTCTATCAAAGCGATCTTTCAATGATAATGACGGAGGAAAACGAGCATGGCTGAGCATGTGGATGGACTATTCGTTGCGCCTATCACTTTGCAATATACAGTTCCCAAATGAGCTTTCGTACCTGAAAATTTAGCCATAAAAGGTTTTAGGTATAATTTGGCTAAATCTACAGCTGAATTAACACTGTAGTCGTAAAGACGAGCTCTATTTCTGTGATTTGCTTCATTGCTGTTGATGCTGCCATAATTCAAATTGTTGCACTTTCCATCTCTGGTGAGGTGTCCAGAGTACACCTGTGTGTGGATGTTGTTGGTGGTTTGGAGATGAGAGTAGAGGCCTTCCATCTTTGGCTTAATGAAACTGCGCAAGGTTGGCAAAAGTATTTTATTCAGACAAATACCAATCACCAGCCATCTCTTCTGGTCATTGCTTAAGTCAAAGGTCGTGTTAACTGAAAATAGAACAGAGGTAAATATCAAATATGTTCAGTGCATGGTAGTAATCATCATAGAACTGAGAGGTACATCATGGGAAACGCTCTAAACTACAGAGAATACGTTTACAACTGACTGGAATCTTAAAATTGTGACAGAAGATTTTTTTATGTGTTGGAATGTTCACTACGAATTTCAGCACACCATGGTCTCATTATAGGCAAACAAAAAAATTATAGTTAGCTCGCACCGAGGTTTATTTAGCTACTTTTCATTTCAAAGGATAAAAGATGATCACTAGCTAGAAATAACGTAACTGCAAAACTGTGGTGTCATGATGCCTACAAAAATTCACTTATGAAAGTTTGATTTGAGAGAAAACTACTTTTTAGGGAGAGGTTTTTGATATTTTGTATACATATATACTGGGAAAATAAATAAAGAATTAACCACTTCTCGAGCCGCCAGGATTACACCTTAGTTTTGCAAATTTTCTCGATTCTGATTGGCTAACATTTTTTCTCAGATCACCTGGTAGTCCATTTCATCTCCCTCTCACTATCACGGACTAGAGGTTGTTTTTAAACTAACCTGAAAGGCTGACAATACATTCCTCTTCATTGTGCACTGGAGTCTGTGGTAAAAAAAAAACAAAAAAAACACGGGGTTACCGAATACACCATTTTCGAGATGCCCGAGCGCTTTCAAAAATATCGCAGGCGCAGACATGAAAAAGAGGCATTTTGGGGCAAGATCACGCGCGCTATTGGCACAGCCTGATATTTTTGAAAGCGCTCGCGCATCTCGAAAATGGTCTATTCGTTGAGAAGATATACTTTTTCAAAGATTGGGCTTGCGGTCATCTTTTTTTTGGTCAAATGGGATAATGAAATATCAAACTGAGTGACAAACTCTTATTCAGTGACCTTCAGTCTCTATATATCAGTCGCTAATAATAAAAGCAATGTTTTCAAATGACACATATGCTAACACATTATAATGAGAAACCTGAAATTTACATTTCAATAGGCAATGTACATGAGCTCGAAATTATAGCACAAAGCATGTTGGGTAAGTGAGTTCTTACGCTTTTTTGGCTCCTCTAAAAATTCATCTGACAATTTTTCCTTCGACATTTTCTATGGAAATACTGAAAAGGATTTCAGCAGACGAAAATAACAGAGTAATTGTTTTCTGATAGTTCCTTCGATTTCTCTGTTATATTTTTAAAGAACTCACTTTCCCAGAGTGCTTTGTGAGCTTTGATGTACATTGCCTATTGTGTTAAAGAAAAGGTTTTCAAAGCTAAAATTTCAAAAACAGTACACTTTCACTGTCCTAACTTAGCATAGTCCCCTCTCCCGCTCCCCATCCCCTCCCCTCAGAACCCCAAAATGCGCCGCTACGCAGGCTAGTTGTAACTTTAGTTGATCAGGACTTAAAGTGAAAAAATCAAGGTAGTTCACCGAATTGAATTTTTAAATAATTGCCGTTACAGCGCTTTCCAATCACTCAATCAAAGTGTTTTCATGACATTGTCAGAAAACACAAAGTTATCAAGGCACGTTACATGCGGAATGTTGTGGAAACACCTTGATTGAAGTCCACTAAAACCAACTTCGTCGCGACAGCAAATTGTAGGATTTCGCGCGTGTGATTGGGAACGCTGTAGTAAAGATTGAAAAGATCTTACCACAGGTAACCCAACCAATGTAAATGATAAAAATAGCGTGCGTAGATGTATACCACTCTCGACACCCAGAGCCCTGCCATTCTTACTGCGCATGCTCGACGAAATGTCAGAGACTCTGGGAAACCCCAGGTGGTGTGAGACACGGATTCGCAAAGCACTATTCCATTGAAAAATGTAGAAGTATACTTACTATTGGATGTTCTCTATACCACTCTTCCAGTCCAAGAACGCATGGCTTTGATTCTTCACCGAAGTTTTCCCTGCAAACCAACTCTCGATCCTTTTCAACAGGCAACAGGTGAAGACAATCATCATCAATACACGACTCCAGTTGGTGTCCTTCACACTTTGTTACGTGTCTAGAAGGACACCGCACGCAGATTTCATAATTCAAGGATTGGTAACAGAGGCATTCTTCTGTTATTTCTTTCAAGGAACTTTCCAAAAATTCCCGAATTTGAAAGGCAACAGGCTGAAATACCCATGATCTTTCTGCTTGAAGTGATCTGAGCACGACTTTCACGAAACGCTTTCGGCGTATTAGAAACAGCTCATATCGATAAGCACGGCCAATGAAAAACCTTGAAACACTTTGATAGAGGTTGGGCTCGTGGGGGTAGCCTTCCTTGGAGCACCAAGTAATCATTCTAGACACTAAAAGATTGTACAGACCATGTGGGATGAATCCATCGAGGAAGTGCAAATACAAGGTACATGGGTCTGACATGGAAGGACCAACATCACATGATGCTTCAGGGGATGACTTTAATTGGGAAGGCACAAAATAATGGAAGTTCTTTGGGTCTTCGTTTCCTCCAAATCTAGCTATGAGCCCATAGTTCTCCATCATGGCTAGAATATCATCTTTCGTCTCTCCACACTCAATTTTCTCTTTGAAGACGTGTTCGACAAGTTTCATGTCAAGGATACCGGTCTTCTCCAAGGTTGTCCAGAACTTCGAGTCTACTGGATTCTGAAACGTAGCAAATTAAAGATTCATTATCCAGACACGCAGAAAGTAAAGTAACTAGCAGTGAACGCTATCAGAGGTAAGCCATAATTAAGATATAAATAGATGAAATGACAGTGGAAAGGGACGGGGCTGTCGGTCTGTCATGCGAAGTATTAGAACTGAAGTGGATATACAAGTGTTCTATCATACTGATCTATAAAAAAGGCACCACCTCCACGACCCTCAAAGCGGGTTGTCTGGCAGAGGATTGAGCTCATGGCCAATGCTAAGCCAACTAAGACAATGGGAAGCGTTTTAAAGTAGATTACAGTCCCAAGCCGAGATCCACGAGGGCTGGAAAGATATTTGATTTCAAAAATTGGCACGATATTCAAATTTCTCCTATTTTATACTGAAATGATCCTTAAGGATCCTAGCTTCTGTACCGCCCTACTCAGTACTAACCCTCGTCAATTACAGTTGCATGTGCATCACCAAAGGTAAAAGACCCTGAACCACATGTAAGCAAACTTTAGTTGAGGGAAATTAGACTAAAAGGCATTTACCAACCTGATCATCGAAAGGTCTGATAGTAATGAGTTTTCTAAACAGATCAATAAGCCATTCAGCCTTTAGGACAACTGTGTTCCCATGCTTCACGATGACACCGAGGTCGTGGTAAAAGGTCAGCAGAGCCGAGATCTCGTTCTTGTCTTCTATGTTGCAAACCTCTAGGATTAGTCTTTCAAGGTCTTTCAACGACATATGATTCTTCCCTTCCTCTTCCACTAAACGCTTGATAACCTAAACAGGCAAATACAATACAGCTTGAGTTGAAGGATTAGAGAGGGGGATATGGAATAGGGGTTTTGGTTTTGGTAAAGAAATCGCAAATAGTGCCCTTGCATGGAAATAAAACGTGTATGGATTGAGGATTTGAAAATTACGAGTTGGGTGGGGGAAATGTTGACTATAATAACCGTGTGACGGGGGTTGGGGGGGGGGGGGGTGAGGGGTTTAATAGGGTAAGATCGGGTGCGAAAAAACCTAGGTGACAAAATTTGGAGAACAATTGGGTTCGAAAAAAATGGGTTACAATATGGAGTTCATGAAGAGAACTAAATGAGAATTGGGGCCTAAACCACAAGGCAAACTTTTTAATTACTTTCTGCGTTTTCTATGTCGTTCCCACCTTGACCTAATATTCCCTCAAAGGTCAGACCTTCAACAGACCTATAACTAAAGGTTACCCGGTGAAGGTTACTTGGGGATTGGGAACTGGCATTTTTGTTTACCTGTTCAAATTTAAACCAACGTACGGGAACTTTTTCCCCCATGTAGGGCTCCATATTGAACAGTTCTTTGATTTTTTCCTTGAGCTTCTTTACGCCGTCATCATTAGACGACATCGTGTTATCGACCGTTATAAAAGGTCTTACGACATGCTGCTCGTAGCTCTTTCTAGTTATACCTTTTTGGATTTTTTCTTCCACTTTCTTTGATTCTTCAACTAATGTGCAGTCGGCGTGAGTCCCAACAATGATAACAGGAGGACGTAAGTATGGGAGGTCATTGTGTATTTTGTCTCCATCGCTGGCTTCTGGTCGAGCACTATGTATTGACACAAGCCATGAAAGGAGAGCTTCCAAGTTAGTTTGCTGGTCATGATTGTCCAAGCGTATTTCATGCACACCTTGCCGTACGCAAGGTTCTGCCTCAGCTAGTAAATCCTTCTCAAGGTTATAAACCAAAACATAAACTGCCCTTTGTGTAAAGAAAACAGGATGAGAAGCGTAGTACAGTTGTTGTCCTGCGAAATCCCAGATACTGACAGAAGTTTCCTGTCCGGCAGAAGAACCTAGATTTTCCCCCGACAAACGTTGGATTAAGTTTTCCATCACCATTTCGGGTACAACTTTCTCAACATCATGGTGGTTACTAGCACTAACATCATCCTGCGGTGCGAAAGTATCCGTCGTTGCTGACGTTTCTGCGACATTTGCAGTTTCTTTCTCTTCTTCCTTTTCTTTCTTTCTTTCTTGATTAACCTGTTAGTTTAAAAATTGAATATTGACAAAGTCAATTGCCAGATGTCATCATATATATCTGTATGACCAGACTCTGAACTAAACAATCTGAATAATGGGATGAGGGGGGACTTTCTCAGGTTTTTGAATGAGTGCCTAATAATGTAGTTTTAGGGCTTTATATATTTCTTGATATTTCAAATTTCAAATTCACAACCTTGCCCGGGTTTTGAATTCAGCCCCGCACTCTCTTGCTGATAATCAAAGCCGCCCCCTGGATCTCAAAACCTACATAAAACAATAGAATTGGGGTGTGGCTTGTTTTTAAAGTTGCGTTCAGTGATCACGAATAATAGCAAAACTATAGTTTATCATGCCCGGCAACTCCAACCTCGACTTGGAACTATTTTTCATGGTCACTGGAACGGAACGGTAAAAAGGAATATTTGGGGAGTACTCTCCCATTATCTCTGTAGGCGATATCTAGCATTATTAGTTTCTTCTCGTGAACCATACTTTTTTTTCCAATTCCAATTAAAAAAAAAAGTATGAGAAAAGAAACTACTAAATGTATTTCCTACCTGTTGGTGTCTCGGTTGGCTCTGAGTTGATTCAGGTTCTCGTACTTCATGGCTTTGACTTAACATTTCAACCATTATACTAGCAACACCATCTTCGAAGTTATTCTTCTTTACGTCACCAGTTTCTGATATCTGCCAGTCTACAGCATCATCAACGTCAACACTAAAGTTAGATGGATCCACGACTACTCCGTCTGTGCTTTGTTCGTTAGGGTCAAATGATAATCCAAGAAGGGACTTTTTGAGACTAGTTTTTCCTGCTCTGTCCTGCCCAACCAGCATTATTCGTCCTCGGTAAACCTCTACCTCGCCATCCTTCAGAGCTTCTCGATACGCTTTTTCAACTTCAGGACCTCGAGAAGTGATTTCTAGAGGGACTGAAAATAATGGAAAATAGCATGAATCGTTTTATAGCAAACTGAGCATGCACTTGTCTATAAGTATGAATTAATAGTCAACTTCTTTAAATTTAAGCAAATAGTAATAATTATTATTATCTATAAGACCGTTTACTATTATACAATTACTTTCTTAGCCGTTCATCAGTGCACGAGCGTTTCGCTTGCCCCATTTAATGCTCGCGATAAATTTTGAATGTCCAGCGGTATTTCCCATTGCTACCGATCACTCAGCCGCGAAATTTAAATTCCTCTACAATTGACACGTTTCGGTGAATGAATAAAGCGTTGATAAACAAAATATTATCTGCCGTGTAATGCCATGGTTAAGCAAAAATAATTGAGCAAAATATGACTGAACACTCGAACATGTAAATAGAGGCAATAAAGAAACAATATTTGTAAATGTGGTGCAAAATTTTGTCTCGCTATTTGCATTTTTACTACAAGAGAGACCGGCTACTAAACAAATAGACCACCTGAAAAACCCAAAGTTTCAGTACTCAAAAATCATGCTCGGTACATCAACTACAACCGTAAAAACAACGCAGAAGTAAACTTTGGCACTCCAAAATACTATTGAAATAATTACCTAGTTGAGGCAGCTTCTTGATTACCCATTTATTGCGTCTTGACTTCACCGTATGTGACAAACGATAAGAACTTGCAAAACAAGACAATCAAGCAAACTTCTTGAGATTGAAACCGATTGAACGTACTGAAGGATCGCAGGACAGCAAATAATAACTTTTCCTTACGCCAACGGCTACCTAGTACAGTTAGAATGACTTTTCTGGAGTTCTTGAAGTAGAATGTCCCATTGAGAATTAATAAAGAAGTCATAGAGAATGATGTATCGTACATCAGGTAATATCGAAGGCACAGAATCAATGCAAAATCTCAAGCCTTGGAACATCAGCTCCATATCCGCTTTTGTGTTTTTTATATTAACAGTTTGACATCCTTTAGAAAAAAGGCAATTTCGAAATGAGGCGAACTCTAGAAGTATCATAATTCTGCCTTGTAAACTCTGAGTACAAGTCGGTCGCCATGTTACTTCCTTCGCGCGTAAAATGAAAATCCCTAGGGCATCTCTACAGCTTTAAATTGCCACAAATACTAAGTCAACATTTCAAGAGTTGTCCGTAGAATACATATGCATCCATTTAGGAGAGATCGCTTCCTTTTTTTAGCAATAATTCACTTGTAAACCTGAAATTCCTCCAATGAAAACACTAACGACTCTACATCAACATGGTAGCTCGCAGTGAGGCGGCGTGATTACAAAGCTACTAATGGCAATTACCGCGCACCGCTTTTACCGCGGGCATATAGTAAATAAGGTAGATGGGAAGCGAAACGCTCGTGAGTGGTGCTTAAAGTCAGGTCAGTGTAAGCATTTGGATGTGATAGTGGCATAATGAATGGTGCCATCGTCATGCTTATCGATTTTTACGCTCGATTTGAGCCCACGAGGTGCGCGCGCACAAAAACCGCTGAATAAAATACGAAATTTTCATGAGGAACCATACACGTTTTGAACTTCAACAGCCCAAAACCCTCAAATTGTGCATGGGACTCTATACTTTTTCCATTAAATGCTGTGATTACTATAGGAAATTGCACTACCTCGAGTACAATTTGGAATTTAATAGGTACGAGTACTTTAGGCGAGTACTATTAAAGAACTTAGAAATAGAGTACCGAAGTGATGACGTCATAAAAATGATTTTTGACCGTATTATGATTTCGATCTTCGAATTCGATAGAACATCAAGAAAGATGTTAACACGCCAAATTTTATGGGAATTAGTTAAAAAGCAACGGAGATATAGCGTTTTGAATATATAATTTCCCCATACAAATCACTGTATTTTCGGCTTGGTTCCTAACGTTGTGAAAAAAAATCAGTGTTGCGAGACAAGTTGAAGCAATCGTAGCGAAAAGTAGAATTCGTTTCTACTTTCGGCAACGATTGCATCTCCGTTGCACCGTGTAAACGCTCTTGCAACTTGTCTTGTAACGCCGCTTGGAGACAAGTTGGAGAGAAAATTGCACCGTGTAATCGCACGTTAAAGTTTTCCCTCGCTCCCATGCAGTTCCCTCGACTTTGCCGCCGTTGGTGATGCCAACATTATGGCACGTAAAGGGTGTTAACTTTTGATTTCACGAGTGTTCTTTTTGTATGGGGATTTCATCTCTCAGATACACTAAGCGAACGAAATGCAAATGTCTGGTGAAAATGCACTAACTTCATACAAACGCTCATCACTGATAGTTGGTAGGGTGAACAGATTTGGATAGGGCCGAATCACATGATGAGGCAGAGTGCATTTGAGGCTTAATCAGTCCACACGTACTCATTAGAGAACACTCATAATAGAAGTCTAGAAATTTCTAGGAATTTTACACTAATTCTCTACTTTCACATTGTCCATAATACATTGCAGTTTGGGGCTAACCAGGGTAAAAACCGCACATATTTTGCTGAAGGCTGATCAGAAGATGTTGTAAATGCATCTTATGATATCTAAAGATGTATAAGAAACAGCCAGAAACATAAAAAAAGAATTTTGAAGAAGTCTATAAAGTCAATTTTGAGCACTTCTTCACGAGCCAATACATTTTCTGTAACACTAAACTTCTTGATGTTCTGAATGTGGGGAAATAACTCAGAATGAACTGATAATCAGTATTTTACAGATAAAAGCAGGTATAGTGTACATTCCATTGAAGAACGTTTAATCTTATGACACTTTTTGACTGGTTACCCCCAAACCGCAATGTATGATGGGCAATGTGAAAGTAGAGAATAGCCCACTTTCGTTATTGTGGTTGAGTGATCACGCACACAGCAATTCAAGACGAGGCTCCGGGGAAACAATGGAGTGATCCTGATATATTCTTTTATTTCCCCGGAGCCTCTCCTTGAATTGCTTTGTGCGTGATCACTCAACCACAATATCGAAGTGGGTTAAAACCTTGATCTTGATCTTGTCGAGGACGTAGTTGATCTACTGCAACAAAAATACCACGGCCTGCCGGGCAGGTGAAATATCTTTTCTCATCCAAAGAATAGACATGCTTGTATGTTCCATCATTGTTACCACATCCCTCTGATTCCTAACGAGATATAAACAGTTAAAAGAAAATATATATATTAAAGTATGTAATAAACTTGATGCATTTTCTATCTTAACTATTCATATATATTTTACTATATTTAATTTTTTTCTGATGAAGATCGAATGGTTGAAACATAAATTACAAAAAACTTCTTTGAACAGTCAGTTCTAAGTTGTCTGTTTTCTTTCTTACATATATATTCACATTTTCTATCAAGAAAACAGACTATTAAGTTCCTGTGAATCCTTCTACTGAAATTTTATCGTTGGTCTACCTTCTATATATCGAAGTTAATATACTTTATCCCGGGGGGGGGGGGGGGGGGGAAGGGGGGTGTACCCGTGACCCTCTCAGTTTAAAAAAAAAAACATCAAGAATTTGAAAATAGTTTTCTTGACTTGATCATGTGTTATGGAGTGACTTTGTGTCCCCCCCCCCCCCCCTAACAGCTTTTCAAGGCTTGCTACGGCCCTGCATATATATCATCCAGCTGATCTGAGAAAAAATATTAACCAATCAGAATCGAGAAAGTTTGTGAAACTGAGGTGTCATCCTTAGTAGCCCAGCGACTCGGGAAATGGTTAATTCTTTATTTTATTCTCCCACTCAATAATGATAGAAATCATAGTAAATGTATAAAAAATATCAAAAACCTCTCATGAAAATCTAGATTTATCTCAGATATAAACTTTTATAAATCAATTTTCGCAGTCTTCATGACACCTCAGTTTTGCAGTGACATCACTTGTACGTCACTATTTCAGATCAGCTGGATGTATTGAAAAAAATTAAAATTAGAGAATAAGTAATCTTAGGAAAATGACTACAGTTAAATATTACACTAAATACTTCAATCAAATGAAGAATTGGCCTTCATATCTATTATTATGTAAACAAACCATGACGTCATAGTGGTATAGGGCATTCTCGTACCAAGACCCTGCTCATTTCACTAAAAACTGTAAGTCCTGGGAAACCATATAATTTCAAGTGATCTGATTGGCTTATGTGGGAATACTGAGGTTGTAGCGACAATGAATTTTTAAATTTCTACCATAAATATATTTCCATAAGGCCTAGACTTCTTAGATAGACAAAAGAAAATTTAGATTTAAATACTGCATTATAAAATTGAGAACATCTTTTCACCGGGTTGCCTATGGCAACCCAGTCCACTAAAAGACCACTAGTAGCTCAGCCAATAAGAGCACAGGATTCGTGATGGACCATTAGTAACTTTAGACAAATATGCTTTTGTCTGTGCTCTGATTGGCTGAGCTAGCCTTTGACCTAATGGGCTATTGACCCTTACAAAATTCATTACTAATTCATTAGGGGGAGACCCAATGAAATTGCATGACAGGGAGAAGGGTTACATGAGAGCACTTGTGCAGGGGCGTATCCAGGATTTTCCAAAGGGTTTTTTGCAAGTTTTTTGTTTGCATTTTGTCATTGTTTAATTTTATTGCTAGTGTATAATTTCACAAAGTCTAGCAAAGTGACTTGTACTGTTGAAAGTTTGACATCTTAAGTTGAAATTAAAAAGAAAATACTTTTGCTTGTGGCATTTTGTTCATCGATAAAGATAATTTATAATGGAATGGAATGGAATGGGCAAGAAAATTTCTAAATCATGAATTAGTCTCAAAAATGTGATTTTATAAGGACATTTTAATCTGACTTTAAACCCCTTATTGGGATTCTATTGGCCGGGATAGTAAATATCCATTTTATGATTTTATAGGGACAACGTAAAAACCCATTTTTGGGATTCTATTTGGACAAACAATTCCCAAAAAATGTGTTTTCTTGTGAATTTCTTGTTCCATCATTTGGTTTGGTAGCATTTTTCCAGTTTTGGGAAAACCCATTGGAACCCCATGAAAATGTCAAAATTTTCCCATTTTTTCCCCAAATCGGAAATTCCATATTTTTTCTTGTGATATCAATGTCACCTCTGGCTTGTGTTTTTATATCGCAACAACATTAAATTGTCACTAATATTGTATCTATTACACATACCTTTTGGGCTTTGGATCTAAGTTAAAGTGCCTACGACACATCTGACAATATTCTCAGTGTAGATTCTTCATGAGAGGAGTAATATTATTGTTCAATAACCCAAAAAAATTACATAGTTTGAGTGACGCATAGATCTTGAAATTGCAAAGGCTTTTCCATGACATGTGCTAATGACTGTGCTGTCAGGAGAGTCATTATTTATATAAAAACCTAACTGGTAAAGATAAATTAAATTTGGAAAACATCACTGTTTCACCCATGGTTTTTATAAAAATTATAGCTCATTAGTTTCTGAGTAGTAGCCACTAGACTGTGCATGTTTCAATTACAAGGAACAACAAATAAACATAAGGGACAGACCATTAGATAAGTGATGGTGGGGGTGGGGGGGGGGGGGGGAGTTGCATAAGTCCCAAAAAAAATATCAAGCAAACTCTTCTGTGAAAATACAATTGAGCATTTTAGTCAAGGGTAATGGCATGAACTATTTTACAATGCAATAAATATGTTGCAAATGCCTCTCAAAACACTTGAAATCACCTTTCCGAGGGTCTTGATTTCAACATTTTTTCCGGGGGAACATGCTCCCAAACTCCCTAGGTTCTCCCACTTTTGGTGGTTGTTAGTCCCGCTGCCACTCAAAATTACACTCCTCGATCCCTGATAATACATAATTGCAAAACATCAGAATATAAATAATTAGAACAGAACTCAGGCTCTTATGTTCAGTTTTCAATCCTGAAAATAGTAATAGCTATTATCTCTTTCAGTGGTTATCTGGAGTGGTTTCAAAAAACCTGTTTAATAAATTATTTTGCCTGTAAAAATTCCTTTTTGCATGTTATATACAATTTAATTCCGACGCAATTTCAATATGTTAATGTCTGGGATTTAAAAACTTTTTGTTAACCATTAAATTAGGCTTTAAATTTTGCCCAAAAGCCGTCATTGATTGAACAATCAGCAATTAATCAGTAATTTTGCCCTCTGTATGATTTAAATAAATATTAGTCATTCCATACTAGTTAAAAAAAATCGTGCAAGGTCATGATCTTAAAAAAATGATGTGCAGGGGTTGATCGAGACAAAGAAATAAATATCGTGCAACTAAAATTCCTGCAACCCCCCTCCCTCCCAACAATAATTGTTAATAATTGATAATTATTATCTAATGGTCCATTGCTAAATGACTCCCCTGACATCAGTCATTAATATATGACAAGAATAAACCTTCATAACTTCAAGATGCATCACTCAAACTATGTAATTTTTGGGGGTTATCGAACAGCTCACCTCGTGTAGAATAAACCTATTTCAAAAAAGGTTGTCATACGCAATAGGTGATAGCAAATAGGTCATTCGAAGATCCAAGAATAGTTGGAGTAACGAGTGTTTCTGCTTCTTATTCTAGTCAAGAACATGGAGGTTAGTGTTGAGATATTCCATGTTGTTTATTGTCCACGAAACCATATTAAAGGCCTCGATTATTCATGTTTACTTGTATACCCATAATTCATTCCATCTTGGAATGACCTATCGCCTTTCGCCTTTGGCAATGACAACCTTTATAGAAATAGGTGTATACTAAGAATATTAATTGTCAAATATGTCACATATATAGGCACTTTAATTAGACTCTGATCCTTGATAATATTTATATATATGCTGGATTAACTCCAGTTAGTCAGTTACAACTATATATAGTAGGCTTAAACCTATAAACATATCATAAACTTATATTCTAGGATTTGTAATTCATCTTAAAAATGTATAATTGTGCCTTCCCAAAGCACTGGGATGTAGAATTTTGAAGTATTTTATGACCAGTACTGAGCTTATTGTAAGAAGCACATTTTAAAGTTGTGGTGGGGCTAGAATTTTGTTTTACTATTTGACTAAAGCTCCTCCAGCCCCCCTTGGCTCCACTGTCCCTGTCATAGGGTCTTTTCATACAATGCTTTACCTTGTCTAGCAGTTCTACGCCAAAGCAAGTACTGTAACCTCTCAATGTAAGTAATCTTCCCTTGTAACGAATAACTCCTCGAAGTTCTAGTTCTGTCTCTTCTTTTGTTATCTTTACAAAAACTTTACTACCCATATCCAATAATTTTGCTTCACTTAGACGATTCTTGTCTAGATAAAGACGTAATCTTTCTTCATCTGACCAGACAGCACCAAGCAAGTCAGCTTCGCTGTTTGTTAGCTGACCAACATCCAGCTTAGAGCATTCTAGTCTGATGTTGTCCCCCCACAATGTCATGCATGTAAGAGCGATATTTTTTGGATCTTTCGGCTGTTCTGACCCTGGTGAACACACCAAGATTAAACCTCCATGAAGTGTGTATGGGTCTCCTTTCTTGTAGAAAATGCCGTCTTCCAAGAGCTCCCCAATCCTGTCCTTCAGTAATAAGTATCTGTGTGTGTCGGCCATGTTTTAGCGAGACTATACTCACTCAATAAAACATGGACATTAGGTTCCAGGCTCCGGATGGAGACGAGGCTTTTCAAAATGGCGGCCTTAGAACAAAGTGTATTTTTGAGAGGTCGTCAAAATTCCTCGTTTTAGTCACTTTTAGATGAAGCGATTTTGCCATGGCTCTTAAAGGTGTTTAAATTGATGTCCAAGAGGTCAAACGGTTGGTTAAGAATGGTTTTTGAGAAGCAAATGTTGTGTATTTGTTGGGGGTTTCAAGGATTCGTTAGTTCAAGAAAATGGCAGCCATGAAAACTATCTCTTGTATACTGTCTAAAGCAATGGAATTCTTGGTAAGATCGGAAGTTTTTCCAACTTCAGGTAAGCATGTATCGTATTAAGTATTTAATGGTAGTACTGTATATCCATTTTATATTCTATTTACATTTTTTACAAAGAGTTATTAGACATATACGATCTGTAATTTTAAACGGTAATGACTTAACAATATTTGTTGGATGACATTTTCTGTGGTGCTCTTTTAGAACACACAGCAGTTGTTCAGCAGGGTTTCTAATACAATTGTATGATCTTTTCAAAGTGTTAAATTCTGAATGAATAGATTCAATGCCTTGTTCACCTGGCAATAGAAATCAGATTTTTTTAAATATAAATTGTATATATTTTTCACTTCAAAATGAATTGAGTACATTTAAGTTCATTACTGTACCTAGTAAACCAAATCCCGTATTATATTTTTTAACCCATTTCATTACATGGTCCTCTAGAAAGTGTAGTTTTGGTGTTATGGAAGATTCAGGGAAAAACGATCTGTACAGCGCCATAAATACAGATATTTCTGCATCTGTGAATCAAAACCAACAATAAAATTGCATGAATTCAGAGAAATTGCACTCTAAAAAAATAAGTAAATGGTTTCAGTTGGATGATGAGGATATACATTGCATGTCAATATGCTTACAAATGTTTTGGTACACAACCATCTAGTTTATTTAGAAAAAATGAAGCATTATCATTTTTTTTGTTAACAAATTAATGCTATACATGCACTTACCCAGTTGTTTTATCTGCTGCTCATTAATTGTTGTATTCCTGTTAATCATTTGATGGATTTTAGAGTAGCTTTAATTTTCAGTGTCTGTTCAAATTGGTCTTTTATAATTTCTGCTTCAATGAGTAGTTCTGGACATACTGTTTTTGAGATTTCAACTGGAACATTTACAAGAAGTGGGATATTTTTCTCCTACAAAAGAAATGTTTCACATGAATATATCAGCCCAGAGAATAATAACTAGAAATAACTATTATTTTACAAATACATAGTGCATGTTATGTTATATTTTCTTTTCTATAAACTATCGGGATCGCCCAGATGGGTTTTTGGGTTGGAGTGAAGCGTAGGACCCAGGTCCCATTTCAAAATCAGGCTATGTTTGGGTGGCTTTGGTTGAAGTAGTTGCCCTGTAAAAATGGTACTAAAAATGCGATTAAATTGAACATTATTTCACTGATTTCCATACTACAAGATAAATTATAAGCATTAATTATTATATTGTTTCCTAACCAAAAGGCACTTGTCTGTATGATTGCCATTGATTGAACCACCATGGTATGCTTGTCGCTCAACTCCAAGCTTCTTCAAAGTTTCATTCAACTTAATAATGCAAGGCCCATCACCTTGTTTTAGTGATAAGGATTTCTGTAACTGTTTATTCTGTAAATAAAACCAATGCTATCAGGAAGGTATATATTATTTAGTATGTAGCATCATCATCATCGCAAAGAAAACAAAATTTTAATTACAAGTTGTTTTTCTTGTTATCGCAAATGGATTGCCCTTTTCATTAAGGTTTCTGCTGCCTCCTTTGTTGTTGCCATGGATTGCAACATATGTAGCCCCTTCCTCACATTCCCTTGCTTCCTCAGCTGTCTGGATGACTTCTACCCTTTTCATTTGGGCTTGTTTAATTTCTTCTATACACTTTTGGAATCCTGTGCTTCCTATCTGTACATTTTGACATAAATAGTATTTGTTATAGAATATACAAATGTATATACTTTTAATTCACAATTAAACAAACCTTGTTCTCTTTTTTAACCAGGAAGTTTGCTATGTGGATGTCATTAATGTATGTAATGCTTGCATGAGTAGTACAAATAACCTTTCAAAGATGCCGATACTGATGTGCAAACCAGGTAAGCATACCTTGAAAAAATAAAAAATCTGTTATTAGAATGTGGATAATTTTAATACTGCAATCGAGGGAAACTACCTGATCAATTGGAACATTTAGAAGTGGTGGTCTGATGGAATTATTATATTGCTTTGCCTTTGAAATTACTGAACCAGCTTCTTTAAATCTGTCATAGTCAGCAACTACCTTCTCAACTGTCCTTTCCTCCATTAAGCCTCTTTCTGATGAGGGTTCTTTCAATTCACTTTGTGTTATTAAACACCAAAGGCAACAATGCCTCCCTGAAATTAGACGATTAATTTTATTAGATTACATATAATCTAAACATTTTTCTGACATTTTGATAACTAACCACTAGCTCCAGAAATTCCATAAAGTACGCACAGAAAAGCGTAGTCTCCAAAGACAAACAATCTAAATGTCCAATCTCTGTATAACACAAAATATATAAATGTGTCATTCACAAATCTTATATAAGCAAAGCTTTAAGTACCAAAGTAACACAATTTTATACGACAAAACAAGTACTGTTAGATAGATGGCTTTATACCTCCATTTGGTTATGCATAATTGTTCCACATCACATAGGTATCTACCAAGGGCCAATTTTATATTTGAGGCATTGTCGGGAGCTTCAAAAGCTGAAAATACTACTGTATTGCATTTGGCATTGGGATTCTTAGTGTTGGCTATCTCAAAAGCCATTTTGAATGATCCCCCTCCCTTGTCTCCCCCTATTTTAAGCCAGATATCAGTTTCAGGGATGAGATCATGCCAAAACAGTCTTCCATGCCTGAAAATACAATAATAATGATTATGATTATGGTGGTGGTGGTGATGATGGTAAAACATTAATTTTTTTTTTTTTTTTTTTTTTTTTTTGAGTTACCACAAAATGCATCATTAATGGATTAGGTAATATAGTTCTATGTTAACTTGCTTTGTTTATTTTTTCATGCATTTTCTTTATATCATTGGATATGAAGAAACCACTTAAGACGAATAGCTTTGTTCTATGAAGTATGATATTCTGCCCATCATTTCTTACCAAAAATGTTACAGTTAACTTACTTCAAATTTTCTTCCAGGTAACAAAATATCATGGAGTTTAGGTTGGTGACTTGTGCACATGCTGCCAACCGAATTTCCGAGCTTTCTTTCGATTTTGGAAATTCAAATGGGATGACTTCACAAGAAATCTGAAAATATGGAAAAAAACATTCGTAATTTTGTTACTGCTTTATTTATTTATTTTGTAATATAAAGTTTAAAAAATTATACCTTCGCAATTTGTTGGTCTTTATCGACGCATCGTTGTTTTTTTTTCGCTTGCCTGACAAATGGATGCCCCAGCTTGTCAACCATCTTAATGTAATAATTATTATAATTATTGTTATCATCGTAATTTCATCCTGTTCAAAACTACCATTACTCGTTCTATACCTTCTAAGGTGTCTTATCGTATTCCAAGGAAGTCCAAGTTCTGTTTTCATGGCTAATCCTTGATCTGGGGGGGGATATCTAAAGTCAGGCCAGCTTCATTTACAATGGCTCTACGTTCATCTTCACCGAGTCGTTTTACGCCAAACATAGTACCAGTTCTAGTAAACATCCTCCAGTCTAGAGGAAGGTTTCCCTTGTAACGAATAACTCCTCGAAGTTCTAGATCTGTATTTTGTTTTCTTATCTTCACAAAACCACAGGTAACCCAGACTATCTACTTTAAGAGAATGTATGTAGTAAATAGATTTTGCCAGGATTTGGTAGATTTTGCTAAGATTTTGGAAATAAAGCTTCGGATATATAATAAAGAGAAGTGTACTTACCGTCTTGCCTTAAAATAAATTTCAGAAATGAGCAGATTTACTCCCTTCCAAGTTCTACATTTCGTTCCATATCTTGTTGAGGGACTGTGGAGAGTAAGTGTGATGGGGGTGGGGAGAGGGCTGGGGAGAGGGCCTAGCCCTAGCCCATAACCCTAACCCTAAGACCTAACCCTAAGATCTAACCCTAACTTAGGGTTAAAGTGTCAAAAGTGGGGTCACGTGACTTCTCAGAATTTCTTGCTTAACCCTTTGACTCCTGGAGGTTTTTGAGGGTTTTTAGTGTTTTTCTGGACCTAAACGTTCTCCAAGCCCTAGCAAGACCATATTTGGAGTTTTGATTGACACTGTCAGTGTTTTATGTAAATGAGGGATGACGTTTACTGGCTGCATAATTAGTTGCCGCTTGAAGCCGTTCTTGGAATTCACCTTTTCGGCGCTAGGCTTTCACGTGGTCTTCACGTGATGGATCGTGTTATGGTCACCAAAAAGTTCGGACATTGTTGTTGAATTGCCACACGATCGTACTAACTTTTATACAATTTATTGACTTGATTTGTTTCTTCTGTTCTCAAATTTTTATCAAAACTTCTTTAGAAATAAATTATTTAGATAGTTTCACTAAGATTTTGAGAACAGAATTAACAAATTAAGTAGATAAATTGTATGAAAGTTAGTACGATCGTGTGGCAATTCAACAACAATGTCCGAACTTTTTGGTGACCGTAACACGATCCATCACGTGAAAGCCTAGCGCCGAAAAGGTGAATTGTGTTGCCTTGTTTTCGACTATTTTCGAAAATTAGAGATTTTGAGAGCCATTTTGTTCATCTATGGAGTGCTGGAGGGCATCATGAAGCCCTAAGACAGCTTAAATCAGCATGATCTCGAAGAACTGAGAGTATACAAGGGATTTTAGCGTCAAAAGTTCGTAGATCATGTACATTGGTACGAGTTAGAATTTTTGGCGCGATTATCCTATGAGCTCTGAAACGATGAACAGCCAGGACCTACTGAGGGATTTTATTTAATATTTGGCTTGTGGAGAATGGTCTGAAGCTGATATTTGGGCAGTAGGACCTAGTGGCTCGACACTTCTAAAAAATTGTTGAAATGTGGGGGCGGACTACTGTCCTGTTGAAAAAATGGCATTTTTCCCAGAATGCATTGCGAAAGAGAGTAGTGAAAATCGATAAGCGATGAAATGGGTGGAGGAAAAAGGCTGTAGCTCGCCGTGTGGAAGGAATTGTTGGGGTAAAAAGTACTAAAAGCCAAGTACTAGGTCCAAACTATCCTGTGTAAGGGTATTGTTTGAGTAGAAATAAAAATTGCATGAAAAAAAATGCAATGAAAAAGCATGATTTTTGGCTTAGGGAAATGACATCATAAACAGTGGTTTTTGGTTTCCAAAAATGTTTAAAGTTTTTTTCGTTCTAATTTTGGACATTTGTGCAGGTTTTTTGGTTTTAAAAGTTGTTCTGTAATTTGCTAGTTAAAATTTTAGACTGGTATTTAGGTCAACTTGATCAAAATTGTTGAAGCTGGAATTTTTCATTTAAGATGCGTTTTTTTACGGGCGGTTTCGGGCGCCGTAGGAGTGAAAGGGTTAATAATGCAAGGCCCATCACCTTGTTTTAGTGATAAGGATTTCTGTAACTGTTTATTCTGTAAATAAAACCAATGCTATCAGGAAGGTATAAGGTAAGCATGTATCGTATTAAGTATTTAATGGTAGTACTGTATATCCATTTTATATTCTATTTACATTTTTTTACAAAGAGTTATTAGACATATACGATCTGTAATTTTAAACGGTAATGACTTAACAATATTTGTTGGATGACATTTTCTGTGGTGCTCTTTTAGAACACACAGCAGTTGTTCAGCAGGGTTTCTAATACGATTGTATGATCTTTTCAAAGTGTTAAATTCTGAATGAATAGATTCAATGCCTTGTTCACCTGGCAATAGAAATCAGATTTTTTTAAATATAAATTGTATATATTTTTCACTTCAAAATGAATAGAGTACATTTAAGTTCATTACTGTACCTAGTAAGCCAAATCCTGTATTATATTTTTTAACCCATTTCATTACATGGTCCTCTAGAAAGTGTAGTTTTGGTGTTATGGAAGATTCAGGGAAAAACGATCTGTACAGCGCCATAAATACAGATATTTCTGCATCTGTGAACCAAAACCAACAATAAAATTGCATGAATTCAGAGAAATTGCACTCTAAAAAAATAAGTAAATGGTTTCAGTTGGATGATGAGGATATACATTGCATGTCAATATGCTTACAAATGTTTTGGTACACAACCATCTAGTTTCATTTAGAAAAAATGAAGCATCATTTTTTTTTTAACAAATTAATGCTATACATGCACTTACCCAGTTGTTTTATCTGCTGCTCATTCATTGTTGTATTCCTGTTAATCATTTTATGGATTTTAGAGTAGCTTTAATTTTCAGTGTCTGTTGAAATTGGTCTTTTATAATTTCTGCTTCAATGAGTAGTTCTGGACATACTGTTTTTGAGATTTCAACTGGAACATTTACAAGAAGTGGGATATTTTTCTCCTACAAAAGAAATGTTTCACATGAATATATCAGCCCAGAGAATAATAACTAGAAATAACTATTATTTTACAAATACATAGTGCATGTTATGTTATATTTTCTTTTCTATAAACTATCAGGATCGCACAGACAGGTTTTTGGGTTGGAGTGAAGCGTAGGACCCGGCCAGGTCCCATTTGAAAATCAGGCTATGTTTGGGTGGCTTTGGTTGAAGTAGTTGCCCTGTAAAAATGGTACTAAAAATGCGATTAAATTGAACATTATTTCACTGATTTCCATACTACAAGATAAATTGTAAGCATTAATTATTATATTGTTTCCTAACCAAAAGGCACTTGTCTGTATGATTGCCATTGAATGAACCACCATGGTATGCTTGTCGCTCAACTCCAAGCTTCTTCAAGGTTTCATTCAACTTAATAATGCAAGGCCCATCACCTTGTTTTAGTGATAAGGATTTCTGTAACTGTTTATTCTGTAAATAAAACCAATGCTATCAGGAAGGTATATATTATTTAGTATGTAGCATCATCATCATCGCAAAGAAAACAAAATTTTAATTACAAGTTGTTTTTCTTGTTGTCGCAAATGGATTGCCCTTTTCATTAAGGTTTCTGCTGCCTCCTTGTTGTTGCCATGGATTGCAACATATGTAGCCCCTTCCTCACATGTAGATTCCCTTGCTTCCTCAGCTGTCCGGATGACTTTTACCCTTTTCATTTGGGCTTGTTTAATTTCTTCTAAACACTTTTGGAAACCTGTGCTTCCTATCTGTACATTTTGACATAAATAGTATTTGTTATAGAATATACAAATGTATATACTTTTAATTCACAATTAAACAAACCTTGTTCTCTTTTTTAACCAGGAAGTTTGCTATGTGGATGTCCAATGTATGTAATGCTTCGATGAGTAGTACAAATAACCTTTCAAAGATGCCGATACTGATGTGCAAACCAGGTAAGCATACCTTGAAAAAATAAAAAATCTGTTATTAGAATGTGGATAATTTGAATACTGCAATCGAGGGAAACTACCTGATCAATTGGAACATTTAGAAGTGGTGGTCTGATGGAATTATTATATTGCTTTGCCTTTGAAATTACTGAACCAGCTTCTTTAAATCTGTCATATTCAGCAACTAGCTTCTCAACTGTCCTTTCCTCCATTAAGCCTCTTTCTGATGAGGGTTCTTTCAATTCACTTTGTGTTATTAAACACCAAAGGCAACAATGCCTCCCTGAAATTAGACAATTAATTTTATTAGATTACCGGTACATAATCTAAACATTTTTCTGACATTCTGATAACTAACCACTAGCTCCAGAAATTCCATAAAGTACGCACAGAAAAGCATAGTCTCCAAAGACAAACAATCTAAATGTCCAATCTCTGTATAACACAAAATATATAAATGTGTCATTCACAAATCTTATATAAGCAAAGCTTTAAGTACCAAAGTAACACAATTTTATACGACAAAAGAAGTACTGTTAGATAGATGGCTTTATACCTCCATTTGGTTATGCATAATTTATTGTTCCACATCACATAGGTATCTACCAAGGGCCAATTTTATATTTGAGGCATTGTCGGGAGCTTCAAAAGCTGAAAATACTACTGTATTGCATTTAGCATTGGGATTCTTAGTGTTGGCTATCTCAAAAGCCATTTTGAATGATCCCCCTCCCTTGTCTCCCCCTATTTTAAGCCAGATCTCAGTTTCAGGGATGAGATCATGCCAAAACAGTCTTCCATGCCTGAAAATACAATAATAATGATTAGGATTATGGTGATGGTGATGATGATGGTAAAATGTCCACATTAATTTTTTTTTTTTTGAGTTACCACAAAATGCATCATTAATGGATTAGGTAATATAGTTCTATGTTAACTTGCTTTGTTTATTTTTTCATGCATTTTCTTTATATCATTGGATATGAATAAACCACTTAAGACGAATAGCTTTGTTCTATGAAGTATGATATTCTGCCCATCATTTCTTGCCAAAAATGTTACACTTAACTTACTTCAAATTTTCTTCCAGGTAACAAAATATCATCGAGTTTAGGTTGGTGACTTGTGCACATGCTGCCCGGGGGGGGGGGGGGCACTCCCTTATAAAATGGGTAGGTATGCTCGACGGACGGATTGAAAAATGACCCTAAAAGGTACGCATAAATTAATTCAGGTATCGATTCCAGCCCCTAAAAGGTACGACCACATTCAACAGTTTTTTTAATTTAAAATTGGTAAATATACACTAATTTCATCAAATACACTTCGCTTTCTGAACATTCCCGGACATTAACAAAGTATTGTCATTTATAACTTCGCTTCTCGGCCAAATGTTCTTTTTTTGGACCATTTCTCATCCTCGGACATTATCAGCCGATATCCCAGCCGCCAGGAGGGGTTTATTTACTAAATATTCAGGTATATTTATCATATAAAAGAATATTGACCCTAAAAGGTACGGCATCATTTCGAGACCCTAAAAGGTACCAGAGGGTTTTATTTTCGACCCTAAAAGGTCCGTCGAGCATACCTTCCAACTTTATAAGGGAGTACCCCCCCCCCCCCCCCCCCCCGGGACATGCTGCCAACCGAATTTCCGAGCTTGCTTTCGATTTTGTTCTATCCAAGCACTCCACACTCCTGTCCTCCAGTACTATGTACCTGGTTGTGGTGGTCAGGTTTTAGTGAGACTATACTCACTACAGATCCATCAATACAAGGATTCACAAACAGGAAGTGAACACCCTCGATTCTGTGCTATTCACCACAGGAACCCCAGTTGAACTAAACTAACATAAACCACAGGTAACCCAGACTATCCACTTTAAGAAAATGTATGTAGTAAATAGATTTTGCCAGGATTTTGTAGATTTTGCTAAGATTTTGGAAATAAAGCTTGGGATATATAATAAACAGAAGTGTACTTACCGTCTTGCCTTAGCATTTTGAAATTGAGACCATTGGAAATGCGAATTCCCCCAAAACAGGCTAAAAAGTCCCTGAACCTCTGCAAATAGGTACTACAAAAATCGTGACCCTCCCCACAAACACAGCATCCTTACCCCACCATTTAACACGGTAGCCAGCCAATCCAAGCGAGAGCAATAATTTTTATCAGCCCAATCAGTGCAGGGGTATACTTACTTATTTTTAAAAAGTAAACGTTTGTCGCAGCGATAAAGGAGGTGATAGGAGATATATAGGCCTGGGGTTTTTTAAAGGATTGATGTGATATTGAAATTATTGACGAACGTACCCCCTCTCTGAAAGTACGCTACAATTATATATTCCTACGTAGTATTCAGCTATTCCTTATATTTCGCTAATCATCGATAGACCTATTGATTATCGGCAAACATTGATTTAACAACATTAAGACAAAACAAGAGAAAAAAACCTTCCTTGTTTTTACGAGGATAGCACTTAATAACCAGTTGCTAACAAACCTGTGGCCCTCGTTCCGTGATCGAATTGGAATTTAGAAGTTGATTTTTGCG
Source organism: Anthopleura sola (assembly GCA_023349425.1). Classification (NCBI taxonomy): domain Eukaryota; kingdom Metazoa; phylum Cnidaria; class Anthozoa; order Actiniaria; family Actiniidae; genus Anthopleura; species Anthopleura sola. The sequence continues at coordinate 2,951,095 of JALHLI010000023.1, forward strand.
AAGGGAGGGAAACCGGAGAAAATCCCATGTCGTATTGGTGAGAGGCGAGCGCTCTAACCGCTACGCCACCCGTGCTTCCCAACACAAATGACACTGTTCAACACAAATGCGTTGAAATATCAACTTTATTCAGTTGTTTGGTTAAAAGCAGTAAATTGCGCACCTTGTATACGCTTACAAATATTTCTCATCATATATTATTTTTATTTATTTTTTATATTTTTCTCTCAATTATTTAGCACAGTTATAAGTGCTTCATTACAACGTGAAATTATTATCAAAAATGATATAAAATGAACAATAAAGTAGGTGAATCGAAAATGAACAAAACTTATGAAATGTTGTGAACAAATAACACTAATATCGAAAAATTCCATCAATATTTGATGGTGAAATGAAGATATAAAACAAACGATTTCGTTCTCTCGGCTGCTAGCTCCATCAAAAATATGAGCAATATAATAATAACAGTAAATATATCTCAAATGAGATCAATAATTAATAATATTATACAAATTTAAAAAAAGCTTATCTCACACAAGACCTGGAAAGTCACAAAACAGAGTGCTTCAAATCCGGCTTCTTAATTTTTCCTCAAAAAATTATACTTCTATTCTCGCTTTAAGGTTTAGTTTAAAATTTAAAAATTCTCAAATATTTATGAAAAAATATTTTTTGTGATTCATTTTTTTGCTGAAAAATTCTCCTGCTATCTCTTCAATTCCATCCCCTTCCCTTCCCTTCCCTTCCCTTTCCTTTTTCTTTTTTTCGTTTTCGTTTCTTTGCTCCGCCAGCTGGATCTAGGTGCCCTCCTACTCACTTTGATTGTGGTAGTAGCTCGGTTGTTTCCGACTTCGAGTGTATCTTTAGAAGCTTTAGATGTGACGGCAAACCTGACTGTGCCAACGGCATTGACGAAGTGAGTTGTGGTAAGTTATGGTACAAAAGATAGACAAAATTAAAACAAGGTTTTCAGGTTTTCAAAACAAAAATGGCGGAAAACAAGCTGCGCGCAGGGAAATTCAAATTTCAAAAACCAAAAAGCAATGGGAGTTGTTTTCTCATAACATCTACTCGTTATGCACAATAGTAATTATAGTGATCGCATCACACGGGCCCTTTTATTGAGGTGGATTTTATTATTTTTGAGTTCCCTTAATTATCATATAGTCTTGTTTGACGAGGTCACACTTATTCTCTTGTCAAGACTTTGACAATGCGCTGGATTTCATTATTATTTTTGAGGTGGGTTCAAACAAGTCCAGGCAAATATCACACAACGAGACAGTAAAACTTATATAAGCTTTAATCTTTGACAAAATTGTTGTTAGACATTTTAATGGCAGACTTTCAATCCCACACTCTTTAGTTGTTTCCTTCGGACCCCTTCCCTCTCTTCCCTGAACAATATTACTCCATCTCGTACCTTATGCTACATTGGATAGGGACAGGGACACACTTATGATTTTATATTTCATATTTCCAAGATGGCATCCATTTCGACTCCTAAAACAGTCCCATAATGCACTCACTCGATGACTTTTTTCAATGGAGTTCCTGTGTATGTGTCGTAAAGTTTAAGGCAAAAGCAATCGTGTTCGCTCCACCAACTCTGTGAGAAGTTAGTTGCCCCAGGGAGTGGCTCTTCATGCATTGTATGACGTCTTATCAAACATTTAGATGAAGAAAGCAAATTTACTTGCTATTTTAATGTTAGTGGTAGTGAAATGACGTCATAATGCAAAGTTACTTGTGCGCATGTCAGACTGAAGTGAAAATGTTGAAAATTCATCCCACATGCAGTAATGATAACGCAGAGACGTACTTATGTCAGGAGCATTTTCAAAGTCGCTGGTCATAGCAAGGGGTTAATCTTACACGGTCTAGGGGCCGACTAACCTCTCCCTTAGGCTTCGGCTGAGCTCCCTCATCAGTGGATAGCGGTGTCGGGGTCGAAATCTCCGGCATAGCCGTTAAATGCTTCGCGCTGGCATACCATGCTTCAGCACTGAGTCTGGAGGTATGGTCCTAATTTAATAAATAAATATTTCATTAGAAATTCCAAGTACATTGGAACCCCGCTCTACGGCCAACCGCTTAATACGGCCACCCGGTTATTACGGACAGTTTTGTAGGTCCCGACAAAATGCCCATAAATTTTCTATTAAATTTACCCCGCTTAATACGGACACCGGTTAATACGGCCAACAGCCACTTTTCTGTGACCCGATTGACAGACTGCCATACAAAGTTAACGTCATATTACGGGCACTGGTTATCTACCCTGTATATTTTGAACTGTAACCATGAGGTTTTAGTAAAGAAAAGCTTTCTTCTGCCTAAATACGATTGACGACTGTGTCCCGTCCGTTTTTTGACCTTTCATGACGTTATTTGAACACTAACAAAGTTTTCAAAAGTTTTCACTTTTTGACTTTTTAGATGTCTATGTTTTACTGCAACCAGTGCTTGTTGGCTTCTTTCTCTTTGAAGAAGTTTGTCTGACATTGTGTTCTTTATTATATTTTTCGTATTGTATCAATAAAACCCGTTTGTGACGTATATTTTGAAAGCCAGCTGTCCCTTTGGTGGCCGTATCAACCGGGTTCCACTGTATCAGTTCTTTAAGATTTTTTTTTTCACCGATAGTTCGTTATTGATGGTTTTGTAAACATTCCCAAATGGATCAAGAGACATGGCGGCCATGTTGATGGTGTGAAAGTCACTATAGTCTTGCCTGGACTTGTTTGAATCCAACTTAAAAATAATGACGAAATCAAAGTCAAAGTCTCGACAAGAGAATAAATTTGACTTCATCAAACAAAAGTCATATCGTTTTATTATAATCAAGGGAACTTAGTAAATCCACTGCAAAAATGATAGAATCCACCTTAAAAGGTGGCCTGTGCCATGCGAACACTACAACTCATATTTTTTATAATTTTTGAGAATTTACCATGGGTACCGATGAAAAATGTATGAAGGAATGTTTGAAAATAAGATGAAAATCCGCTGTTTTGGTTGGCTTTAGTTTTTATATTAGTTTTGAATTTTGTTGCTGGCCAAGAGAGGGAGTTTAACTTTGATTGTATTTCTCTAGCGCGCCCAAAAATAACAGAATCCACCACATCTCCTGTTGACATCAGTGTTGGAGAAACCGTGCACTGTATTTGTGCAGCTAATGGCGTACCAGCTCCTGTCATTTCTTAGCGGTTTAAGGGAAAGAGGCTCCCTTTTACACCAAGATTAACCGTCCAGTCTCTAAATGGCAAGAGCCAACTTACGCTAAGGAATGCCACTAAAGCATTGTCAGGAAGTTACCAGTGTGAAGCTCACAATACCAAAGGATCTGTTCGCGCTTATCCAAGGTGTATCATTAATGTTAAAGGTAAGATATGCAGCTATTAAAAAAAATGGTGAAGGTTTTGTTGGATGTCGGATGTCGGATGTCGGATGTCGGATGTCGGATGTCGGATGTCGGATGTCGGATGTCGGATGTCGGATGTCGGATGTCGGATGTCGGATGTCGGATGTCGGATGTCGGATGTCGGATGTCGGATGTCGGATGTCGGATGTCGGATGTCGGATGTCGGATGTCGGATGTCGGATGTCGGATGTCGGATGTCGGATGTCGGATGTCGGATGTCGGTGGACGTCGGACGTCGGACGTCGGACGTCGGACGTCGGACGTCGGACGCCGGACGCCGGACGCCGGACGCCGGACGCTGGACGCTGGACGCTGGACGCTGGACGCTGGACGCTGGACGCTGGACGCTGGCCGCTGGCCGCTGGACGCTGGACGCTGGACGCTGGACGCTGGACGCTGGACGCTGGACGCTGGACGCTGGACGCTGGACGCTGGACGCTGGACGCTGGACGCTGGACGCTGGACGCTGGACGCTGGACGCTGGACGCTGGACGCTGGACGCTGGACGCTGGACGCTGGACGCTGGACGCTGGACGCTGGACGCTGGACGCTGGACGCTGGACGCTGGACGCTGGACGCTGGACGCTGGACGCTGGACGCTGGACGCTGGACGCTGGACGCTGGACGCTGGACGCTGGACGCTGGACGCTGGACGCTGGACGCTGGACGCTGGACGCTGGACGCTGGACGCTGGACGCTGGACGCTGGACGCTGGACGCTGGACGCTGGACGCTGGACGCTGGACGCTGGACGCTGGACGCTGGACGCTGGACGCTGGACGCTGGACGCTGGACGCTGGACGCTGGACGCTGGACGCTGGACGCTGGACGCTGGACGCTGGACGCTGGACGCTGGACGCTGGACGCTGGACGCTGGACGCTGGACGCTGGACGCTGGACGCTGGACGCTGGACGCTGGACGCTGGACGCTGGACGCTGGACGCTGGACGCTGGACGCTGGACGCTGGACGCTGGACGCTGGACGCTGGACGCTGGACGCTGGACGCTGGACGCTGGACGCTGGACGCTGGACGCTGGACGCTGGACGCTGGACGCTGGACGCTGGACGCTGGACGCTGGACGCTGGACGCTGGACGCTGGACGCTGGACGCTGGACGCTGGACGCTGGACGCTGGACGCTGGACGCTGGACGCTGGATGCTGGATGCTGGATGCTGGATGCTGGATGCTGGATGCTGGATGTTGGATGTTGGATGTGGGATGTTGGATGTTGGATGTTGGATGTTGGATGTCGCATGTCGCATGTCGCATGTCGCATGACGCATGTCGCATGTCGCATGTCGCATGAAATGCAGTATGGGTGTCACTACAATATGGAAATTTCCCAAACTTTGACTGCAGGGTTTTCCAAGATATTTCTGTGGTGACATTAATTACACATGAATATAATAAATTTCAAGCTTGGTAATTAACATGCAACAAAATCCTCACCAACTTCATTTGGCTGTATACTACTAGGCTGTAAGAAAGAGCCTGTGCGCTTTGCCAAAATGTCATGATCACATTGATGTTGTTATTTGGCGTCAATGATTGATCATAAATAACTAATCGAACCTAAATATCATCATTTGGCTTACATAATATGTTCTTTTACATTTTTTATTTTTTTCGATTAGTGCCCGGCGATGCCTGCAAGCCACCACGATTCAATGCCGCAGCTTTATCACCAGATGAGTGTCGTGAATGTTTCTGTATGGCATGCAGTCACAGAGGATTGTCAAAGTGCCTCTCTCTACAAAAAACAGGTTTATATGAAGAGAAAATGTGTTGTTGTTGATCATATCATTGAATTCATTCAAGCCAAGAATACCTAAATCTAACTCATTTAAGGAACGCTGATTTCAGAACTGAACGTTTTAACACCACTAAATATGGTAAACATTCATTGATTTATTTTGGCCAGCACCTATGGTCTAAGCTTAGTAGTAAAATAAGATCACTACCCACGTAAGGTGGTTTTAAAAGAGCAATTAGTAGAATGGACCTGGATTCCTTAATCACTTCTTGCAAGAACTGTACTTTCTGTAATGCTTAAACCTCTAACACTAATATAGTTTTCTTAATGAGCATCTATCTGGGTCGGACACAGCCTGAGGGGATGATTTCCCCTTGAAGGTTGGGTAGCGTAGACGTGCTTGTCTCTTCAGGCTGTGTCTGACTTAGCGAGTATTTTATAGTTTTATCTACTGTTACTTATATTACATCACCATATCGTTACATGTATATATTGAAATGTTTATCTTTATCTGATATCTACTAAAGATGTACCCTGAGGAGATGTACCCTGAGGAGATGTACCCTGAGGAGATGTACCCTGAGGAGATGTACCCTGAGGAGATGTACCCTGAGGAGATGTACCCTGAGGAGATGTACCCTGAGGAGATGTACCCTGAGGAGATGTACCCTGAGGAGATGTACCCTGAGGAGATGTACCCTGAGGAGATGTACCCTGAGGAGATGTACCCTGAGGAGATGTACCCTGAGGAGATGTACCCTGAGGAGATGGACGACTCCTGCTCTCAGCCTCATTGAAGGTTGGATGACGGATGTGTGTCTTTCTCTTCAGGCAATAGATCACACATATCTTACACCTATTGTGATCTCTTATTCTATTATTTGTTTTATATATATAATATATTTATCTACATATTTATATATTGATCTATCTTTTTCCCATATATTTGTTTAATAATTAATTTTAGGTCTCCCCAATTAGCAAAGAAAGGTAGTTGGAGGAGAATTAGATAGGCGATAATATTATTTTACACGCGCGCGAAATCGTACAATTTGCGGCGAAGTAGGCTTTGAAGCACTTCCTGCTTCTTGCGACAAATTTTGCAACTTGGAACATCGAGTTTTGTTGCGTGACAAGTTGCGTACGGGGTGGTAAGGGACCGACCATTAGATAGTTAATGGGGGGTTGCGTTAATCCCCTAAAAAATATCGAGCACGCTGTTCTGTGCGAAAAAAAACATCGAGCATGCACAGGTCAAAGGTAATGGCACGAGCTTTATATACCCCTCCCCCCCCCCCCCCCCAATCAATTATCTAATGGTCCGTCCCTAATACGGTTAAGTCGCCAAGTTGAATGATTTTGTTGCTCGTAATTACGCACCTTAACTGGCACATCGTACAACTTGTCGAACTACAACAACAAAAGTCGGTCAGTGAATTCAAATTCACTCTGTAAGTTACCCGTGTCCTGACTTTGATCATCCTAGAGGATGTTTCAGGGTTCGATAAAAAAAGTTGAAGGTTGGAAGGACAGTTTGCGAAATCACATGATAATTTTGACCAATTCATACGCTTGAATTCCTTGGTATGGCTTTAAAAAGTGACTCCGCCGGAACCTGCTGCAGGCCATTACCTTTTTGACTTTATAGCTAATTCCATCTCTTTCAATTTGCGGTCATGACTCTCTATTCTTTTTTCTAAAGATTCAAATTTCTTGTTGATGTCGTCCTTATATTTCTCGAAATCATTCCTCATGCTGTGCAGAGCATTGTTTACTCGATGGGCTTCATCTTCTTGACGGTTTTCCAAATACCTCACTTCACGAGTCAATCGATCAAGTACTGCATCACTAAACTCAATGAACTTGACCAGGTCTGCATCTGTAATTTTACCCATACAAAGTTGGACACCTGAAGGTAAAAAATCCATCCAATATTTTTAACCTTTTTTTTACCTTACCTTACACAAAATAGGTGATGTTAAGCGTGAGTATACAGCTAATTGAAAAACCGTTGTCGTTGAATGGCTCCGCGACTACGCGACTAGCCCGAACGGGAGTATGGGTAAAAATCACTGAAGCAGTTGAATTCTTAATTCACTGATTAAATATGCGCCGGGCTTACAGTACGAAAATTCGCTGACGAAATAGTATTCTAATGACTTAACAGTTTCAAAATTGGGATCATCTTTGACTGAATATTAGTCATATAGACTTTTGTCTTCCTTTCGCAAAACCCGAAGACAAACGTTCAAAGGGTTGCTGCTTGTGTTAACTAATTTGTAAGCAAAAACCACTACTTCGAATTCTGAGCGAATAATTGAGCGCTTCAGCGATTTCTACCCATACTGTTTCGGTTCATTCGCGGAGCCGGTCAGCGACAACGTTTTTTCAAATGACTATATACTTATTTCAATAGAACTGTTAAGTCGTGACGTATTTCCGGGTCCAAATGCTCACAAAAACCGATAAAATAAAGCGAAAAATGTTCTTAATGAATTAACCTCCACCTGAAACAGTGAGAACCTTGACAAAAAATCATGTCACGAAGAAAAAGTAAGAAAAATCCGTTTATAAAACTGCTTCATTCATTTTGGACCCGGAAGTTGTTTTTCTATACGTCTCACTTATCAGCCCTATAAGGGAAGAGGTCAAAACAATAGTCCAAAATAGGGACCCGTTTTTATTCATTTAGGTGGTGGGTACCGGTTCATACCCCCTCCCCCCTCAGAAGCCTATCAAAATGCTCAGTACTGGATGTCTATAGTGACCATTTCTTTGCACAAACATGTTTTCTAGCATACACTGAGACGGACAGTTCATTTACTTCTCTGATCTGACTTTTAGTTTTGGAGATATTTGAAGACAAAGTCTAAGATTTTACTTCCAGAGGTGGTGGGTACCGGGTGATACCACCCCACCCCCCTAAATCGGGTCCCTATTGCGGACAATTGTTTTGACCTTTTCCCTAAGGTTAGTCACTACACAGGTAGCCCAAGAACCTACAAAGCTGAGTCCACTGAGGATCATGGGAAACATTTCACAAGCAAGGGTCAACAAGTACAACTTTTGATAAAAAACCCCCGCAGTTTAAGGATGCTCACAGGAGGTTAAACTGTAACCTGGAAAATATGTCAAATTCACCAATAGTTATCAAGCGGTCGCATTTATCCACCCATAATAGGCAATGTGCATCGAAGCTCACAAAGTACTCTGGGAAAGTGAGTTCTTTAAAAATGTAACAGGGAAATCAAAGGAACTATCACAAAAAAATTACTCTGTTATTTTGGTCTGCTGAAATCCTTTTATTTCCATAAAAAAGGTCAAAGGAAAAATTGTCAGACGAATTTTTAGAGCCAAAAAAGCGTAAGAACTCACTTTCCCATCATACTTTGTGCTAGAATTTCGAATTCCTACCTTTATCTTCCCATTCCTGAAGTTCATCAGTGATTCTCTTCTCTTCTTCAGGAGTCAAGCATAAAGCCTTTACCAGAGAATCAATCAGTTTCAAGCAAGTTGCAAACATTGCTTCATCCCAGACAGAAAAATTGCAGTGGCCCCATTCATTTCTGACGTCGTTCCTCACTTGGCTTGACAAGTCTTGAACATCTGAAGAAAATGCGCTGGCAGAGGAGAGAATACCAAGTGCAGCAGATAAATCACAAGTGTCATCAATATCTGAAACAGAAATAGATTTCTGTTAGTGGTAAGCGAAGCAAGGGTGGCGTCGCCTTTCACCAATGCGACCCCGCCAGTTTCAAGTCCCGCTCGGTGTATATGTGAGTAGAGTTGCTTGTTGGTTCTCTCCTGTGCTTCAAGGTTTTTTTCCAGGTTCTCCGGTTTTCCTCCCTCCGTAAAAATCAACATTCAAATTACAATTCGATCTGGGAGATATTGTTGATAGGGTAACCTCTTATATCTCCTTTCGCACTATGATGCGAACCATTCCACTCTATTAACTATGATGCGAATAAATTGGTGATTTTTTAGTGCCTTTAGCATATGCGTTTCAAAGTCATGCTCTATCGTTGAGCACTCTGTGAAGTGACATCTATTGTCAATTGAAAACTTTAAAACCAAGGTGCAAAGTCTATCTTTCAATGATAATGATGGAGGAAAACGAGCATGGCTGAGCATGTGGATGGACTATTCGTTGTGCCTATCACTTTGCAATATACAGTTCCCAAATGAGCTTTCGTACCTGAAAATTTAGCCATAAAAGGTTTTAGGTATAATTTGGCTAAATCTACAGCTGAATTAACACTGTAGTCGTAAAGACGAGCTCTATTTCTGTGATTTGCTTCATTGCTGTTGATGCTGCCATAATTCAAATTGTTGCACTTTCCATCTCTGGTGAGGTGTCCAGGGTGAACCTGTGTGTGGATGTTGTTGGTGGTTTGGAGATGAGAGTAGAGGCCTTCCATCTTTGGCTTAATGAAACTGCGCAAGGTTGGCAGAAGTATTTTATTCAGACAAATACCAATCACCAGCCATCTCTTCTGCTCATTGCTCAAGTCAAAGGTCGTGTTAACTGAAAATAGAACAGAGGTAAATATCAAATATGTTCAGTGCATGGTAGTAATCATCATAAAACTGAGAGGTACATCATGGGAAACGCTCTAAACTACAGAGAATACGTTTACAACTGACTGGAATCTTAAAATTGTGACAGAAGATTTTTTTATGTGTTGGAATGTTCACTACGAATTTCAGCACACCATGGTCTCATCATAGGCAAACAAAAAAATTATAGTTAGCTCGCACCGAGGTTTATTTAGCTACTTTTCATTTCAAAGGACAAAAGATGATCACTAGCTAGAAATAACGTAACTGCAAAACTGTGGTGTCATGATGCCTGCAAAAATTCACTTATAAAAGTTTGATTTGAGAGAACTCTAGTTTTTCAGGAGAGGTTTTTGATATTTTGTATACATATATACTAGGAAAATAAATAAAGAATTAACCACTTCTCGAGCCGCCAGGATTACACCTTAGTTTTGCAAATTTTCTCGATTCTGATTGGCTTACATTTTTTCTCAGATCACCTGGTAGTTCATTTCATCTCCCTCTCACGATCACGGACTATACTAGAGGTTGGTCTTAAACTAACCTGAAAGGCTGACAATACATTCCTCTTCATCGTGCACTGGAGTCTGTCGTAAAAAAGGGAGTTACCGAATAGACCATTTTCGAGATGCCCGAGCGCTTTCAAAAATATCGCCGTCGCAGACATGAAAAATAGGCATTTTTCGGGCAAGATCACGCGCGCTATTGGCACAGCCTGATATTTTTGAAAGCGCTCGCGAATCTCGAAAATGGTCTATTCGTTGAGAAGATATACTTTTTCAAAGATTGGGCTTGCGGCCATCTTTTTTTGGGCAAAATAGGATAATGGAATAACAAACTGAGTGACAAACTTAGTCTCTATATATCAGTCGCTAATAATAAAAGCAATGATTTCAAATGACACATATGCTAACACATTATAATGAGAAACCTGAAATTTATATTTTAATAGGCAATGTACATGAGCTCGAAATTATAGCACAAAGCATGATGGGAAAGTGAATTCTTAGGCTTTTTTTGGCTCCTCTAAAATTTCCTCTGACAATTTTTCCTTCGACATTTTCTATGGAAATACTGAAAAGGATTTCAGCAGACGAAAATAACAGAGTAATTGTTTTCTGATAGTTCCTTCGATTTCTCTGTTACATTTTTAAAGAACTCACTTTCCCAGAGTGCTTTGTGAGCTTTGATGTACATTGCCTATTGTGTTAAAGAAAAGGTTTTCAAAGCTAAAATTTCAAAAACAGTACACTTTGACTGTCCTTTACGATCCTCTATTTTTGGACATTTTGGCAATTTACCTGGAAGACTTACATTGATTTTTTGATAAGTTGTAACTAGTCCCCCTCTCCTGCTCCCCACCCCCTTCCCCCCAAAAACCCCAAAATGCGCCGCTACGCAGGCTAGTTGTAACTTTAGTTTATCAGGACTTAAAGTGAACAAATCAAGGTAGGTCACCGAATTGCATTTTTAAATAATCGCCGTTACAGCGCTTTCCAATCACTCAATCAAAGTGTTTTCATGACTGTCAGAAAACACAAAGTTATCAAGGCACGTTACATGCGGAATGTTGTGGAAACACCTTGATTGACGTCCACTAAAACCAACTTCGTCGCGACAGCAAATTGTAGGATTTCGCGCATGTGATTGGAGACGCTGTAGTAAAGATTGAAAAGGTCTTACCACAGGTAACCCAACCAATGTAAATGATAAAAATAGCGCGCGTAGCTGTATACCACTCTAGACACCCAGAGCCCTGCCATTCTTACTGTGCATGCTCGACGAAATGTCAGAGACTCTGGGAAACCCCAGGTGGTGTGAGACACGGATTCGCAAAGCACTATTCCATTGAAAAATGTAGAAGTATACTTACTATTGGATGTTCTCTATACCACTCTTCCAGTCCAAGAACGCATGGCTTTGATTCTTCACCGAAGTTTTCCCTGCAAACCAACTCTCGATCCTTTTCAACAGGCAACAGGTGAAGACAATCATCATCAATACACGACTCCAGTTGGTGTCCTTCACACTTTGTTACGTGTCTAGAAGGACACCGCACGCAGATTTCATAATTCAAGGATTGGTAACAGAGGCATTCTTCTGTTATTTCTTTCAAGGAACTTTCCAAAAATTCCCGAATTTGAAAGGCAACAGGCTGGAATACCCATGATCTTTCTGCTTGAAGTGATCTGAGCACGACTTTCACGAAACGCTTTCGGCGTATTAGAAACAGCTCATATCGATAAGCACGGCCAATGAAAAACCTTGAAACACTTTGATAGAGGTTGGGCTCGTGGGGGTAGCCTTCCTTGGAGCACCAAGTAATCAGTCTAGACACTAAAAGATTGTACAGACCATGTGGGATGAATCCATCGAGGAAGTGCAAATACAAGGTACATGGGTCTGACATGGAAGGACCAACATCACATGATGCTTCAGGGGATGACTTTAATTGGGAAGGCACAAAATAATGGAAGTTCTTTGGGTCTTCGTTTCCTCCAAATCTAGCTATGAGCCCATAGTTCTCCATCATGGCTAGAATATCATCTTTCGTCTCTCCACACTCAATTTCCTCTTTGAAGACGTGTTCGACAAGTTTCATGTCAAGGATACCAGTCTTCTCCAAGGTTGTCCAGAATCCCGAGTTTACTGGATTCTGAAACGTAGCAAATTAAAGATTCATTATCCAGACACGCAGAAAGTAAGGTAGTTAGCAGTGAACGCTATCAGAGGTAAGCCATAATTAAGATATAAATAGATGAAATGACAGTGGAAAGGGACGGGGCTGTCGGTCTGTCATGCGAAGTATTAGTAGATAAGAAATGACAGTTGAGCGCCAGGGGCCCCCACGGGGCTGGCTAATCCTACATCAAACCAGCTCCGGAGCGGCTCCGGAGCCAAAGGGGGGGTGGGGGGGGGGGGGGGTACATTCCAGATTAGGCCGGATGACGTCACCTTTTTGGATTTTTCTTCTAATATCTTTTGCTTGATTGCTTCTCGGATTCGCCTCACTGCGACAACCGCGGTCGATATGCAAATACTGATTAAACTTAATGCATCAAGAATTCGGACTTTTTATTTAATTTTTGGTAAAATAAATTTATGTCATTCACAAAGTGTAAACATCGAAAACTGTAAACTCCTTGACAGGGAATCGAACCCCGGTCACTTGCTCTCTGTTGCTCTGCCAACTGAGCTACCGTGAGTTCTATACTTGACTATTCTAATAAACCTATTTTACCGTTTCCAAGTATGATCTACCTGAGAGTTTATCTAAATAATGAATGAACCGATGAGTTCTGCTGACCCAAGGTCTATTCAATTTGGCGTCCCTCAGGGTTCGATATTGGGCCCACTACTTTTCATAGTGTATATTGATGATCTGCCAGCACGCGCCATAACATCTCTTAATTTTTATTACCAATTCTAAACGTTTGAATTTTAAATCCTCGTCTCATGTGAGAATTAGAATAGCTCTTAACATATGATGAGTACATATCATAACAATATAGACTCTTCAAAAAAGAGTTTTCAAAGTTTTTAGAATAGGTATTTATGTTTAATCATTCGATTTGTATAATTAGTAACACACCGATGACTTTTACCTCTTGCTTATGAGTTGTTTTTTTTAGAAATCAATTTTTTTAGTTTTTTCCCAATCCATGAAACGCGCTTCAAGACCTTAGTACCACCGAAGGGGAACCCGATCTTCACCATACATGAAGAAATGAAACAGGGGATCATGGCATACTCGAAAACTGCTGAGCTTTTTGTTTATTCTTTTTCAGATCACCGGTTCTGACCGGTTTTGGATCGGTCGGCTGTTATATTAGTACATTTATGTACTTATAAATACATAACTTTATTGCTTTTGCCCTCTTATTTCATGTCTCCCGATACTCTGATGTAAGATACGCAGGGATTTTTTTTATAAACTTTTATTACTATAACTAAACAAACTCGATATACAAATTCAACATATTCAATGATGTTGTTTCAATGTCAGCCCTTGTGGCTTTAAATTAAACAAGAGAAATGGTTTTTGTATAATTAAGGAAACCAATCATCCGATTTATTGAATCTTGATAACATAGACTCATGCTGTTGGTTAAGTTTATCAGCATTTACGTTTGTCCTTTATAATCCAAGTAGGAGTAGATCTTATATCATTTCTTGTTCTCCAATTTTATGACCATTTACTTTCTCGTTGTAAAGATAATTAATCTAACAAAAGCAGATAGAAGCACTAACCACGAGAATCATCTCGGATTGAAAATAGTTTTTCTAACAAGGTTTCTCCGGTCAAGAAAAGAAAATAGAAAAAACTGAGTTTAGAAACTCTTATTAACCTCTTTTAGGCTGTATGGTAAAAAATAACAGCCGAGTATAAAAGTACACAAAGTTTTGGGTTTTGTTTAATAAGTTCAATGAATATCCAACTCTCTTATGATTCAGATAATAGGGCAGTAAGTTGTCAAAGTCTGAGCGAAAGGACATTTTAAGCTAGTCAATTAAAATTGTCCCACTCTTCGTTCTGTCCCGGTTTTTAGTGTTGTAAAATATGAAGGGAAGGACAATCCGAGTCAAGAAATCTCAAAAAATGTCTCGCTCTTCGTTCTGTCTCGGTATTTAGTATTGTAAAATATGAAGGGAAGGACAATCCGAGTCAAGAAATCTCAAAAAATGTCCCGCTCTTCGTTCTGTCCCGGTATTTAGTATTGTAAAATATGAGGGGAAGGACAATTTTCATTCAAAAATGTCCCGATGTCCTTGTTATAGTACTAAAAATGTCCCGGTTTTTAGTACTCTAATGACCCGAAAATTGTAATCCATCTAATAAGTATGTCTATTTTACGAATACAAACTGACAAAAGTGATAATGTCGCGGCACTCTTAAGTGGCAATTAAGATATTGAGCCATCGAACCGTAAATCGTATTACCATGGTAACTTTCTTCTCTGCTGCTTTTATAGTACAGGAGCTAAGCTTTATATAACATTTTTCCCGTGGATTTTTCTTCTAATATCTTTTGCTTGATTGCTTCTCGGATTCGCCTCACTGCGACAACCGCGGTCGATATGCAAATACTGATTAAACTTAATGCATCAAGAATTCGGACTTTTTATTTAATTTTTGGTAAAATAAATTTATGTCATTCACAAAGTGTAAACATCGAAAACTGTAAACTCCTTGACAGGGAATCGAACCCCGGTCACTTGCTCTCTGTTGCTCTGCCAACTGAGCTACCGTGAGTTCTATACTTGACTATTCTAATAAACCTATTTTACCGTTTCCAAGTATGATCTACCTGAGAGTTTATCTAAATAATGAATGAACCGATGAGTTCTGCTGACCCAAGGTCTATTCAATTTGGCGTCCCTCAGGGTTCGATATTGGGCCCACTACTTTTCATAGTGTATATTGATGATCTGCCAGCACGCGCCATAACATCTCTTAATTTTTATTACCAATTCTAAACGTTTGAATTTTAAATCCTCGTCTCATGTGAGAATTAGAATAGCTCTTAACATATGATGAGTACATATCATAACAATATAGACTCTTCAAAAAAGAGTTTTCAAAGTTTTTAGAATAGGTATTTATGTTTAATCATTCGATTTGTATAATTAGTAACACACCGATGACTTTTACCTCTTGCTTATGAGTTGTTTTTTTTAGAAATCAATTTTTTTAGTTTTTTCCCAATCCATGAAACGCGCTTCAAGACCTTAGTACCACCGAAGGGGAACCCGATCTTCACCATACATGAAGAAATGAAACAGGGGATCATGGCATACTCGAAAACTGCTGAGCTTTTTGTTTATTCTTTTTCAGATCACCGGTTCTGACCGGTTTTGGATCGGTCGGCTGTTATATTAGTACATTTATGTACTTATAAATACATAACTTTATTGCTTTTGCCCTCTTATTTCATGTCTCCCGATACTCTGATGTAAGATACGCAGGGATTTTTTTTATAAACTTTTATTACTATAACTAAACAAACTCGATATACAAATTCAACATATTCAATGATGTTGTTTCAATGTCAGCCCTTGTGGCTTTAAATTAAACAAGAGAAATGGTTTTTGTATAATTAAGGAAACCAATCATCCGATTTATTGAATCTTGATAACATAGACTCATGCTGTTGGTTAAGTTTATCAGCATTTACGTTTGTCCTTTATAATCCAAGTAGGAGTAGATCTTATATCATTTCTTGTTCTCCAATTTTATGACCATTTACTTTCTCGTTGTAAAGATAATTAATCTAACAAAAGCAGATAGAAGCACTAACCACGAGAATCATCTCGGATTGAAAATAGTTTTTCTAACAAGGTTTCTCCGGTCAAGAAAAGAAAATAGAAAAAACTGAGTTTAGAAACTCTTATTAACCTCTTTTAGGCTGTATGGTAAAAAATAACAGCCGAGTATAAAAGTACACAAAGTTTTGGGTTTTGTTTAATAAGTTCAATGAATATCCAACTCTCTTATGATTCAGATAATAGGGCAGTAAGTTGTCAAAGTCTGAGCGAAAGGACATTTTAAGCTAGTCAATTAAAATTGTCCCACTCTTCGTTCTTTCCCGGTTTTTAGTGTTGTAAAATATGAAGGGAAGGACAATCCGAGTCAAGAAATCTCAAAAAAATGTCCCGCTCTTCGTTCTGTCCCGGTTTTTAGTGTTGTAAAATATGAAGGGAAGGACAATCCGAGTCAAGAAATCTCAAAAAATGTCCCGCTCTTCGTTCTGTCTCGGTATTTAGTATTGTAAAATATGAAGGGAAGGACAATCCGAGTCAAGAAATCTCAAAAAATGTCCCGCTCTTCGTTCTGTCCCGGTATTTAGTATTGTAAAGTATGAAGGGAAGGACAATCTGAGTCAAGAAATCTCAAAAATGTCCCGCTCATCTCTTTACAAGACATCTGTGTAAGGAATGAATCATACAATGTTTTAGTTTTACTGGATTTTCCGTGAATCGGACACTCCGTAGAATCTGACACCAGACGTCAATCTCCAGAGGTTTTAATCTTTGGACATTTTTAGAATGTAAGTCGTATTTGAACTTCATGCTTCGCCTCACTTTCTGTTTTTGATTGATTATGGAAATCCAATCATCTTTGATGAATAACTCTATTTTCCTAGAAAAGCTCTTTTTGTTAGCTTTTGCTGTCCGCTAGGACAGATAGAAGGTCAATGTGTTCATCTGTAGGATGACTCATGTTGGAATAAGACACATTATGTTATGAAAGCCTTTTCATGCTCTTCTAAACGAAATGCTTGAGCAAGTTTGTAGATGGCAATGGTTTAACGATCATTAAACATCTGATTAAAGACATGTGAAAACTATTTCATTTCCATTTTTGTTTGTTTGTTTTTGTTTGTTTTTACTGATACCCTCATTCTTTATGTCTGACATCATGGTTATTTTTCGGTTATTTATGAGTCATGACTAAATTGGTATTAGTTGGTTACCTTTTCGCTCGAGTGATTTTCTGTGTTGTGGATCTTCTCCTGCTCATGTTATTTTTAGTATATGACATGTACATTTTGCACCACCATGGCTATAAGACGGGGCTCAACATTGTCAATCATCACTCACAGACTCCAGGGCCTGCATCAAGAACGACTAAAAGAAAGAAAGATTCACCGATGTACGAGAAACCATGAGCCATCACGTTTACGATGAAGCACATGTCTTCAGATGCCCTGAATGCCCTAAAGAATACGGGCACAAAAGAAACCTAGACCGACACCGAAATAGTGTACATCTGAACCTTAGACACGCTTGTCATGATTGTGGCATGAGATTTAGAGAAAAGTACGACCTCAGGAAACATGATCAAACCTGTAAAGGTGGAACGTCACCTAAGCGAAAGATGGAAGAACCAGGTGAGAACACACCAGGAAAGAAACAGAAACTTTCCGACGAGGAATTGATTGCCTTTGAGGTATTTACACAGTTTCGCTTTTTGTTTTCCTCCCTCCCATTCGTTACTGCACTATTCCACACAACTTTATGCGTATAACCTAGTTATTTCTAACTATAGTCACTATAATCTAGATATACTTCATTTCAAACAACACAGGGATCCCACAACCTTTATAGAATATCACAGGAACCCCATAACCACTCGAGTGTGTGCTAATTGTATTTACTCCTATTTTAGTTGGCCAACATCCCTGAGGAAATGTATGAGGAGTATGATGGGCCGATCCTGGGTGATGATGAAACAGAGGTATGTCGGTTAGTTTCACCTTATTTTTACTGTATATGTGTAACAAATAAGAAACTTACTTACTTACTTTCATTTATACATTTATTCGTTTATTCGTTCGTTTGTTCCTTTTTTCATACCCACAGATTCAACAGGAAGGAGAAGGTGAGACCACCGAAGAATGCGCATTGAGTGGAAATGTAAGAATGTTAAAGTACAAACCCCACAAGCGTGAAAAATATGACCTACTACTGACTTTAGGAGGCAAAAAGAAAACTATAATCAAGCAATTAAAAACACAACTTCAAAAACGTCGTGGTATTAAATGGTTCATGTGTGTCAAAGTAAAGATGGTTAAAACAAGCCCCGATGGTAAAGACCAAACTTCAGAACCTCATTTTAGAAGTGTTTGCATGACAGCCGTAAATGAGACGGAGATTGAAAAGAACTACGATCAAGCAGTGGAAAAGATTAAGAATTCCTTCCTGGAATACCAACGAGAGGGCTCAGGGTGGCGTTTGGAACAAGTCCTACAACTCGAACTGGGCGTGGCCACTTACACCCCTCTCAAGGGGGCTAGTTATTTACCATTACCCAAGAAGTTAAATGATAAGAGAGCCATTATCAATATAATGAACGATGATGAAAAATGTTTTTTGTGGTCCATCCTAGCAGCCAGGCATCCAGTGGGTAAGCGGGATCATCCCAACCGCGTCGCCCACTATCAGAGACATGAACATGAGTTAAATATGGAAGGCATCGAGTACCCTGTCAAGATCAACCAGGTGAAGAAATTCGAAAGGCAAAATCCCACGATCAGCATCAACGTGTTCGGGTATGAAGATAATGAACTTTTTCCCCTATACATTACCAAGGAGAAGAAAGAACTGCACGTCAACTTACTCCTATACTCCCAAGACGCACACCGCCACTACTGCTTGATTAGAAATCTTAGCAGGTTATTGAACAGTCTGACTAGACATGATGGTGAATCATACCATTGTGTGTACTGTCTGCATGGCTTCATCCGACAGGATCTACTGGAGGCTCACGAACCTCACTGCAAACACCACGGTCCCCAGAAAATTAAACTTCCGAATGAAGACCAAGCAACCCTCACATACAAGGATGTGTCTAAACAACTCAAAGTCCCTTTCATCATCTATGCCGACTTTGAGTCCATCTTGGTTAGATGCGAAACCCCACCCTTGGATGCGGACGTGAGTGGTACCCAAAAAATACAAAACCACCAACCAAGTGGTTTTTGTTACACAATTGTGTCAACAGTCGAAGACTTTTGCCACCCCCCTGTCTTGTATCGTGGCGTGGATGCGGTAGATAAGTTTTTAGACTCTTTGTTACAAGAGGAGAGACAGATTTCCGAACTTTTAAAGATGGTACTGCCTATGGACATTACTGAAAATGAAGAGCAAGCATTTCAAGATGCCAGTGACTGTCATATCTGCGGGGGTCCCCTTGGTGCAGATCGAGTGCGCGATCATTGTCACATGACAGGTAAATATAGAGGCCCAGCCCACAATGAGTGTAACTTGAACTATAAGTTTACCGGAAAGATACCTGTGGTCCTGCACAACCTCCGTGGATATGACAGCCATTTGATTATGCAAGGATTAGGAAAACTCAATTCAGAAAATATTTCATGCATTCCCAACAACACGGAGAAATACATTTCCTTCACAGTAGGGAATTTAGTGTTTATTGATTCCTTGCAGTTTTTAAACAGTTCCTTGGAACGCCTAGTCAATAACTTAAGCAAAGAAGGGGATGATAATTTTAGGATAGTGAAAAAGTATGTAGAGCAGGATAAAGTCCCTATCCTGTTGAGGAAAGGGGTGTACCCTTATGAGTACATGAACAGTTTCGAGAAGTTTGAAGAACCCTGTTTGCCCACCATTGATCACTTTTACAGTTCGCTGACGGACAGTACTATTTCTGAAAGTGATTATGTGTATGCGCAGCAGGTGTTTCAGACTTTTCATTGTGAGAACCTAGGTGACTACCATGATTTATATTTGAAATCCGATGTCCTACTACTAGCAGACGTTTTTGAGAACTTTAGGGACGTCTGCCTGGAGTATTACCAACTCGACCCAGGTCACTTTTATACTAGTCCAGGATTGGCTTGGTCTGCCTGTCTGAAGATGACTGCTGTGGAACTTGAACTGTTAACCGACCCTGACATGTACTTGTTCGTGGAGGAGGGATTAAGAGGTGGAATATCAATGATCAGTCATCGGTATGCCAAAGCCAACAAACCCCACACCCCTGGCTATGACCCTACCCAGGAGACAAGTCACGTGATCGACTTAGACGCAAACAACTTGTATGGTGAGTCGCACATTACTTTCGTTTTAGGTCAACTGTGATATAATATTGATTATCAATTAATAGTGGTGTTATAATAATATTCAATTTTTTTTTTTATAGGATGGGCGATGAGTCAACACCTCCCCACCCACGACTTTGCATTCCTGTCTGAAGATGAAATAGCAGAGTTTGATGTGATGGGCGTGGCAGATGATAGTGAAGAGGGGTACGTATTGGAAGTCGATTTGGAGTACCCACCAGAACTTCATGACCTCCACAATGATTATCCACTAGCCCCAGAGAAGGTTAAGGTCCCAAGAGACTGGCTGTCCCCCTACTGTGAAAAACTCATGGAGGAACTGGAAATAGACTACCTCCCCACACAGAAACTAGTACCCAACCTCCATGACAAGCACCACTATGTGCTGCATTACCGGAACCTACAGCAGTATTTGGAACTGGGCATGAGACTGACTAAGATTCACCGTGTTCTCAGGTTTGCCCAGTCACCCTGGCTCAAGACCTACATTGATTTCAACACAGAAAAGAGAAAACACGCACGCAATGACTTTGAAAAAGATTTTTTCAAATTGATGAACAATGCAGTATTTGGTAAGACCATGGAGAACTTGAGAAAACGAGTGAACGTGAAACTCGTCAACACAGAGAAACAACTCAAGAAATTGACTGCATCACCGCTGTTTGACTACTTTCGCATCTTCGATGAGAACTTGGTGGCAGTCAATATGAGGAAACCCTCCCTGTACCTCAACCGACCTATATACGTCGGTTTTTGCATTTTGGACCTGTCCAAAGTCCTGATGTATGATTTCCATTATAATTACATCAAGCGAAAATTTAACAACCGAGCCACCCTCCTGTTCACCGACACAGATTCCCTGTGTTACGAGATCAAGACGGAGGACATTTACCAAGACATGCACCAGGACCTCGACCTATTTGACACATCCGAGTACCCTAGAGACCACTTCTTGCACAGTATGAGGAACAAGAAAGTCCTGGGGAAAATGAAAGATGAGACTCATGGAATACCCATCGAAGAGTTCGTGGGTCTACGCCCAAAGATGTACTCCCTCTTGTACCACGAAGGGGATCGCGAGGTAGAGAAAAAGACCGCCAAAGGAATCAGCAAACATGTCACGAAACGGGACATACGACACGCCCACTATAGAGGTTGTTTGTTTGAGAAAAAACGAACCATTAATAATATGAAACAACTACGTAGTTATAAACACCAACTTTATACCATTGATATGAATAAGATAGGACTCAGTCCTTATGATGACAAACGGTACATATTGGATGATGGGGTAACTACTTTAGCCTATGGTCATCATAAGATTGGAACAGTATAAATAGATTCATATATAATGAAATAGTCATATATGTAAATATCATTTATTTAAGTCTATTAAAATGCTGTGACTAAAACTTTGTCTTGTTCTTGATTTGGGACTTTGAGGGAAAGGAGTAGAACTACTGGCCCTCCCATCATTACTAAGTAAGTTCTTTTTCTTTTGTTCTTAGAGGTTTTCTCTTCGTAGTAGTCCTACTGGCCCTAGTGGCCCTCCCATCTTACTTAACGAGGTCATTTTCTTTTCTTTCTACTTTTTATTCCTATTTTGTCTCTTGTACGTTTTTTTTTTTTTTTTGTCTTGTCTGTTTTTGTTACTTTTTATAAAAATAAGCTCTTGTTTTTCATATGCAACTTTTGATCTTACTCCAATAAGACAAATGATTTTGCGATTATTATCTTATTAGATTTCTTTTTAAATTGTTTTTCAAGAACGATAATTCTTTGAGTAAATTTTCAAAACCTTTTTTTCCCTAATGGCATAAACTAAAGCTGTGTGGTTAATAAGAAGCCCATATGTTTAACTAGATTTCATTTGATCATGAATCTTTCGAAGGGGAAACATCCTAAACCTCTCGTAACCAGGAGAGAAAGAAATTTGAAAGATAGTGTTCGTATAATGACTCAAAACAAAGATAGGACAAAGATAGGAAACAAAGATAGGAAAAGGAAACTAAGGCGAAACCTGAAATTAAAATATCATCTACCTTATAAAAAGGTTATAAACCCTCAAGGGTTAGATATTTTCTCTTATTGCTGTTGCCACTGCACCACACCCAGTATCGAGAAAATCAATAAGAGTAAAAACAGACCAAAATCTAAGGATATAAAAAGAAAACGAATCAAGGTGCGACTAGGTTCTGTGCTAGCTCGACTTGTAACCCAAAACGTATTCAAGAAAACAAAGACTAAAACCGCTGTTAATAAGAAGATTTGAGACCACTTCCCCGAACAAACTGAATGAGATATACTAAGATGGATGAATTGCATCTTTTTTGGAGACAGCGAACTCGGTCCAAACCACAACTACATCAGGAACTTTTCAAGCATTACGTCTGTCGTTCTATGAGTCAAGAACATCTGGGGACGGTCGATGCGTTAGTAGTTGAGCAAGTACTTCAGGGCAGATCTAGAGACAGTAAAACTTTAGAGTATCAAGACACCCTGGGGTTCGTCAAGGCCTATCAGTATCTTAACGAATTGAGTCAATGTGACGATGCTGGATTGTTAGACAACAATGTTATAGTGGAAGTTCACAGGATCCTCGTGGACCATCGCAGTCATCTATGCACGGTTGGAAAGTATAGTGCCAGAAGTCGGGTGGTAGAGTTTGAAGGAACGCTTCACTTTTATCCCAATCCTTTGGATATGGAAGAAGCCATGCAGATGTTGATTGACGAGTATAACCACCGCTGGTTTACTCTAAATCGTATTCGAACTGTGGACAGTAGGAAAGCTTTAGAAGACTTAGTTCACCTGACTGCCTGGTTGATCTACAAGATCTTAGAATTACATCCCTTTGGAGATGGGAATGGAAGAATGGTTCGTCTCTTATACACCTACATCATGGAATGTTATGGGTTCCCTTTTCCAGTCTCACCATTGCTGTGCAGCAAGGATGAAAGCGAACATCATATCTGGTGTCACATTCTACGGAGTGTCCGATTGACTGGAAATTTAGAAGAACTAAAACACTGCATGATTCATTCCCTGCAGATTTCTTGTAAAGAGTATGAGATATATAAAATACATTAAAAAAATTGCTTTGAATTCATTAGAAGTTGATTGAAATAATATCTCGCTATATACTCTAGCTACCTCATGGTTTCCGAACTTAGTATCAGCGCGCGGGAAAAATGTTATATAAAGCTTAGCTCCTGTACTATAAAAGCAGCAGAGAAGAAAGTTACCATGGTAATACGATTTACGGTTCGATGGCTCAATATCTTAATTGCCACTTAAGAGTGCCGCGACATTATCACTTTTGTCAGTTTGTATTCGTAAAATAGACATACTTATTAGATGGATTACAATTTTCGGGTCATTAGAGTACTAAAAACCGGGACATTTTTAGTACTATAACAAGGACATCGGGACATTTTTGAATGAAAATTGTCCTT
This sequence comes from Anthopleura sola, assembly GCA_023349425.1. Classification (NCBI taxonomy): domain Eukaryota; kingdom Metazoa; phylum Cnidaria; class Anthozoa; order Actiniaria; family Actiniidae; genus Anthopleura; species Anthopleura sola. The sequence goes on from JALHLI010000023.1 coordinate 2,974,879, forward strand.
CCCCTCATATTTTACAATACTAAATACCGGGACAGAACGAAGAGCGGGACATTTTTTGAGATTTCTTGACTCGGATTGTCCTTCCCTTCATATTTTACAATACTAAATACCGAGACAGAACGAAGAGCGAGACATTTTTTGAGATTTCTTGACTCGGATTGTCCTTCCCTTCATATTTTACAACACTAAAAACCGGGACAGAACGAAGAGTGGGACAATTTTAATTGACTAGCTTAAAATGTCCTTTCGCTCAGACTTTGACAACTTACTGCCCTATTATCTGAATCATAAGAGAGTTGGATATTCATTGAACTTATTAAACAAAACCCAAAACTTTGTGTACTTTTATACTCGGCTGTTATTTTTTACCATACAGCCTAAAAGAGGTTAATAAGAGTTTCTAAACTCAGTTTTTTCTATTTTCTTTTCTTGACCGGAGAAACCTTGTTAGAAAAACTATTTTCAATCCGAGATGATTCTCGTGGTTAGTGCTTCTATCTGCTTTTGTTAGATTAATTATCTTTACAACGAGAAAGTAAATGGTCATAAAATTGGAGAACAAGAAATGATATAAGATCTACTCCTACTTGGATTATAAAGGACAAACGTAAATGCTGATAAACTTAACCAACAGCATGAGTCTATGTTATCAAGATTCAATAAATCGGATGATTGGTTTCCTTAATTATACAAAAACCATTTCTCTTGTTTAATTTAAAGCCACAAGGGCTGACATTGAAACAACATCATTGAATATGTTGAATTTGTATATCGAGTTTGTTTAGTTATAGTAATAAAAGTTTATAAAAAAAATCCCTGCGTATCTTACATCAGAGTATCGGGAGACATGAAATAAGAGGGCAAAAGCAATAAAGTTATGTATTTATAAGTACATAAATGTACTAATATAACAGCCGACCGATCCAAAACCGGTCAGAACCGGTGATCTGAAAAAGAATAAACAAAAAGCTCAGCAGTTTTCGAGTATGCCATGATCCCCTGTTTCATTTCTTCATGTATGGTGAAGATCGGGTTCCCCTTCGGTGGTACTAAGGTCTTGAAGCGCGTTTCATGGATTGGGAAAAAACTAAAAAAATTGATTTCTAAAAAAAACAACTCATAAGCAAGAGGTAAAAGTCATCGGTGTGTTACTAATTATACAAATCGAATGATTAAACATAAATACCTATTCTAAAAACTTTGAAAACTCTTTTTTGAAGAGTCTATATTGTTATGATATGTACTCATCATATGTTAAGAGCTATTCTAATTCTCACATGAGACGAGGATTTAAAATTCAAACGTTTAGAATTGGTAATAAAAATTAAGAGATGTTATGGCGCGTGCTGGCAGATCATCAATATACACTATGAAAAGTAGTGGGCCCAATATCGAACCCTGAGGGACGCCAAATTGAATAGACCTTGGGTCAGCAGAACTCATCGGTTCATTCATTATTTAGATAAACTCTCAGGTAGATCATACTTGGAAACGGTAAAATAGGTTTATTAGAATAGTCAAGTATAGAACTCACGGTAGCTCAGTTGGCAGAGCAACAGAGAGCAAGTGACCGGGGTTCGATTCCCTGTCAAGGAGTTTACAGTTTTCGATGTTTACACTTTGTGAATGACATAAATTTATTTTACCAAAAATTAAATAAAAAGTCCGAATTCTTGATGCATTAAGTTTAATCAGTATTTGCATATCGACCGCGGTTGTCGCAGTGAGGCGAATCCGAGAAGCAATCAAGCAAAAGATATTAGAAGAAAAATCCAAAAAGGTGACGTCATCCGGCCTAATCTGGAATGTACCCCCCCCCCCCCACCCCCCCTTTGGCTCCGGAGCCGCTCCGGAGCTGGTTTGATGTAGGATTAGCCAGCCCCGTGGGGGCCCCTGGCGCTCAACTGTCATTTCTTATCTACTAGTATTAGAACTGAAGTGGATATACAAGTGTTCTATCATATTGATCCATAAAAAAGGCACCACCTCCACGACCCTCAAAGCGGGTTGTCTGGCAGAGGATTGAGCTCATGGCCAATGCTAAGCCAACTAAGACAATGAGAAGCGTTTTAAAGTAGATTACAGTCCCAAGCCGAGATCCACGAGGGCTGGAAAGATATCTGATTTCAAAAATTGGCACGATATTCAAATTTCTCCTATTTTATACTGAAATGATCCTTAAGGATCCTAGCTTGCGTGCCGCCCTACTCAGTACTAACCCTCGTCAATTACAGTTGCATGTGCATCACCAAAGGTAAAAGACCCTGAACCACATGTAGGCAAACTTTAGTTGAGGGAAATTAGACTAAAAGGCATTTACCAACCTGATCATCGAAAGGTCTGATAGTAATGAGTTTTCTAAACAGATCAATAAGCCATTCAGCCTTTAGGACAACTGTGTTCCCATGCTTCACGATGACACCGAGGTCGTGGTAAAAGGTCAGCAGAGCCGAGATCTCGTTCTTGTCTTCTATGTTGCAAACCTCTAGGATTAGTCTTTCAAGGTCTTTCAACGACATATGATTCTTCTCTTCCTCTTCCACTAAACTCTTGATAACCTAAACAGGCAAATACAATACAACTTGAGTTTAAGGATTAGAGGGGGATATGGAATAGGGGTTTTGGTTTTGGTAAAGAAATCGCAAATACTGCCCTTGCATGGAAATAAAACGTGTATGGATTGAGGCTTTGAACATTACGAGTTGGGTGGGGGAAATGTTGACTATAATAACCGAGTGACGGGGGGTGGGGGAAGGGGTTTAATAGGGTAAGATTGCGTGCGATAAAACCTAGGTGACTAGGAACTAAAGGTTATGGAGTTCATGAAGAGAACTCAATGAGAATTGGGGCCTAAACCACAAGGCAAACTTTTTAATTACTTTCTGCGTTTTCTATATCGTTCCCACCTTGACCTAATATTCCCTCAAAGGTCAGACTTTCAACAGACCTATAACTAAAGGTTACCCGGTGAAGGTTACTTGGGGATTGGGAACTGGCATTTTTGTTTACCTGTTCAAATTTAAACCAACGTACGGGAACTTTTTCCCCCATGTAGGGCTCCATACTGAACAGTTCTTTGATTTTTTCCTTGAGCTTCTTTACGCCGTCATCATTAGACGACATCGTGTTATCGACCGTTATAAAAGGTCTTACGACATGCTGCTCGTAGCTCTTTCTAGTTAAACTTTTTTGGATTTTTTCTTCCACTTTCTTTGATTCTTCAACTAATGTGCAGTCGGCGTGAGTCCCAACAATGATAACAGGAGGACGTAAGTATGGGAGCTTATGGTGTATTTTGCCTCCATCGCTGGCTTCTGGCCGAGCACTATGTATTGACACAAGCCATGAAAGGAGAGCTTCCAAGTTAGTTTGCTGGTCATGATTGCCCAGGCGTATTTCATGCACACCTTGCCGTACACAAGGTTCTGCCTCAGCTAGTAAATCCTTCTCAAGGTTATAAACCAAAACATAAACTGCCCTTTGTGTAAAGAAAACAGGATGAGAAGCGTAGTACAGTTGTTGTCCTGCGAAATCCCAGATACTGACAGAAGTTTCCTGTCCGGCAGAAGAACCTAGATTTTCCCCCGACAAACGTTGGATTAAGTTTTCCATCACCATTTCGGGTACAACTTTCTCAACATCATGGTGGTTACTAGCACTAACATCATCCTGCGGTGCGAAAGTATCCGTCGTTGTTGACGTTTCTGCGACATTTGCAGTTTCTTTCTCTTCTTCCTTTTCTTTCTTTCGTTCTTGATTAACCTGTTAGTTTAAAAATTGAATATTGACAAAGTCAATTGCCAGATGTCATCATATGTATCTGTATGACCAGACTCTGAACTAAACAATCTGAATAATGGGATGAGGGGGGACTTTCTCAGGTTTTTGAATGAGTGTCTAATAATGTAGTTTTAGCACTTTTTATATTTCTTGATATTTCAAATTTCAAATTCACAACCTTGCCCGGGTTTTGAATTCAGCCCCGCACTCTCTTGCTGATAATCAAAGCCGCCCCCTGGATCTCAAAACCTACATAAAACAATAGAATAGGGGTGTGGCTTGTTTTTAAAGTTGCGTTCAGTGACCACGAATAATAGCAAAACTATAGTTTATCATGCCCGGCAACTCCAACTTCGACTTCGAACTATTTTTCATGGTCACTGGAACGGAACGGTAAAAAGGAATATTTGGCGAGTACTCTCCCATTATCTCTGTAGGCGATATCTAGCATTATTAGTTTCTTCTCGTTAACCATACTTTTTTGCGCTTCCAAAAATGAAAAAAAGGATGAGAAAAGAAACTACTAAATGTATTTCTTTTCTGTTGGTGTCTCGGTTGGCTCTGAGTTGATTCAGGTTCTCGTACTTCATGGCTTTGACTTAACATTTCAACCATTATACTAGCAACACCATCTTCGAAGTTATTCTTCTTTACGTCACCAGTTTCTGATATCTGCCAGTCTACAGCATCATCAACGTCAACACTAAAGTTAGATGGATCCACGACTACTCCGTCTGTGCTTTGTTCGTTAGGGTCAAATGATAATCCAAGAAGGGACTTTTTGAGACTAGTTTTTCCTGCTCTGTCCTGCCCAACCAGCATTATTCGTCCTCGGTAAACCTCTACCTCGCCATCCTTCAGAGCTTCTCGATACGCTTTTTCAACTTCAGGACCTCGAGAAGTGATTTCTAGAGGGACTGTAAATAATGGAAAATAGCATGAATCGTTTTATAGCAAACTGGGCATGCACCTATTACAACCATGCATGTCAACATTGTCTATAAATATGAATTAATAGTCAACTTCTTTAAATTTAGGCAAATAGTAATTATTATTATCTATAAGACCGTTTACTATTATACAATCACGCATATACTTTCTTAGCCGTTCATCAGTGGTGCTCAAAGTCAGGTAAGTGTAAGCATTTGGAAGTGATAGTGGCATAATGAATGGTGCCATCGTCATGCTTATCAATTTTTACGCTCGATTTGAGCCCACGATGAGCGCGCCACAAAAACCGGTGAATAAAATACGAAATTTTAATGAGGAACCATACACGTTTTAAACTTCAACAGCGCAAAACCCTCAAATTTTGCATGGGACTCTATACTTTTTCCATTAAATGCTGTGATTACTATAGGAAATTGCACGACCTCGAGTACAATTTGGAATTTAATAGGTACGAGTACTTTAGGCGAGTACTATTAAAGAACTTAGAAATAGAGTACCGAAGTGATGACGTCATAAAAATGATTTTTGACCGTATTATGATTTCGATCTCCGAATTCGATAGAACATCAAGAAAGATGTTAACACGCCAAATTTTATGGGAATTAGTTAAAAAGCAACGGAGATATAGCGTTTTGAATATATAATTTCCCCATACAAATCACTGTATTTTCGGCTTGGTTCCTAACGTTGTGAAAAAAAATCAGTGTTGCGAGACAAGTTGAAGCAATCGTAGCGAAAAGTAGAATTCGTTTCTACTTTCGGCAACGATTGCGTCTCCGTTGCACCGTGTAAACGCTCTTGCAAGTTGTCTTGTATCGCCGCTTGGAGACAAGTTGGAGAGAAAATTGCACCGTGTAATCGCGCCTTAAAGTTTTCCCTCGCTCCCATGCAATTCCCTCGACTTTGCTGCCTTTGGTGATGCCAACATTATGGCACGTAAAGGGTGTTAACTTTTGATTTCACGAGTGTTCTTTTTGTATAGGGATTTCATCTCTCGGATACACTAAGCGAACGAAATGCAAATGTCTGGTCAAAATGCACTAACTTCATACAAACGCTCATCACTGATAGTTGGTAGGGTGAACAGATTTGGATAGGGCCGAAGCACATGATGAGGCAGAGTGCATTTTAGGCTTAATCAGTCCACACATACTCATTACAGAACACTCATAATAGAAATCAAGAAATTTCTAGGAATTTTACACTAATTCTCTACTTTCACATTGCTCATAATACATTGCAGTTTGGGGGGTAACCAGGGTAAAAACCGCACATATTTTGCTGAAGGCTGATCAGGAGATGTTGTAAATGCATCTTATGATATTTAAAGATGTATAAGAAACAGCCAGAAACATAAAAAAAGAATTTTGAAGAAGTCTATGAAGTCAATTTTGAGCACTTCTTCACGAGTCAATACATTTTGTGTAACACTAAACTTCTTGATGTTCTGAATGTGGGGAAATAACTCAGAATGAACTGATAATCAGTATTTTACAGATAAAAACAGGTATAGTGTACATTCGATTGAAGAATGTTTAATTTTATGACACCGCAATGTATTATGGGCAATGTGAAAGCAGAGAATAGTGATCATACACAAAGGAATTCAAGACGAGGCTCCGGGGAAACAATAGAGTAATCCTGATATATTCTTTTGTTTCCCCAGAGCCTCTCCTTGAATTGCTTTGTGCGTGATCACTCAACCACAATATCGAAAGTGGGTTAAAACCTTGATCTTGATCTTGTCGAGGACGTAGTTTATCTACTGCAACAAAAACCCCACGGTCTGTCGGGCAGGTGAAATATATTGTCTCCCAATATGTTCCATCAGTGTCACCACATCCCTCTGATTCCTAACGAGATATTAACAGTTTAAAGAAAATATATATTAAAGTATGCAATAAACTTGATGCATTTTTTAACTTAACTTGTACATATATTTTACTATATATTTTATATTATTTTGTTCTCATTAATGCCAAACTGCTGTTGAAACGTTAATTACAAAAAAATCTTGGAACAGTCAGTTCTAAGTTGTCTGTTTTCTTTCTTACATATGTATATACATTTTCTATCAAGAAAACAGACTATTGAATTCCTGTGAATCCTTCTACTGGAGGTTCATCGTTGGTCTACCTTCTATATATCAAAGTTAATATATTTTAACATATCTGGGCCGTAGCACCCACAGGAACCAGGGGATCGTGACCCTCTCAGTTTTTTTTTCAAAAAAAAAAAAATCAAGAATTTGATAATTTTTTTGTGATCACGTGTTATGGAGTGACTTTGCAGTGCCCCCCCCCCCCCCCCCAACAGCTTTTCAAGGCTTGCTACGGCCCTGCATATATATCATCCAGCTGATCTGAGAAAAAATATTAACAAATTAGAATCGAGAAAGTTTCTAAAACTGAGGTGTCATCCTTAGTAGCCCAGCGACTCGGGAAATGGTTAATTCTTTATTTTATTCTCTCACTCAATAATGATAGAAATCATAGTAAATGTATAAAAAATATCAAAAACCTCTCCTGAAAATCTAGATTTATCTCAGATATAAACTTTTTAAGTCAATTTTCGCAGTCTTCATGACACCTCAGTTTTGCAGTGACATCATTCGTACGTCACAATTTCAGATCAGCTGGATGTATTGAAAAAAAATAAAATTAGAGAATAAGTAATCTTAGGAAAATGACTACAGTTAAATGTTACACTAAATACTTCAAACAAAAGAAGAATTGGCCTTCATATCTATTATTATGTAAACAAACCATGACGTCATAGTGGTATAGGGCATTCTCATACACAGACCCTGCTCATTTCACTAAAACTGTAAGTCCTGGGAAACCATATAATTTCAAGTGATCTGATTGGCTTATGTGGGAATACTGAGGTTGTAGCGACTAATGAATTTTGAAATTTCTACCATAAAAATATTTCCATAAGGCCTAGACTTCTTAGATAGACAAAAGAAAATTTAGATTTAAATACTGCATTATAAAATTGAGAATATCTTTTCACCAGCTTTCCTGTGGCAGCCCAGTCCACTAAAAGACCACTAGTAGCTCAGCCAATAAGAGCACAGGATTCGTGATGGACCATTAGTAGCTTAATTTAGACAAATATGCTTTTGTCTGTGCTCTGATTGGCTGAGGAAAACTTTGACCTAATGGCTATTGACCCTTACAAAATTTATTACTAATTCATTACTAATTATGACGAGAAGGGTTACATGATAGCACTTGTGCAGGGGCGTATCCAGCATTTTCCAAAGGGGGGTGCACAAATCCTAAAAGCTCCCATTTTGTGTAATTTCGATCTAGGAAATTTGTTATTTGTTTACATTTTGTCATTGTTTAATTTTATTGCTAGTGTATAATTTCACAAAGTCTAGTAAAGTGACTTGTACTGTTGAAAGTTTGACATCTTAAGTTGAAATTAAAAAGAAAATACTTTTGCTTGTGGCATTTTGTTCATTGATAACAATAATTTATAATGGAATGGAATGGGCAAGAAAATTTCTAAATCATGAATTAGTCTCAAAAATGTGATTTTGTAAGGACATTTTAATCTGACTTTAAAACCCTTATTGGGATTCAATTGGCTGGGATAGTAAATATTAATTTTATGATTTTATAGGGACAACGTAAAAAACAATTTTTGGGATTCTATTTGGACAAACAATTCCCAAAAATGTGTTTTCTTGTGAATTTCTTGTTCCATCATTGGGTTTGGTAGCATTTTTCCAGTTTTGGGAAAACCCATTGAAACCCCATGAAAATGTCCAAAAACCCAAAAAATTACATAGTTTGAGTGATGCATAGATTTTTAAGTTATAAAGGGTTTTCCATGCCATATGCTAATGACTGTGATGTCAGGAGAGTCATCATTTAATATAAAAAACCTAACTGGTAAAGATAAATTAAATTTCAATTGCAAAGCATCACTGTTTCACCCATGGCTTTTATAGTAATTATTGCTAATTAGTTTCCACATAGTAGCCACTGTGCTTGTTTCGAATTCCAAGGAACAACAAATAGCATAAGGGATGGACCATTAGATAAGTGATGGTGGTGGTGGGGAGGGTTGGTTGCGTAAGTCCCAAAAAAATATCAAGCCTCTTCTGTGCAAAAAAAAAATTGAGCAAGTCAAGGGTAATGGCATGAACTTTTACAATGCAATAAATAAGTTGCCAATGCCTCTCAAAACAATGGAAATCACATTTCTGAGGGTCTTGATTTCAACATTTTTTTTGATGTTTTCCCACTTTTGGTGGTTGTTAGTCCCGCTGCCACTCAAAATGATGCTCCTTGATCCCTGATAATCCATAATTGCAAAACATCAGAATATAAATAATTAGAACAGAACTCAGGCTCTTATGTTCAGTTTTCAATCCTGAAAATAGTAATAGCTATTATCTCTTTCAGTGGTTATCTGGAGTGGTTTCAAAAAACCTGTTTAATATATCATTTTGCATGTAAAAATTCATTTTTGCATGTTAATATAAAAATTATGATGCAATTTCAATATGTTAACGCCTGGGATTTAAAAAAAAATTGTTAACCATTAAATTAGGCTTTAAATTTTGCCCAAAAGCCGTCCTTGATTGAACAATCAGCACTTAATCAGTAATTTTCCCCTCTGTATGATTAATATTAAATAAATATGAATCATTGCATACCACTTAAAAAATATCGTGCAAGATCATGATGTTAAAAAAATGATGTGCAGGGGTTGAGACAACTAAAATTCCTGCAACCCCCTCCCTCCCAACAATAATTGTTAATAATTGATAATTATTATTTAATGGTCCATCCCTAAATGACTCCCCTGACATCAGTCATTAACATATGACAAGAATAAACCTTCATAACTTCAAGATGCATCACTCAAACTATGTAATTTTTGGGGGTCATCAAAACAGCTTACCTCTTGTAGAATAAACCTAGTTCAAAAAAGGTTGTCATAGGTAATAGGTGATAGGAAATAGGTCATTCAAAGATCCAAGAATAGTTGGAGTAATGTGTGTTTCTGCTTCTTATTCTAGTCAGGAACATGGAGGTTAGTGTTGAGATATTCCATGTTGTTTGTAGTCCACAAAACCATTTTAAAGGCCTCAATTATTCATGTTTACTTGTATACCCATAATTCCTATCCATCTTGGAATGACCTACCGCCTTTCGCCTTTGGCATTGACAACCTTTATAGAAATAGGTGTATATACTAAGAATATTAATTGTCTGATATGTCACATATATAGGCACTTTAATTAGACTCTGATCCTTGATAATATTTATATATATGCTGGATTAACTCCAGTTAGTCAGTTACAACTATATATAGTAGGCTTAAACCTATAAACATATCATAAACTTATATTCTAGGATTTGTAATTCATCTTAAAAATGTATAATTGTGCCTTCCCAAAACACTGGGATGTAGAATTTTGAGGTATTTTATGACCAGTACTGAGCTTATTGTAAGAAGCACATTTTAAAGTTGTGGTGGGGCTAGAATTTTGTTTTACTATTTGACTAAAGCTCCTCCAGCCCCCCTTGGCTCCACTGTCCCTGTCATAGGGTCTTTTCATACAATGCTTTACCTTGTCTAGCAGTTCTACGCCAAACCAAGTACCATCTTCATAAAGTAAGCTTCCCTTGTAACGAATAACTCCTCGAAGTTTTAGTTCTGTATATAGTTTTGTTATCTTCACAAAAACTTTATTACCAATATCCAATAATTTTGCTTCACTTAGACGATTCTTGTCTAGATAAATACGTAATCTTTCTTCATATGGCAAGACAGCACCAAGCAAGTTAGCTTCGCTGTCTGTTAGCTGAACAACATCCAGCTTAGAGCATTTTAGTCTGATGTGCCTCATCCATGTAAGAGAGATATTTTTAGGATCTTTCGGCTGTTCTGACCCTGGTGAACACACCAATATTGAACCTCCATCAAATGTGTATCGGTCTCCTTTCTTGTAGATAAGGTCGTCTTCCAAGCACTCCCCAATCCTGTCCTTCAGTAACAAGTATGTGTGTGTGTCGGCCATGTTTTAGCGAGACTATACTCACTCAATAAAACATGGACATTAGGTTCCAGGCTCCGGATGGAGACGAGGCTTTTCAAAATGGCGGCCTTAGAACAAAGTGTATTTTTGAGAGGTCGTCAAAATTCCTCGTTTTAGTCACTTTTAGATGAAGCGATTTTGCAATGGCTCTTAAAGGTGTTTAAATTGATGTCCAAGAGGTCAAACGGTTGGTTAAGAATGGTTTTTGAGAAGCAAATGTTGTGTATTTGTTGGGGGTTTCAAGGATTCGTTAGTTCAAGAAAATGGCAGCCATGAAAACTATCTCTTGTATACCGTCTAAAGCAATGGAATTCTTGGTAAGATTGGAAGTTTTCCCAATTTCAGGTAAGCATGTATCGTATTAAGTATTTAATGGTAGTACTGTATATACATTTTATATTCTATTTACATTTTTTTACAAAGAGTTATTAGACATATACGATCTGTAATTTTAAACGGTAATGACTTAACAATATTTGTTGGATGACATTTTGTGTGGTGCTCTTTTAGAACACACAGCAGTTGTTCAGCAGGGTTTCTAATACAATTGTATGATCTTTTCAAAGTGTTAAATTCTGAATGAATAGATTCAATGCCTTGTTCACCTGGCAATAGAAATCAGATTTTTTAAAATATAAATTGTATATATTTTTCACTTCAAAATGAATTGAGTACATTTAAGTTCATTACTGTACCTAGTAAGCCAAATCCTGTATTATATTTTTTAACCCATTTCATTACATGGTCCTCTAGAAAGTGTAGTTTTGGTGTTATGGAAGATTCAGGGAAAAACGATCTGTACAGCGCCATAAATACAGATATTTCTGCATCTGTGAACCAAAACCAACAATAAAATTGCATGAATTCAGAGAAATTGCACTCTAAAAAAATAAGTAAATGGTTTCAGTTGGATGATGAGGATATACATTGCATGTCAATATGCTTACAAATGTTTTGCTACACAACCATCTAGTTTATTTAGAAAAAATGAAGCATTATCATTTTTTTTGTTAACAAATTAATGCTATACATGCACTTCCCCAGTTGTTTTATCTGCTGCTCATTCATTGTTGTATTCCTGTTAATCATTTTATGGATTTTAGAGTAGCTTTAATTTTCAGTGTCTGTTGAAATTGGTCTTTTATAATTTCTGCTTCAATGAGTAGTTCTGGACATACTGTTTTTGAGATTTCAACTGGAACATTTACAAGAAGTGGGATATTTTTCTCCTACAAAAGAAATGTTTCACATGAATATATCAGCCCAGAGAATAATAACTAGAAATAACTATTATTTTACAAATACATAGTGCATGTTATGTTATATTTTCTTTTCTATAAACTATCGGGATCGCCCAGACAGGATTTTTGGGTTGGAGTGAAGCGTAGGACCCAGGTCCCATTTGAAAATCAGGCTATGTTTGGGTGGCTTTGGTTGAAGTAGTTGCCCTGTAAAAATGGTACTAAAAATGCAATTAAATTGAACATTATTTCACTGATTTCCATGCTACAAGATAAATTGTAAGCATTAATTATTATATTGTTTCCTAACCAAAAGGCACTTGTCTGTATGATTGCCATTGAATGAACCACCATGGTATGCTTGTCGCTCAACTCCAAGCTTCTTCAAAGTTTCATTCAACTTAATAATGCAAGGCCCATCACCTTGTTTTAGTGATAAGGATTTCTGTAACTGTTTATTCTGTAAATAAAACCAATGCTATCAGGAAGGTATATATTATTTAGTATGTAGCATCATCATCATCGCAAAGAAAACAAAATTTTAATTACAAGTTGTTTTTCTTGTTGTCGCAAATGGATTGCCCTTTTCATTACGGTTTCTGCTGCCTCCTTGTTGTTGCCATGGATTGCAACTTATGTAGCCCCTTCCTCACATGTACATTCCCTAATGCTTCCTCAGCTGTCTGGATGACTTCTACCCTTTTCATTTGGGCTTGTTTAATTTCTTCTATACACTTTTGGAATCCTGTGCTTCCTATCTGTACATTTTGACATAAATAGTATTTGTTATAGAATATACAAATGTATATACTTTTAATTCACAATTAAACAAACCTTGTTCTCTTTTTTAACCAGGAAGTTTGCTATGTGGATGTCATTAATGTATGTAATGCTTGCATGAGTAGTACAAATAACCTTTCAAAGATGCCGATACTGATGTGCAAACCAGGTAAGCATACCTTGAAAAAATAAAAAATCTGTTATTAGAATGTGGATAATTTTAATACTGCAATCGAGGGAAACTACCTGATCAATTGGAACATTTAGAAGTGGTGGTGTGATGGAATTATTATATTGCTTTGCCTTTGAAATTACTGAACCAGCTTCTTTAAATCTGTCATAGTCAGCAACTAGCTTCTCAACTGTCCTTTCCTCCATTAAGCCTCTTTCTGATGAGGGTTCTTTCAATTCACTTTGTGTTATTAAACACCAAAGGCAACAATGCCTCCCTGAAATTAGACGATTAATTTTATTAGATTACATATAATCTAAACATTTTTCTGACATTTTGATAACTAACCACTAGCTCCAGAAATTCCATAAAGTACACACAGAAAAGCGTAGTCTCCAAAGACAAACAATCTAAATGTCCAATCTCTGTATAACACAAAATATATAAATGTGTCATTCACAAATCTTATATAAGCAAAGCTTTAAGTACCAAAGTAACACAATTTTATACGACAAAACAAGTACTGTTAGATAGATGGCTTTATACCTCCATTTGGTTATGCATAATTTATTGTTCCACATCACATAGGTATCTACCAAGGGCCAATTTTATATTTGAGGCATTGTCAGGAGCTTCAAAAGCTGAAAACACTACTGTATTGCATTTAGCATTGGGATTCTTAGTGTTGGCTATCTCAAAAGCCATTTTGAATGATCCCCCTCCCTTGTTTCCCCCTATTTTAAGCCAGATATCAGTTTCAGGGATGAGATCATGCCAAAACAGTCTTCCATGCCTGAAAATACAATAATAATGATTATGATTATGGTGGTGGTGGTGATGATGGTAAAACATTATAATTTTTTTTTTTTTTAGTTACCACAAAATGCATCATTAATGGATTAGGTAATATAGTTCTATGTTAACTTGCTTTGTTTATTTTTTCATGTATTTTCTTTATATCATTGGATATGAATAAACCACTTAAGACGAATAGCTTTGTTCTATGAAGTATGATATTCTGCCCATCATTTCTTACCAAAAATGTTACAGTTAACTTACTTCAAATTTTCTTCCAGGTAACAAAATATCATGGAGTTTAGATTGGTGACTTGTGCACATGCTGCCAACCGAATTTCCGAGCTTTCTTTCGATTTTGGAAATTCAAATGGGATGACTTCACAAGAAATCTGAAAATATGGAAAAAAACATTCGTAATTTTGTTACTGCTTTATTTATTTATTTTGTAATATAAAGTTTAAAAAATTATACCTTCGCAATTTGTTGGTCTTTATCGACGCATCGTTGTTTTTTTTCGCTTGAGAAATGGATGCCCCAGCTTGTCAACCATCTTAATATAATAATTATAATTATTATTATTATCATGGTAATTTCATCCTGTTCAAAACTACCATTACTCGTTCTATACCTTCTAAGGTGTCTTATCTTATTCCAAGGAAGTCCAAGTTCTGTTTTCATGGCTAATCCTTGATCTGGGGGGATATCTAAAGTCAGGCCAGCTTCATTTACAATTGCTCTACGTTCATCTTCACCGAGTCGTTTTACGCCAAACATAGTACCAGTTCTAGTAAACATCCTCCAGTCTAGAGGAAGGTTTCCCTTGTAACGAATAACTCCTCGAAGTTCTAGATCTGTATTTTGTTTTCTTATCTTCACAAAAACTTTACTACCAATATCCAATGTTTTTGCTTTCGTTAGACGATTCTTGTCTCGATAAATACGCAATCTTTCTGACTTGATATAGCGAGACAGCAATAAGCAAGTCAGCTTCACTGTCTGGTAGCTGACTAACATCCAGCTTAGGGCATTCTAGTCTGATGTGCATCCATGTAAGAGCGATCTTTTCAGGGTCATACGGCTGCTCTGACCCTATTGAACACTACAAGATTGTACCTCCAGCAAGTTTTAATGCACCTCTTGTTCTATCCAAGCACTCCCCACTCCTGTCCTCCAGTACTATGTACCTGGTTGTGGTGGTCATGTTTTAGTGAGACTATACACCCTATGCATAAGGGCGTGGCCATGGAAATACCTTAGTTCATCAGTTATTGAAAAAATCATTGCTTTCATTGTAAAGAGTATATCGATTTTAGTAATCTCCAAAAATTTCAACTTACTAACATTAAATGATAAAAATCTACAGCTTTTTGAAATTAGAAAGATTTGTATTGAAACAACAACCAAGGCCTGACCAGCCTCGTTTTCTTGTTTTTGGCACATTTCAAATGCTTATAACTCTGCAGTGATTTAATATATAACAACAGAACTCTACCAAATTACTAATTAAGACATGCTCTTTCTCATGATCAAAATATATTTTTGAAATCATTGATGATTCATGGTGCTCGTTCACCTAAATTTAGATCATATTCAACATTAGGTGATAGATCATTTACATGTGCTGCCCCTATGCTATGGAACACTTTACCAAAATCAATACGTTACAGCGCTTCCACCGATATTTTTAAGAGGTTTCTCAAGACATTTTTATTTCATAAAACCTTTTTGTAAGGGTGATTTATTTTTATTTTATTTATTTATTTATTTTTGAAATATTTGTGTATTTTTATTTTTATTTATTTATTTTTATTTACTTATTTATTTTTGTTTTCATTTTAACATTTTTAGACAATATATTTATTTTGTGTATACTGCCGCTATGTTCATGATTGCGCGCGCTGTCGCCGCTTCAGGTCGCATTGCAGACTTGGAGAATCACCGGGTCTGCGGTGCGATTTGGGATGGTGCCGGCGCGTGGTCGTGAGCATGGTGGTAGTATAATAAATTTCATAGATAATCATCTTTTACATTTATATTGTATTATATCTTATATACTGATTTTATATTGTAAATATTGTAATGCGCAAATGAAAATTCGCCAAGGATTGAGATTTGCGCAATATAAGTTAATAAAATTATCATTATCATTATCATTATCATTATCATTATCATTATCATTATCATTATCATTATCATTATCATTATCATTATCATTATCATTATTATTATTATTATTTACTCTTTATGCATAGGGTGTATACTCACTACAGATCCATCAATACAAGGATTTACAAACAGGAAGTGAACACCCTCGATTCTGTGCTATTCACCACAGGAACCCCAGTTGAACTAAACTAACATAAACCACAGGTAACCCAGACTATCCACTTTAAGAGAATGTATGTAGTAAATACATTTTGCCAGGATTTTGTAGATTTTGCTAAGATTTTGAAAATAAAGCTTCGGATATATAAAAACAAAAGTGTACTTACCGTCTTGCCTTAAAATAAATTTTAGAAATGAGCAGATTTACTCATTTCCAAGTTCTACATTTCGTTCCATATCTTGTTGAGGGACTGTGGAGAGTAAGTGTGATGGAGGTGGGGAGAGGGTTGGGGAAAGCAGGAGCCCCTTGTGGTGTTATGGGGCATGCCTCCCTGGAACATTTGGAAATTGAGACCATTGGAAATGTGAATTCCCCAAAAACAGGCTAAAAAGTCCCTGAACCTCTGCAAATAGGTGCTACAAAAATCGTGACCCTCCCCACAAACACAGCATTCTTACCCCACCATTTAACACGGTAGCCAGCCAATCCAAGCGAGAGCAATAATTTTTACCAGCCCAGTCAGTGCAGGGGTATACTTACTTATTTTTAAAAAGTAAACGTTTGTCGCAGCGATAAAGGAGGTGATAGGAGATATATAGGCCTGGGGTTTTTTAAAGGATTGATGTGATATTGAAATTATTAACGAACGTACCCCCTCTCTGAAAGCACGCTACAATTATATATTCCTACGTAGTATTCAGCTATTCCTCATATTTCGCTAATCATCGATAGACCTATTGATTATCGGCAAACATTGATTTAACAACACTAAGACAAAACAAGAGAAAAAAACCTTCCTTGTTTTTACGAGGGTAGCACTTAATAACCAGTGGCTAACAAACCTGTGGCCCTCGTTCCGTGATCGAATTGGAATTTAGAAGTTGATTTTTGCGGAGGGAGGGAAACCGGAGAAAATCCCATGTCGCATTGGTGAGAGGCGAGCGCTCTAACCGCTACGCCACCCGTGCTTCCCAACACAAATGACACTGTTCAACACAAATGCGTTGAAATATCAACTTTATTCAGTTGTTTGGTTAAAAGCAGTAAATTGCGCACCTTGTATACGCTTACGAATATTTCTCATCATATATTATTTTTATTTATTTTTTATATTTTTTTCTCAATTATTTAGCACATTATAAGTGCTTCATTACAACGTGAAATTATTATCAAAAATGATATAAAATGAACAATAAAGTAGGGGAATCGAAAATGAACAAAACTTATGAAATGTTGTGAACAAATAACACTCATATCGAAAAATTCCATCAATATTTGATGGTGAAATGAAGATATAAAACAAACGATTTCGTTCTCTCGGCTGCTAGCTCCATCAAAAATATGAGCAATATAATAATAACAGTAAATATATCTCAAATGAGATCAATAATTAATAATATTATCCAAATTTAAAAAAGCTTATCTCACACAAGACCTGGAAAGTCACAAAACAGAGTGCTTCAAATCCGGCTTCTTAATTTTTCCTCAAAAAATTATACTTCAATTTTTCTCGCTTTAAGCCTTAGTTTAAAATTTAAAAATTCTCAAATATTCATGAAAAAATATTTTCCTGTCATTCATTTCTTTGCTGAAAATTTCAGAAGTTTTCACCAATATTCTTATAGTTTCACAGCGCACTTGTTTCGTTTTCTTTCCAAGTCAGTTTATAAATTATTACGTACAAGACTACAAATTTAAAAGAGACAAAATAGACGATAAATATTATTCAAGCTCACACATATAAAACTATCCACTCAATGAAACTGAGCTATTCACACGAAGAAATTCATAAAACATGTGCATGATAATAAACAAAACAATTCTATGGGGGAGGGGTGGGGGATAGAAGAAACTCCACCCTCCCCTCCCCCCGAGCTAAACTTCAAAATGAGATATGAAAATTTAGAAAGAAAATATGAAATTAAAAGAAATTTTTGAGTAATTTTACGAAAAGAAGAAACCTAACGATGATGTTTAGTTGCTGTTTTGATCATAAATATTTTAAAAACTAGCTACCTGATTGATAGGTCGGAATATTTGGATTAAAAAAAGTTCGTGCACGCGATTTCAATCAAAGATTATTTACACCTCATTTAAATCCACAAGTCCAGCTCAGTTAGCTCGCCTGCTACCGGCGCTAATCCATGGCACTGGTAATGTCAATATTATTAAGTTTAAAAAGTGGAGTTTTCTCGGCAAAGCTTTTACTGATAAGTCAACAAGCGATAATAATAAAGGCTTATTCAGAAAGATTTTAAAGAAATGAAAAAAAGCGCACTTGGAATGGGTAGATCACATGCAAAGCGGTCCTCAAATCAAAGCTTCAAATACATATTACATCACTTTAACCGTAAAAGGGAAAATATATCAAAACTCTTCAAGAAAAACCACGTCAATAAACATGGTTTGAAAACCAAACTATTTACATTCATACCACACCACCATCACATACAGGTCGCTATGGCAACGTGAAGAGAAATAACTGTCTCCTAGCAACAAGGTAAGGATATACCTTAAATTTTACCATACATAATAAGTTACCATTAACTAAACCTGTAAACATCTCTTGAACGTTAAATTCAACCAAAGACTTTGTTCTGTCTTGAGTCAGTCTACAGGGGTGAGCCTGCGGACTTGCTGCTTCGCATTCGATGCAAACTGCTGTTTTTGAAGACCACAGACCCATTTTTACAGGGTTAGCTTCGTTTATAAGTCAGCTATTCAAAGACACCTGCTCAGCGCCTGCAGCTCACGGCGACTGTTGAAGAACCGAATTGTCACGGGGCTAAACAACCTTTCGCGGCGAACTTTCGCGGGTGTATTTTACTGGTCGACTAAGGTCGGTAAAGCCACGAAAAACCAGAGATGACGGTCTAACTGATGTAATTTAATTGACAATAATCGAACGTCAACTGAAATACAATACATCAAGCAAACTGATCAAAACAAGTTACAATGGTATGATTATAGACTCTAAAATAGCATACATTACAAGCATAGTTTTGCTTAAACAATCTACTTCTGGCAAAATTGTAAATGCACGTAGCAAAGTGAATAATATGAAGAAAACCAAGTAATAGACCTCTTTACCTTCGTTGTTTGTTGTGCCCATTACAGACCATGTGATGCCATTCTTGGGAGTTGATTCTTTCATGTGTAAATATTTTAATAAAAGAACATTTTTCAAGGGAATGTCATGTGGTCTGAAATGGGCAATTTGCAAGAGGTCTATATATTACATAGAATCATGAATGATTAAGCTAAAGGCATACATTATTCCCATAACAGGACTTTGCGTAAAATATACTTAAGACACACTAGTGGGAGTGCCACTACGAACTATCACGTGTGGGGTTACCCAAAAGAAACTAACTATAAGAACTATGGGCTATTCCATAGAAAGATACAATACTGAGTTGATACATGTTATAAGTGTAAAGCCCCTACGAGCTATCACGTGTGGGATTACCCAAAAGAAACTAACTATAAGAACTATAGGCTATCCATAGAAAGATACAATACTGAGTTGATATAGTGTTATAAATGTAAAGCCCCGAGGCAACAAAAGGAACTAGAGACGTGAAGGGGCGTTAACACATATGAAATCTAAAGGAACGTGGTACAGAAACTCCATTGCGAGACCACTGTAAAACATGGTCCAAAAGTTGCTTACAAAGATAAAAGATAATAAGGCTAAGTGTACTTACATATCGGTTCTCGCTTGCCTCTAAAGACCAAGGGTATTTCACTAATTTAAAACGATACGAACTAAGGTTAAACACTCACGATCCCAAGGAAAACTGACTAAAGGGAGTTACAGCTAAGACTTCCTTTTTATCTGCACACGTGGGACACTGAGAAATATGATTACTAAGAAAATATAACTAGCCAATCAAAATAGCAAATTAACTGATAAGTTAGAATAGATCTCTTGCATGAAATCATGGTTTATTTACTGTGGGGAGTTTTCAAGTGTCTCTATGATTTCTGCCATGGAAGGACGTTCTTGTGGGTTCTGTTGTAAACATCTTCTGATCAGGTTCCTGAACAAATCGTTGGTCACCATGGCAACTTGTACGTTTCTGCGTTCTACGTCAGGCATTCGACGAACGTTCATCTCGCACAGCAGAACTCCAAAGCTGTACACATCAAGCTGTAGAGAAAGAGTAACATACATTAAAAACCCGCATAAAAGAACCAGTCGATTAAGAACCACCAGGCTGAAATTTAGCTAATGAAGCACCCAATACAGCTATTTCAAAAAAGGTTGGTGAAGGTTTTGTGGCTTGTTCCTTGTTGCATACCAAGTCCGAAATGCAATATGGGTGATGTGAATTCAAGCAACGAAAGTCATGACAATATGGAATATGTGTGTGTTGGAGTGGAAGTCAGTCAAATACAAGAATAGAGGCTTTGCACCATCACGTGATGGCAGCCATGACAGGAGGCACAACAATACATGCAGTATTTTCTCTCTGGGAAACTGAATTCTTTCTCATGTAAATTAGATTAGACCAGATTCAATTGTTCCTGCCTCCTGTCATGGCTGCCATCACGTGATGGTGCAAAGCATCTATTTAAAAAAAAGGTTGGTGAAGGTTTTGTGGCTTGTTGCTTGTTGCATACCAAGCCCGAAATGCAGTATGGCTGATGTGAATTCAAGCAATGAAAGGTCACAACAATATGGGATTTTCGCAGACTTTTTCTGCAGACATTTCCAGCAAATTTTCTTCTGTGCTGAAATTATTTACATATGAATATGATCAATTTCAAGCTTGGTAAGCAACATGCAACATGCAACATGCAACATGCAACAAAACCTTCACCAACCATTTTTGAAACTAGCTGTATACAAGAACCACTTCACTCTGACAAACGAGACACGTTCTTAAGTGAAAAGTATAAAGATTTAACAAACATGTTGCTCAAAGGGTCATTGGGAATGCATTAAGTCAAGTACCAAATTTACTGAATGAATGAAAAATAGAATTAGTTATAGTACTCAATGAGGATATTCTATCATTCAGAGGATTCTGAATAGCAATTATTGGTGTGATATATTGTATTAGGATATAACGATACAGCTAGGAAGAAACAAGATAACAATTGCTTTTGTCTTGTAAATAAGAACCTGTTAAGAACCTACTCAGGCTGATTTCTCACTAGATACCAAATATATAAGAACCATTACAGCCTGACTTGGGGAAGTAGTGGTTCTTTTATGCGGGTTTTTACTGTATTATCTAGTTTAGTGTGTGTGTTGGAGTGCATATCGACATAGCTCAACTGAAATGCAGGTTGTACCTTTGGTGATTGTCTGGACGTCTGTGCCTCAGGAGCAGAGTAGATAACAGCACCAGGACTAGCTGTCATGGACTGCTGCAGGAAGTTGGCCGTCCCATAATCGGACACTTTGGCCCGCCAAATAGGCACGTGTTTCCATAACAATACATTAGCACTGCTGATGTCTCGGTGAATGATTGGAGCTGGATGGCTGAGATGTAAGTAGTTTAACGCTTTGGCCACATCTAGTGCAATAGTCGTGATCTCAGGAGGTTCCAATGGCCGATCATGTAAAACTGATCTTAGACTTGTGTCTAGTAGTTCAGTCACAAAAAGAGGACTTTGGTCATCGTTTGTTGCACCAATGAACTGCAGAAGACAAGGATGACGACATCTTGATGCCATATTCATCTCTCGTTCAAACAGACTTCTGTTGTGATCAGAGAGAATAAGTTGATGGATTTTCTTCACAGCAACTTTACATCCCCGAAATGTTCCTTCTTTCACCTCGCCCCATGCTCCGACACCAATTACTTTATCAGACAATATTATTTCATCCCGGCTTACGATCCAATCGCGTGTTGACTCTATAGATCTTTGGTAATCTTCAAAGGCTTGTCGTACTGTGGTCAACGTACCTTCAAGTTCGTGTGACCTCTCCTCGCTACTTTGAAGGCGTCTCTCTGTTTCTTGGTGTGCTTCTCTTTCTGCGGATAACGATGTCTCCGACTGATTTAATCTTTGCTCTTTACTGCGAAGGCGTCTCTCTGTTTCTTGGTGTGCTTGTCTTTCTGCGGATAACGATGTCTCCGACTGATTTAATCTTTGCTCTTTACTGCGAAGGCGTCTCTCTGTTTCTTGGCGTACTTGTCTTTCTACGGACAACGATGTCTCCGATTGATTCAATCTCTGCTCGTTACTGCGAAGGCGTCTCTCTGTTTCTTCTCTTACTTCTCTCTCCACAGCTAATGATACCTCAAGCTCATGTGATCTCTGCTCGCTGCTATAAAGACGCCTTTCTACTTCTTCGCGTATCTTTCTTTCTTCATCTATAAATAAATAATAAATAATAAATAAATAAATGCGAATTAACAGTGGAATCCCCAGAGTGGCTATTCCTCCACTGCATTACAATTGGAATTTAGAAGTTGATTTTTGAGGAGGGAGGAAAAACCGGAGAACCAGTTCAGCAAAACGTCCATCGCTTTCCTGAATACATTCTTCTGTTTCGAAAAAAAGAAAATTTTATTAACTGTAATTAGCAGTTCTCAAACTCTGTGATTGGCTTACTAGAGTGAAAACACTAGATCTGTGAAACAGTATTGTAATATGCAATTAGCTCTAATTTGTAGTAAATAGCTCTACTGATTTAGTGCAAAGTGCGAAATAAATTGCTACTGTTTTACAGATTAAGTGTGAGTACTCTAGTAAACGAGATGGTGAATTTAAAAGTAAGGGGTTCATAACTCTTTCGTTATTGAAAATTATTGAAATGTGGTTGTCTAAAGCTTTCCCTCGCTCCCAGGGAAAGCTTTAGACAACCACATTTCAATAATTTGATGGACTACTTCGACGATACGGCGCCCATTTTGGTAGGGGGCAAATATACAAATCTTTGTTACACTTATGGCGTCGATTTAAATTAACGTTTCACCCCTAGACAACTTGACAAGGGATAGATTAAGAAGATGGGCACGAAAGAAAGACAAATAAACGAAACTCTCTATTTTATCCAATATTTTTGTTTTCTTTTGCCCCCTGGACGCCCCATAATGCATTGCGATTCAAGATGTGAAAATAATGACTGATACTACGTAGAAAAATGAAATGCTTGTCACTTAACCAGCATGATAGGGCCACAGAAACCCTGGATTTGTTTTTTTCTTCATCGGATCCTACGTATACCCACGGCTTCTTGTAAAAAGTTACTTTCATTAATTAAGATTCAAGATGACCGCCGCATCGTCGAAGTAGTCCATTCCCTCGACTTTGCCGCCTTTTTTTGATTTCACAATACGTGTTTGTTGTGTATGGGATTGGGGATTTCATCTCCCAGATACACTAAGCGAACGAAATGCAAATGTCTGGTGAAAATGCACTAACTTCATACAAACCCTCATCACTGATAGTTGTTAGGGTAAACAGATTTGGATAGGGCCGAATCACATGAGGCAGAGTGCATTTAAGGCTTAATCAGTCCACGCGTACTCATTAGAGAACACTCATAATAGAAATCAAGAAATTTCATGGAATTTTACACTAATTCTCTACTTTCACATTGCTCATAATACATTGCAGTTTGGGGGGTAACCAGGGTAAAAACCGCACATATTTTTCTGAAGACTGATCAGAAGATGTTGTAAATGCATCTTATGATATTTAAAGATGTATAAGAAACAGCCAGAAACAGAAAAAAAAAATAGAATTTTGAAGAAGTCTATAAAGTCAATTTTGCGCACTTCTTCACGAGTTAATACATTTTCTGTAACACTAAACTTCTTGATGTTCTGAATGTGGGAAAATAACTCAGAATGAACTGATAATCAGCATTTTACAGATAAAAGCTTATGACACTTTTTGACAGGTTACCCCCAAACCACAATGTATTATGGGCAATGTGAAAGTAGAGAATAGCCAACTTTCGATATTGTGGTTGAGTGATCACGCACAAAGCAATACAAGATGAGGCTCCGGGGAAACAATGGAGTAATCCTGATATATTCTTTTATTTCCCCGGAGCCTCTCCTTGAATTGCTTTGTGTGTGTTCACTCAACCACAATATCGAAAGTGGGTTAAAACCTTGATGTTGATCTTGTCGAGGACGTAGTTTATCTACTGCAACAAAAACCCCACGGTCTGCCGGGCAGGTGAAATATCTTGTCCCTTCAAATGTTCCATCACTCACATATATATCACATCCGGCCACTGATTCCTAACGAGATATGAACAGTTAAAAAGAAAATGTATTAAAATATTTGATACATTTTTTATCTTAACTTGAACATATTTTTTACTATATTCTATATTTTATTTTGTTCTGATGAAGACCGAGTGGTTTAAAGAATTTTTGAAAAATGTTTTTTTCGAAAAGTCAGTTCTAAGTTGTCTGTTTTCTTTCTTACATATATATTCACATTTTCTATCAAGAAACAGACTATTGAATTCCTGTGAATCCTTTTACTGTAAGTTCATCGATGGTCTACCTTCTGTATATCAAAGTTAATATACTTTATCATATCTGAGCCATGGCACCCACAGGGGCCGTGGGGAGGGGGAACCCGTGAACCTCTCAGTTCAAAAAAAACAAAACATCAAGAATTTAATAATAGTTTTCTTGTGATCACGTGTTATGGAGTGACTTTGTGCCCCCCTCCTCCCCCCCCCCCCCCCCCCCCCAACAGCTTTTCAAGGCTTGCTACGGCCCAGCATATATATCATCCAGCTGAACTGAGAAACAAAATTAACAAATCAGAATCGAGAAAGTTTGTAAAACTGAGGTGTCATCCTTAGTAGCCCAGCGACTCGGGAAATGGTTAATTCTTTATTTTATTCTCCCACTCAATAATGATAGAAATCATAGTAAATGTATAAAAAATGTCAAAAACCTCTCCTGAAAATCTAGATTTATCTCAGATATAAACTTTTGTGAATCAGTTTTCGCAGTCTTCATGACACCTCAGTTTTACAGTGACATCACTTGTACGTCACTATTTCAGATCAGCTGGATGTATTGAAAAAAAAATTAAAATGATTTTAGAGAATAAATAATCTTTGGAAAATGACTACAGTTAAATATTACACTAAATACTTCAAACAAAAGAAGAATTGGCCTATATATCTATTATTATGTAAACAAACCGTGACGTCATAGTGGTATAGGGCATTCTCATACACAGACCCTGCTCATTTCACTAAAAACTGTAAGTCCTGGGAAACCATATAATTTCAAGGGATCTGATTGGCTTATGTGGGAATACTGAGATTGTAGCGACTAATGAATTTTTAAAATTTCTACCATAAATATATTTCCATAAGGCCTAGACTTCTTAGATAGACAAAAGAAAATTTAGATTTAAACACTGCATTATAAAATTGAGAATATCTTTTTACCGGGTTGCCTGTGGCAGCCCAGTCCACTAAAAGACCACTAGTAGCTCAGCCAATAAGAGCACAGGATTCGTGATGGACCATTAGTAGCTTTAATCAAATATGCTTTTGCCTGTGTTCTGATTGGCTGAGCTAGGATTTGACCTAATTGGCTATTGACCCTTGCAAAATTCATTACTTATTCATTAGGGGGAGACCCAATGAAATTCCATGATGGGGGGGGGGGGAGGGGTTACATGAGAAA
The DNA here is from genome assembly GCA_023349425.1 of Anthopleura sola. NCBI lineage: Eukaryota > Metazoa > Cnidaria > Anthozoa > Actiniaria > Actiniidae > Anthopleura > Anthopleura sola. The sequence goes on from JALHLI010000023.1 coordinate 3,000,626, forward strand.
ATTTGTGCAGCCCTGGGCATATCCAGGATTTTCCAAAGGGGGGTGCACAAATCCTAAAAGCTCCCATTTTGTTTGTCCCCTCCAAAATGATTTAGTGTTAGCTAGACTAACAATATGTAATTTCGATCTAGGAAATTTGTTATTTGTTTGCATTTTGTCATTGTTTAATTTTATTGCTAGTGTATAATTTCACAAAGTCTAGCAAAGTGACTTGTACCTTTGAAAGTTTGAAATCTTCAGTTGAAATGAAAAAGGAAATACTTTTGTTTGTGGCATTTTGTTCATCAATAAAGATAATTTATAATCGAATGGAATGGAATGGGCAAGAAAATTTCTAATTCATGAATTAATCTCAAAAATGTGATTTTATAAGGACATTTTAATCTGACTTTAAACCCCTTATTGGGATTCTATTGGCCGGGATAGTAAACATCCATTTTGTGATTTTATAGGGAAATTCTTGACAACATAAAAACCCATTTTTGGGATTCTATCTGGACAAACAATTCCGAAAAATGTGTTTTCCTTGTGAATTTCGTGTCCCATCATTGGGTTTGGTAGCATTTTTCCCTTTTTTCGGAATTTAAAACCCATGAAAATGTCAAACTTTTCTCATTTTTTCACAAATTGGAAATTCTATATTTTTTCTTGTGATATCAATGTTGCCTCTGGCTTGTGTTTGCAACAACAACGTTGCCACTAATATTGTATCTATTTAACAATTAGAAGACGAACTCTAGATTTCTATCGGCTGATAGTTGACGAGGGGCTCCGGCCCCGAGTCAACTATCAAAGCCAATAGAAATCGAGAGTGAGTCTTCTAATTGTTTTAGTAAAATTCTCAACGAAACTATTTCTATTTCTTCGGAGGAAACTTCACAAAATCGCGAAGGGAAAGCCGCCATTTTTTTCAAAACAAAGCCGGCTTTCTCTACCCACTATCTATCGGCTGATAGATAGTGAGTACGTTAGCCAATCAGAATGCAGGATTTGCAATAGTATAGTAGTAGAATTTTACTAATACATAATATACCATTTGTGCTTTGGATCTAAGTTTAAGTGCCTACGACACATCTGACAATATTCTCAGTACATATTCTTCATGTGATGAGTTGTTCAATAACCCAAAAAATTACATAGTTTGAGTGATGCATAAACTGTAGATCTTAAAATTATAAAGGTTTTTCCATGTCATGTCCTAATGACTGTGATGAGGGGAGAGTCATCATCTAATATACAAAACCTAACTGGTAAAGATAAATTAAATTTGGAAAGCCTCACAGACTGTTTCACCCATGGCTTTTATAGAAATTATTGCTGATTAGTTTCCGCATAGTAGCCAATGTGCACGCTTTGAATTCCAAGGAACAACAAATAAACATAAGGGACGGACCATTAGATAAGTGATGGTGGGGGAGGGGAGAGGGGTTTCATAAGTCCCAAAAAAATATCAAGAAAAATCTTCTTGGCAAAAAAAATTGAGCATTTTAGTCAAGGGTAATGGCATGAACTATTTTACAATGCAATAAATATGTTGCAAATGCCTCTCAAAACACTTGAAATCACATTTCCGAGGGTGACTTGATTTCAACATTTTTTGGGGGGGACATGTTCCCAAACTCCCTAGGTTGTCCCACTTTTGGTGGTTGTTAGTCCCGCTGTCACTCAAAATTACACTCCTCGTTCCCTAATAATACATAATTGCAAAACATCAGAATATAAATAATTAGAACAGAACTCAGGCTCTTATGTTCAGTTTTCAATCCTGAAAATAGTAGTAGCTATTATCTCTTTCAGTGGTTATCTTGAGTGGTTTCAAAAAACCTGTTAAATAAATTATTTTGCATGTAAAAATTCCTTTTTGCATGTTATGTACAATTTAATTCTGACGCAATTTCAATATTTTAACGCCTGGGATTTAAAAACTTTTTGTTAACCATTAAATTAGGCTTTAAATTTTGCCCAAAAGCCGTCTTTGATTGAACAATCAGCAATTAATCAGTAATTTTGCCCTCTGTATGATTAATATTAAATAAATATCAGTCATTCCATACCAGTTAAAAAAATATTGTGCAAGGTCATGATGTTAAAAAAATGATGTGCAGGGGTTGAGACAAAGAAATAAATATCGTGCAACTAAAATTCCTGCAACCCCCCTCCCTCCCAATAATAATTGTTAATAATTGATAATTATCTAATGGTCCATCCCTAAATGACTCCCCTGACATCAGTCATTAACATATGACAAGAATAAACCTTCATAACTTCAAGATGCATCACTCAAACTATATAATTTTTGGGGTTCATCGAACAACTCACCTTGTGTAGAATAAACCTATTTCAAAAAAGGTTGTCATATGCAATAGGTGATAGCAAATAGGTCATTCGAAGATCCAAGAATAGTTGGAGTAATGAGTGTTTCTGCTTCTTATTCTAGTCAAGAACATGGAGGTTAGTGTTGAGATATTCCATGTTGTTTGTAGTCCACGAAACCATTTTGAAGGCCTCGATTATTCATGTTCACTTGTATACCAATAATTCATTCCCATCTTGGAATGACCTACTGCCTTTCGCAATGACAACCTTTATAGAAATAGGTGTATTCTAAGAATATTAATTGTCAGATATGTCACATATATAGGCACTTTAATTAGACTCTGATCCTTGATAATATTTATATATATGCTGGATTAACTCCAATAGTTTAATAGTTAGTTACAACTATAGTAGGCTTAAACCTATAAACATATTATAAACTTGTATTCTAGGATTTGTAATTCATCTTAAAAATGTATAATTGTGCCTTCCCAAAGCACTGGGATGTAGAATTTTGAAGTATTTTATGACCAGTACTGAGCTTATTGTAAGAAGCACATTTTAAAGTTGTGGTGGGGCTAGAATTTTGTTTTACTATTTGACTAAAGCTCCTCCAGCCCCCCTTGGCTCCACTGTCCCTGTCATAGGGTCTTTTCATACAATGCTTTACCTTGTCTAGCAGTTCTACGCCAAACATAGTACCTCTGCGTAGATATAAGCTTCCCTTGTAACGAATAACTCCACGAAGTTCTAGTTCTCTATTTTGTTTTGTTATCTTCACAAAAACTTTATTACCAATATCCAATAAGTTTGCTTCACTTAGACGATTCTTGTCTAGATAAATAGGTAATCTTTCTACATACGGCGAGACAGCATCAATCAAGTCAGCTTCACTGTCTGTTAGCTGACTAACATCCAGCTTAGAGCATTCTAGTCTGATGTCCCCCCATGTAAGAGCGATATTATTGGGGTCTTTAGGCTGCTCTGACCCTGGTGAACACACCAAGATTGAACCTCCAACAAGTGTGTTTCGGTCTCCTTTCTTGTAGATAAGGCCGTCTTTCAAGCACTCCCCAATCCTGTCCTTCAGTACTATGTATCTGTGTGTGTCGGCCATGTTTTAGCGAGACTATACTCACTCAATAAAACATGGACATTAGGTTCCAGGCTCCGGATGGAGACGAGGCTTTTCAAAATGGCGGCCCTAGAACAAAGTGTATTTTTGAGAGGTCGTCAAAATTCCTCGTTTTAGTCACTTTTAGATGAAGCGATTTTGCCATGGCTCTTAAAGGTGTTTAAATTGATGTCCAAGAGGTCAAACGGTTGGTTAAGAATGGTTTTTGAGAAGCAAATGTTGTGTATTTGTTGGGGGTTTCAAGGATTCGTTAGTTCAAGAAAATGGCAGCCATGAAAACTATCTCTTGTATACCGTCTAAAGCAATGGAATTCTTGGTAAGATCGGAAGTTTTCCCAATTTCAGGTAAGCATGTATCGTATTAAGTATTTAATGGTAGTACTGTATATACATTTTATATTCTATTTACATTTTTTTACAAAGAGTTATTAGACATATACGATCTGTAATTTTAAACGGTAATGACTTAACAATATTTGTTGGATGACATTTTCTGTGGTGCTCTTTTAGAACACACAACAGTTGTTCAGCAGGGTTTCTAATACAATTGTATGATCTTTTCAAAGTGTTAAATTCTGAATGAATAGATTCAATGCCTTGTTCACCTGGCAATAGAAATCAGATTTTTTAAATAGTTTATTAAATAGTACATAAAACCAATGCTATCAGGAAGGTATATATTATTTAGTATGTAGCATCATCATCATCGCAAAGAAAACAAAATTTTAATTACAAGTTGTTTTTCTTGTTGTCGCAAATGGATTGCCCTTTTCATTAAGGTTTCTGCTGCCTCCTTTGTTGTTGCCATGGATTGCAACATATGTAGCCCCTTCCTCACATTCCCTTGCTTCCTCAGCTATCTGGATGACTTCTACCCTTTTCATTTGGGCTTGTTTAATTTCTTCTATACACTTTTGGAATCCTGTGCTTCCTATCTGTACATTTTGACATAAATAGTATTTGTTATAGAATATACAAATGTATATACTTTTAATTCACAATTAAACAAACCTTGTTCTCTTTTTTAACCAGGAAGTTTGCTATGTGGATGTCCAATGTATGTAATGCTTGCATGAGTAGTACAAATAACCTTTCAAAGATGCCGATACTGATGTGCAAACCAGGTAAGCATACCTTGAAAAAATAAAAAATCTGTTATTAGAATGTGGATAATTTTAATACTGCAATCGAGGGAAACTACCTGATCAATTGGAACATTTAGAAGTGGTGGTCTGATGGAATTATTATATTGCTTTGCCTTTGAAATTACTGAACCAGCTTCTTTAAATCTGTCATAGTCAGCAACTAGCTTCTCAACTGTCCTTTCCTCCATTAAGCCTCTTTCTGATGAGGGTTCTTTCAATTCACTTTGTGTTATTAAACACCAAAGGCAACAATGCCTCCCTGAAATTAGACGATTAATTTTATTAGATTACATATAATCTAAACATTTTTCTGACATTTTGATAACTAACCACTAGCTCCAGAAATTCCATAAAGTACGCACAGAAAAGCGTAGTCTCCAAAGACAAACAATCTAAATGTCCAATCTCTGTATAACAAAAAATATATAAATGTGTCATTCACAAATCTTATATAAGCAAAGCTTTAAGTACCAAAGTAACATAATTTTATACGACAAAACAAGTACTGTTAGATAGATGGCTTTATACCTCCATTTGGTTATGCATAATTGTTCCACATCACATAGGTATCTACCAAGGGCCAATTTTATATTTGAGGCATTGTCGGGAGCTTCAAAAGCTGAAAATACTACTGTATTGCATTTAGCATTGGGATTCTTAGTGTTGGCTATCTCAAAAGCCATTTTGAATGATCCCCCTCCCTTGTCTCCCCCTATTTTAAGCCAGATCTCAGTTTCAGGGATGAGATCATGCCAAAACAGTCTTCCATGCCTGAAAATACAATAATAATGATTAGGATTATGGTGGTGGTGGTGATGATGGTAAAACATTATTTTTTTTATTTTTTTTTTGAGTTACCACAAAATGCATCATTAATGGATTAGGTAATATAGTTCTATGTTAACTTGCTTTGTTTATTTTTTCATGCATTTTCTTTATATCATTGGATATGAATAAACCACTTAAGACGAATAGCTTTGTTCTATGAAGTATGATATTCTGCCCATCATTTCTTACCAAAAATGTTACAGTTAACTTACTTCAAATTTTCTTCCAGGTAACAAAATATCATCGAGTTTAGGTTGGTGACTTGTGCACATGCTGCCAACCGAATTTCCGAGCTTTCTTTCGATTTTGTTCTATCCAAGCACTCCCCACTCCTGTCCTCCAGTACTATGTACCTGGTTGTGGTGGTCATGTTTTAGTGAGACTATACTCACTACAGATCCATCAATACAAAGTAAACACCCTCGATTCTGTGCTATTCACCACAGGAACCCCAGTTGAACTAAACTAACTTAAACCACAGGTAACCCAGACTATCCACTTTAAGAGAATGTATGTAGTAAATACATTTTGCCAGGATTTTGTAGATTTTGCTAAGATTTTGGAAATAAAGCTTCGGATATATAAAAAACAGAAGTGTACTTACCTTCTTGACTTAAAAAGTTTCCGAAATTAAGTAGATTTTCCCCAAGTTGTACATTTCGTTGCATATCTTGTAGAGGGACTGTGGAAAGTAATTGTGGTGGGGGTGTGGAGGGGGGGGGGGGAGGATAATGACAGCCGAAAGCTGGGGTACCTAACGGTTTTTGGGGGAATATGCCCCTGAAATATTTTTGAAAGTGAGAATCTCAGAAATGTGATTTTCCAAAAAATAGGCTAAAAAGTCCCTGACCCTCTGCAAATAGGTGCTCAAAAAATCTTGACCCTCCCCACAAACACAGCAGCCTTATTCTACCATTTAACACGGTAGCCAGCCAATCAGCGAGACTGATTCAGTGAAAGGGTTTATTTACCTGTAATATTAAAATGTTTGTCGCAGCCAAACTCGGCGATAGGAGATAAGCACGAGGGGGGGGGGGGGGGGGGGGGGACTTCTGGGTAAAAGTATCGGGTATGTATCCTCTTCATATCTCATGGGGGTAAAAACCTGATTAAAAACCAGCGATTTGGTAAGTGGGTGACGAACCTGTGGCCCTCTGTGGCGGAAACTCTACTCATATACAACACCGAGTCCGACGGGACTCGAACCAGGGTCGCATTGGTGAGAGGCGAGCGCTCTAACCGCTACGCCACCCGTGCTCCCCAACACAAATGACACTGTTCAACACAAATGCGTTGAAATATCAACTTTATTCAGTTGTTTGGTTAAAAGCAGTAAATTGCGCACCTTGTATACGCTTACAAATATTTCTCATCATATATTATTTTTATTTATTTTCTATATTTTTTTCTCAATTATTTAGCACATTATAAGTGCTTCATTACAACGTGAAATTATTATCAAAAAAAATGATATAAAATGAACAATAAAGTAGGGGAATCGAAAATGAACAAAACTTATGAAATGTTGTGAACAAATAACACTAATATCGAAAAATTCCATCAATATTTGATGGTGAAATGAAGATATAAAACAAACGATTTCGTTCTCTCGGCTGCTAGCTCCATCAAAAATATGAGCAATATAATAATAACAGTAAATATATCTCAAATGAGATCAATAATTAATAATATTATCCAAATTTAAAAAAGCTTATCTCACACAAGACCTGGAAAGTCACAAAACAGAGTGCTTCAAATCCGGCTTCTTAATTTTTCCTCAAAAAATTATACTTCAATTTTTCTCGCTTTAAGCCTTAGTTTGAAATTTAAAAATTCTCAAATATTTATGAAAAAATATTTTCCTGTCATTCATTTCTTTGCTGAAAATTTCAGAAGTTTTCACCAATATTCTTATAGTTTCACAGCGCACTTGTTTCGTTTTCTTTCCAAGTCAGTTTATAAATTATTACGTACAAGACTACAAATTTAAAAGAGACAAAATAGACGATAAATATTATTCAAGCTCACACATATAAAACTATCCACTCAATGAAACTGAGCTATTTACACGAAGAAATTCATAAAACATGTGCATGATAATAAACAAAACAATTCTATGGGGGAGGGGTGGGGGATACAAGAAACTCCACCCTCCCCTCCCCCCGAGCTAAACTTCAAAAAGAGATATGAAAATTTAGAAAGAAAATATGAAATTAAAAGAAATTTTTGAGTAATTTTACGAAAAGAAGAAACCTAACGATGATGTTTAGTTGCTGTTTTGATCATAAATATTTTAAAAACTAGCTACCTGATTGATAGGTCGCAATATTTGGATTAAAAAAAGTTCGTGCACGCGATTTCAATCAAAGATTATTTACACCTCATTCAAATCCACAAGTCCAGCTCAGTTAGCTCGCCTGCTACCGGCGCTAATCCATGGCACTGGTAATGTCAATATTATTAAGTTTAAAAAGTGGAGTTTTCTTGGCAAAAACTGAAGCTTATACTGATACGTCAACAAGCGATAATGATAAAGCTTATTCAGAAAGATTTCAAAGAAATGAAAAAAAGCGCACTTGGAATGGGTAGATCACATGCAAAGCGGTCCTCAAATCAAAGCTTCAAATACATATTACATTACTTTAACCGTAAAAGGGAAAATATATCAAAACTCTTCAAGAAAAACCACGTCAATAAACATGGTTTGAAAACCAAACTATTTACATTCATACCACACCACCATCACATACAGGTCGCTATGGCAACGTGAAGAGAACTAACCGTCTCCTAGCAACAAGGTAAGGATAGACCTTAAATTTTACCATACATAATAAGTTACCATTAACTAAACCTGTAAACATCTCTTGAACGTTAAATTCAACCGAAGACTTTGTTCTGTCTTGAGTCAGTCTACAAGGGTGAGCCTGCGGACTTACTGGTACGGGTCAGAGGTCGGTGGTCACGGTAACCCTCGATTTAATGATGCCACATCCAACAGGAATGACAGTAGTACTTGGAGCATGATTCCTCACGGCAGAAGAATGGACCTTGGGTGACATGACATGTCTCGCACAGAGAGTCTTCCAGGTAAGGGTCCACTTGCACCTGATAATATGATAATATAATATGACCCGGCTTGGGTCAGATCATATGTGAGTTGAGTTTGTTTGATGTGTTGTTCTCTCCTGTGCCACGAGTGTTTTCTCCGGGTTCTCCGGTTTCCTCCCTCCGTAAAAATCAACATGTGAGTTGAGAGTTGTATGCATAGAATATATAATGTAGTGGTAGTGTGTGTGAGAGACAGTGGGCCAAATTGGAAACCAGTATCATTAAGTTACTGAATTTGAATCCCACTATAAAAAAAGTAATTTATTTATTTATTTATTTAATTATATCTCTCTTATATAGAGGATATTACACCCAGCTGATCTAAGAAAAAATATTAGCCAATAGGAATCGAGAAAATTTGCCAAACTGAAGTGTCATTCTTAGTCGCCCCACGACGCAGGAAACGGTTAATTTTAATCATATTTTCCTACTCAACAATGAATATCATAGTAAATGTATGTAAAATATCAAAAACCTCTCCTGAAAATCTAGATTTATCTCAGATATTAACTTTTATAAGTGCATTTTTCGCAGGCTTCATGACACCTCAGTTTTGCAGTGACGTCATTTCTACGTCACCTTTTCAGATCTTCTGGACGGTGGCGCGAAGTTATGAAGTTTATCTTCGATTGGTGAAATATTTTTCAACACGACAAGATAAACTTCATATCTTCAAGCAAACGTGTATTTTTTTATTATAGACACATTCACAAACAAAAACTACGCAACGCGCGTTAGACTGAGCGGGAAAACATCAGAAGTGACGTCATCGATATCTTCACGTGTGAGGATATGGAAAATGTCCCTGAGGTCCCGGATGTAGTTCGTATGGAAAATACGAGTGGCGTATTTCCCAGTAAAACACTAGTGTCTATATAATAAAAATATCATTATATAATTTAGAATTGTAAGTTGATCATGAAAACGTGCTGTGTCTAGAGATTTTTGGGTCTCCAGAAGAAGCGTATACTTGCGCAAATATATGGCTTGCAACATTCAGTTACGTTATCTGGTATTTTGATTGGCTGGACTGGTGCGCACGCTCTTAGTTTATGTGCGTGCTTCAACGTTAAGTTATCTATTTAGTTGATAAAACATCATTAGAGGTTAACGATAATCCTATTATTACCTATCTCGTTGGACACGCCGAACACAATAAGTACTTAGCCCCAGTTCAAAGGTCGATCTTCTCATGAGCCGAACCTAATGACATCAAAGAACACCGCCTTATTATTCATTGTTTTCAATGCGTTCGGCTCACGTGAAGTTCGACGTTTGAACTGGGGCTAAGTAACTAGTGCAAGGAACTTCATGGATCAAAAGAACTTTATACGATACTAATTTTGTGAATTTAGGTGTCTCTATCTCGATGAAGCCAGCCCGAACGGCCTGCATGAAGCTCTTGTGATTATCAAACGTCACACGACCAGATCCTCGAACGGAAATCAAACAGAGAATACACAAAAATACACAACAGTTAGACCAATGACAGCTTCATCAAGATAACTTTGATATACAGTTGTTATAAAAAAAGGTTGGTGCAAGTTTAGTTGCACACTGCTTACTGACCAAGCTTGAAATGCATGAGAAAAACGTTCAGATAAAATTTGGTAAAATCCCATATTATTGTGAGCTTTCGCTGATTGTATTTACATCACCCATAATGCATTTCTGGCTTTTTATGTAACATGCGACAAAACCTTCACCAACCTTTTTGAAATAGCTGTATATAAGCGCACCACATGGATCGATTTAATGAATCTACTGTAGCTTTGAAAATATCCAATACGTAATGACTTTGTCTTACTTGGTCGATATCGTTTATTTTTTTGGTTCAGTATTTTCAATTTGTGGGTGGGTGACCCTTCAACTCAGCACCCCTCCCTGAACAAAATCCTGGATCCGCCCCTGAACAAAAACCAATTTTGAAAACGCAAGTCAAAGCTGTACATGTATCCTAATAAAAAAGGGCTAATGAAGCAAGATGTCCAAGTTCCAAGATACATCCATTTTTATTGTGATAAAAGCACATTATAATTGTTTAAAAAATGTTCAAAATATAATAAAATTATGACATTTGAAGCAAAAAATACCAACTTCATTTGAAGTTAGTTCGATTATTATTAGGTATTTCAGATTTAGTTCATTTGATGCAAGTGAGCTAAATCGATATGTTTTATTGGTCGTAAGAAAGCAGCGTATTCAACTCGTACATAATCGAATTTTTTCAGTAAGGATGTGATCCTTCCAAGGAAAATTTAAATCTGAATTTCAAAAATTAAGTTTAAAAATCTCAGATCATTTTTAAATGCTGTTTAAATCCATGGAATTTTTTCTTGATTGGTCATTGAGATTAGAATAATAAAAATTGTGTATATTATTATTGATTAAAAAATGTTAAAAAAGGTAAAATTAAGCTAAAAAACCTCCCAAGGGACCTAAGCCTTGTGATATAAACAAGCTCAAACTAGAATAAAATTGAACTCTACACTAGAACCCTAGTGTGTGTGTTACAATATCCTTTATCAAACCAGCTGAGTTGACCTTCAGAACGAACTCAAGGTCAACCAATCAGAATAGAGGATTCAACATTGTATTTTGATTAACATTTCCCATGTGTCCCTGCTCGGAAAATGCTAACCAAAAATAGTTGACCCATAATTCCTTTAGGGGAACACGATCAACTCAGCTGGAAATTAAAGGTCTTCACAATACTGAGTAGGCTAGACTGAATAATGAATAAATTGTATGATGCCTTTACAGTATATTTTTTTGTAACTTGAGTATATTTCTGTCTGTCTATATTTCTATATAGTAGAGTTCATTGGTTGGCTGGTAGGATTCTCTCTGTGTACTGCGGTAATGGATTATCTTTCCTGAGTGTTGGTCCGGTCGAGACTCGAACCTCGACCTCCCGCACAACAGACCGACACTCTTACCAACTGAGCCAACCGGGTGGATGCATGAAATCATGGTTTATTTACTGTTGGGAGTTTTCAAGTGTCTCTATGATTTCTGCCATGGAAGGACGTTCTTCTGGGTTCTGTTGTAAACATCTTCTGATCAGGTTCCTGAACAAATCGTTGGTCACCATGGCAACTTGTACGTTTCTGCGTTCTACGTCAGGCATTCGACGAACGTTCATCTCGCACAGCAGAACTCCGAAGCTGTACACATCAAGCTGTGGAGAAACAGTAACATACATTAAAAACCCGCATAAAAGTACCAGTCGATTATGAACCACCAGGCTGAAATTTAGCTAATGAAGCACCCAATACAGCTATTTCAAAAAAGGTTGGTGAAGGTTTTGTGGCTTGTTCCTTGTTGCATACCAAGCCCGAAATGCAGTATGGGTGATGTGAATTCAAGCAACGAAAGTCATGTCAATATGGAGTATGTGTGTGTTGGAGTGGAAGTCAGTCCAATACAAGTAGAGGCTTTGCACCATCACGTGATGGCAGCCATGACAGGAGGCACAACAATACATGCAGTCTTTTCTCTTTGAGAAACTCAATTCTTTCTCATGTAAATCAGATTAGACCAGATTCAATTGTTCCTGCCTCCTGTCATGGCTGCCATCGCGTGATGGTGCAAAGCATCTATTTAAAAAAAAAAGGTTGGTGAGGTTTTTGTTGCATACCAAGCCCGAAATGCAGTATGGGTGATGTGAATTCAAGCAATGAAAGAACACAACAATATGGGATTTTCGCAGACTTTTTCTGCAGACGTTTCAAGCAAATTTTCTTCTGTGCTGACATTATTTACATATGAATATAATACATTTCAAACTTGGTAACATGCAGTATGCAACAAGCAACAAAACGTTTACCAACTTTCTCTGAAACTAGCTGTATACAAGAACCACTTCACCGTGGCAAAAACGACAGGTTCTTATGTGAAAAGAATAAAGATTTAACAAACATGTTGTTCAAAGGGTCATTGGGAATACATTAAGTCAAGTACCAAATTTACTGAATGAATGAAAAATAGAATTAGTTATAGTACTCAATGAGGATATTCTATCATTCAGAGGATTCTGAATAGCAATTATTGGTGTGATATATTGTATTAGGATATAACGATACAGCTAGGAAGAAACAAGATAACAATTGCTTTTGTCTTGTAAATAAGAACCTGTTAAGAACCTACTCAGCCTGATTTCTCACTAGATACCAAATATATAAGAACCATTACAGCCTGACTTGGGGAAGTAGTGGTTCTTTTATGCGGGTTTTTACTGTATTATCTAGTTTAGTGTGTGTGTCTTGGAGTGCATATCGACATAGCTCAACTGAAATGCAGGTTGTACCTTTGGTGATTGTCTAGACGTCTGTGCCTCGGGAGCAGAGTAGATAACAGCACCAGGACTAGCTGTCATGGACTGCTGCAGGAAGTTGGCCGTGCCATAATCGGACACTTTGGCCCTCCAAATAGGCACGTGTTTCCATAACAATACATTAGCACTGCTGATGTCTCGGTGAATGATTGGAGCTGGATGGCTGAGATGTAAGTAGTTTAACGCTTTGGCAACATCTAGTGCAATAGTCATGATCTCAAGAGCTTCCAATGGCCGATCATGTAAAACTGACCTTAGACTAGTGTCTAGTAGTTCAGTCACAAAAAGAGGACTTTGGTCATCGTTTGTTGCACCAATGAACTGCAGAAGACAAGGATGACGACATCTTGATGCCATATTCATCTCTCGTTCAAACAGACTTCTGTTGTGATCAGAGAGAATAAGGTGATGGATTTTCTTCACAGCAACTTTACATCCTCGAAATGTTCCTTCTTTCACCTCGCCCCATGCTCCGACACCAATTACGTTATCAGACAATATTATTTCATCCCGACGTACGATCCAATCACGTGTTGACTCTATAGATCTTTGGTAGTCTTCATAGGCTTGTCGTACTGTGGTCAGCGTACCTTGAAGCTCTTGTAACCTCATTTCGCTGCTTTGAAGGTGACTCTCTGTTTCTTGGTGTGCTTGTGTTTCTTCAACTAAAGTCGCCTCAAATTCTTCTAACCTCTGCTCGTAGCTGCGAAGACGTCTCTCTGTTTCTTGGTGTGCTTCTCTTCCTGCAGCCAACGATGTCTCTAATTCATTTGACCTTTCTTGGCTGCTTTGAAGGCGTCTCTCTGTTTCTTCTAATCTTTGCTCATTACTGCGAAGGCGTCTCTCTGTTTCTTGGTGTGCTTGTCTTTCTGCGGATAACGATGTCTCTGATTGATTTAATCTTTCCTCGTTACTGCGAAGGCGTCTCTCTGTTTCTTGGTGTCCTTGTCTTTCTGCGGATAACGATGTCTCTGATTGATTTAATCTCTGCCCGTTAATGCGAAGGCGTCTCTCTGTTTCTTCTCTTGCTTGTCTCTCCGAAGCTAATGATAACTCGAGCTCATGTGATCTCTGCTCGCTGCTATGAAGACGCCTTTCTACTTCTTCACGTATCTTTCTTTCTTCATCTAAAGATGTAACCAGTTCAGCAAAACGTCCATCGTTTTCCTGAATACATTTTTCTGTTTTGAGAAAAGGAAAATTTTATTAACTGTAATCAAAAGTTCTCAAACTCTGTGATTGGCTTACTAGAGTGAAAACACTAGATCTGTGAAACAGTATTGTTATACGCAATTAGCTCTAATTTGTAGTAAATAGCTCTACTGATTTAGTGCAAAGTGCAAAATAAATTGCTACTGTTTTACAGATTAAGTGTGAGTACTCTTGTAAACGAGATGGTGAATTTAAAAGTGAGGGGTTCATAACTCCTTCGTTATTGAAAATTATTGAAAAGTGGTTGTCTAAAGCTTTTCCTCGCTTCCATGCAGTTCCTTCGACTTTGCCGTCTTTGGTGATGCCAACATTATGGCACGTAACGGGTGTTAACTTTTGATTTCACGAGTGTTCTTTTTGTATGGGGATTTCATCTCTCAGATACACTAAGCTAACGAAATGTAAAATGTTTGGTGAAAATGCACTAACTTCATACAAACGCTCATCACTGATAGTTGTTAGGGTGAACAGATTTGGATAGGGCCGAATCACATGATGAGGCAGAGTGCATTTTAGGCTTAATCAGTCCACACATACTCATTACAGAACACTCATAATAGAAATCTAGAAATTTCAAGGAATTTTACACTAATTCTCTACTTTCACATTGCTCATAATACATTGCAGTTTGGGGGGTAACCAGGGTAAAAACCGCACATATTTTGCTGAAGGCTGATCAGAAGATGTTGTAAATGCATCTTATGATATTTAAAGATGTATAAGAAACAGCCAGAAACAGAAAAAAAGAATTTTGAAGAAGTCTATAAAGTCAATTTTGAGCACTTCTTCACGAGTTAACACATTTTCTGTAACACTAAACTTCTTGATGTTCTGAATGTGGGGAAATAACTCAGAATGAACTGATAATCAGTATTTTACAGATAAAAGCAGGTATAGTGTACATTCCATTGAAGAACGTTTAATTTTATGACACTTTTTGACCGGTTACCCCCAAACCGCAATGTATTATGGGCAATGTGAAAGTAGAGAATAGTGATCATACACAAAGGAATTCAAGACGAGTCTCCGGGGAAACAATAGAGTAATCCTGATATATTCTTTTATTTCCCCGGAGCCTCTCCTTGAATTGCTTTGTGCGTGATCACTCAACCACAATATCGAAAGTGGGTTAAAACCTTGATCTTGATCTTGTCGAGGACGTAGTTTATCTACTGCAACAAAAACCCCACGGTCTGTCGGGCAGGTGAAATATCTTGTCTCCCAATATGTTCCATCAGTGTAACCACATCCCTCTGATTCCTAACGAGATATGAATAGTTAAAAGAAAATATATATTAAAGTATGTAATAAACTTGATGCATTTTTTAACTTAACTTGTACATATATTTTACTATATATTTTATATTATTTTGTTCTCATTAATGCCAAACTGCTGTTGAAACGTTAATTACAAAAAAAACTTGGAACAGTCAGTTGTAAGTTGTCTGTTTTCTTTCTTACATATATATTCACATTTTCTATCAAGAAAACAGACTATTGAATTCCTGTGAATCCTTCTACTGGAAGTTCATCGTTGGTCTACCTTCTATATATCAAAGTTAATATATTTTAACATATCTGGGCCGTAGGACCCACAGGAACCAGGGGATCGTGACCCTCTCAGTTTTTTTTTTTTTTCAAAAAAAAAATCAAGAATTTGATAATTTTTTTTGTGATCAAGTGTTATGGAGTTACTATGTGTCCCCCCACCCCCCCCCCCCCCAACAGCTTTCCAAGGCTTGCTACGACCCTGCATATATATCATCCAGCTGATCTGAGAAAAAATATTAACAAATTAGAATCGAGAAAGTTTGTAAAACTGAGGTGTCATCCTTAGTAGCCCAGCGACTCGGGAAATGGTTAATTCTTTATTTTATTCTCCCACTCAATAATGATAGAAATCATAGTAAATGTATAAAAAATATCAAAAACCTCTCCTGAAAATCTAGATTTATCTCAGATATAAACTTTTATAAATCAATTTTTGCAGTCTTCATGACACCTCAGTTCTGCAGTGACATCACTTGTACGTCACTATTTCAGATCAGCTAGATGTATTGAAAAAAATTAAAATTAGAGAATAAGTAATCTTTGGAAAATGACTACAGTTAAATATTACACTAAATACTTTAAACAAAAGAAGAATTGGCCTTCATATCTATTATTATGTAAAAAAAACCATGACGTCATAGTGGTATAGGGCATTCTCGTACCAAGACCCTGCTCATTTCACTAAAAACTGTAAGTCCTGGGAAACCATATAATTTCAAGTGATCTGATTGGCTTATGTGGAAATACTGAGGTTGTAGTGACTAATGAATTTTTAAATTTCTACCATAAATATATTTCCATAAGGCCTAGACTTCTTAGATGGACAAAAGAAAATTTAGATTTAAACACTGTATTATAAAATTGAGAATATCTTTTCACCGGGTTTCCTGTGGCAGCCCAGTCCACTAAAAGACCACTAGTAGCTCAGCCAATAGGAGCACAGGATTCGTGATGGACCATTAGTAGCTTTAGACAAATATGCTTTTGTCTGTGCTCTGATTCAATGGCTGAGCTAGCCTTTGACCTAATGGGCTATTGACCCTTACAAAATTCATTACTAATTCATTAGGGGGAGACCCAATGAAATTGCATGACAGAGAGAAGGGTTACATGAGAGCACTTGTGCAGGGGCATATCGAGGATTTTCCAAAGGGGGGTGCACAAATCCTAAAAGCTCCCATTTTGTTTGTCCCCTCCAAAATGATTTAGTGTTAGCTAGACTAACAATATGTAATTTCGATCTAGGAAATTTGTTATTTGTTTGCATTTTGTCATTGCTTAATTTTATTGCTAGTGTATAATTTCACAAAGTCTAGCAAAGTGACTTGTACCTTTGAAAGTTTGACATCTTCAGTTGAAATTAAAAAGAAAATACTTTTGCTTGTGGCATTTTGTTCATCGATAAAGATAATTTATAATGGAATGGAATGGGCAAGAAAATTTCTAAATCATGAATTAGTCTCAAAAATGTGATTTTATAAGGACATTTTAATCTGACTTTAAACCCCTTATTGGGATTCTATTGGCCGGGATACTAAATATCCATTTTATGATTTTATAGGGACAACGTAAAAAAACAATTTTTGGGATTCTATTTGGACAAACAATTCCCAAAAATGTGTTTTCTTGTGAATTTCTTGTTCCATCATTTGGTTTGGTAGCATTTTTCCAGTTTTGGGAAAACCCATTGGAACCCCATGAAAATGTCAAAATTTTCCCATTTTTTCCCCAAATTGGAAATTCCATATTTTTTCTTGTGATATCAATGTTACCTCTGGCTTGTGTTTGTATATCCCAACAACATTGCCACTAATATTGTATCTATTAGATATACCATTTGGGCTTTGGATCTAAGTTAAAGTGCCTACCACACATCTGACAATATTCTCAGTATAGATTCTTCATGAGATGAGTAATATTATTGTTCAATAACCCAAAAAATTACATAGTTTGAGTGATGCATAGATTTTTAAGTTATAAAGGGTTTTCCATGCCATATGCTAATGACTGTGATGTCAGGAGAGTCATCATTTAATATAAAAAACCTAACTGGTAAAGATAAATTAAATTTCAATTGCAAAGCATCACTGTTTCACCCATGGCTTTTATAGTAATTATTGCTAATTAGTTTCCACATAGTAGCCACTGTGCTGGTTTCGAATTCCAAGGAACAACAAATAGCATAAGGGATGGACCATTAGATAAGTGATGGTGGTGGTAGGGGTGGGGGGGGGGGGGGTGGTTGCGTAAGTCCCAAAAAAGTATCAAGCCTCTTCTGTGCGAAAAAAAAATTGAGCAAGTCAAGGGTAATGGCATGAACTTTTACAATGCAATAAATAAGTTGCAAATGCTTCTCAAAACACTGGAAATCACATTTCCAAGGGTCTTGATTTCAACATTTTTTTTGATGTTTTCCCACTTTTGGTGGTTGTTAGTCCCGCTGCCACTCAAAATGATGCTCCTTGATCCCTGATAATCCATAATTGCAAAACATCAGAATATAAATAATTAGAACAGAACTCAGGCTCTTATTTTCAGTTTTCAATCCTGAAAATAGTAATAGCTATTATCTCTTTCAGTGGTTATCTGGAGTGGTTTCAAAAAACCTGTTTAATATATTATTTTGCATGTAAAAAATTCATTTTTGCATGTTAATATAAAAATTATGATGCAATTTCAATATGTTAATGCCTGGGATTTAAAAAAAAATTGTTAACCATTAAATTAGGCTTTAAATTTTGCCCAAAAGCCGTCCTTGATTGAACAATCAGCACTTAATCAGTAATTTTGCCCTCTGTATGCTTAATATTAAATAAATATGAATCATTCCATACCAGTTAAAAAATATCGTGCAAGATCATGATGTTAAAAAAATGATGTGCAGGGGTTGAGACAACTAAAATTCCTGCAACCCCCTCCCTCCCAACAATAATTGTTAATAATTGATAATTATTATTTAATGATCCATCCCTAAATGACTTTCCTGACATCAGTCATTAACATATGACAAGAATAAACTTTCATAACTTCAAGATGCATCACTCAAACTATGTAATTTTTGGGGGTCATCAAAACAGCTTACCTCTTGTAAAATAAACCTAGTTCAAAAAAGGTTGTCATAGGAAATAGGTGATAGGAAATAGGTCATTCGAAGATCCAAGAATAGCTGGAGTAATGTGTGTTTCTGCTTCTTATTCTAGTCAAGAACATGGAGGTTAGTGTTGAGATATTCCATGTTGTTTGTAGTCCACAAAACCATTTTAAAGGCCTCGATTATTCATGTTTACTTGTATACCCAAAATTCATTCCATCTTGGAATGACCTACCGCCTTTCGCCTTTGGCATTGACAACCTTTATAGAAATAGGTGTATACTAAGAATATTAATTGTCAAATATGTCACATATATAGGCACTTTAATTAGACTCTGATCCTTGATAATATTTATATAACGGCATATGCTGGATTAACTCCAGTTAGTCAGTTACAACTATATATAGTAGGCTTAAACCTATAAACATATCATAAAATTATATTCTAGGATTTGTAATTCATCTTTTAAAAAATGTATAATTGTGCCTTCCCAAAGCACTGGGATGTAGAATTTTATGACCAGTACTGAGCTTATTGTAAGAAGCACATTTTAAAGTTGTGGTGGGTCTAGAATTTTGTTTTACTATTTGACTAAAGCTCCTCCAGCCCCCCTTGGCTCCACTGTCCCTGTCATAGGGTCTTTTCATACAATACTTTACCTTGTCTAGCAGTTCTACGCCGAACATAGTACCGTAACTTCTCAATGTACGTAAGCTTCCCTTGTAACGAATAACTCCTCGAAGTTCTAGTTCTGTATTGTGTTTTCTTATCTTCACAAAAACTTTATTACCAATATCCAATAATTTTGCTTCACTTAGACGATTCTTGTCTAGATAAATAGGTAATCTTTCTTCTCGTGGCCAGACAGCATTAAGCAAGTCAGCTTCGCTGTCTGTTAGCTGACCAACATCCAGCTTAGAGCATTCTAGTCTGATGTCCCCCCATTTACGTATGACTGTAAGAGCGATGTTTTTAGGATCTTTCGGCTGTTCTGACCCTGGTGAACACACCAAGATTTCACCTCTATCAAGTGTGCATGGGTCTCCTTTCTTGTAGATAAGGTAGTCTTCCAAGCACTCCCCAATCCTGTGCTTCAGTAATAAGTATCTGTGTGTGTCGGCCATGTTTTAGCGAGACTATACTCACTCAATAAAACATGGACATTAGGTTCCAGGCTCCGGATGGAGACGAGGCTTTTCAAAATGGCGGCCTTAGAACAAAGTGTATTTTTGGGAGGTCGTCAAAATTCCTCGTTTTAGTCACTTTTAGATGAAGCGATTTTGCCATGGCTCTTAAAGGTGTTTAAATTGATGTCCAAAAGGTCAAACGGTTGGTTAAGAATGGTTTTTGAGAAGCAAATGTTGTGTATTTGTTGGGGGTTTCAAGGATTCGTTAGTTCAAGAAAATGGCAGCCATGAAAACTATCTCTTGTATACCGTCTAAAGCAATGGAATTCTTGGTAAGATCGGAAGTTTTCCCAATTTCAGGTAAGCATGTATCGTATTAAGTATTTAATGGTAGTACTGTAGATACATTTTATATTCTATTTACATTTTTTTACAAAGAGTTATTAGACATATACGATCTGTAATTTTAAACGGTAATGACTTAACAATATTTGTTGGATGACATTTTGTGTGGTGCTCTTTTAGAACACACAGCAGTTGTTCAGCAGGGTTTCTAATACAATTGTATGATCTTTTCAAAGTGTTAAATTCTGAATGAATAGATTCAATGCCTTGTTCACCTGGCAATAGAAATCAGATTTTTTTAAATATAAATTGTATATATTTTTCACTTCAAAATGAATAGAGTACATTTAAGTTCATTACTGTACCTAGTAAGCCAAATCCTGTATTATATTTTTAACCCATTTCATTACATGGTCCTCTAGAAAGTGTAGTTTTGGTGTTATGGAAGATTCAGGGAAAAACGATCTGTACAGCGCCATAAATACAGATAGTTCTGCATCTGTGAACCAAAACCAACAATAAAATTGCACTGATGAATTCAGAGAAATTGCACTCTAAAAAAATAAGTAAATGGTTTCAGTGGGATGATGAGGATATACATTGCATGTCAATATGCTTACAAATGTTTTGGTACACAACCATCTAGTTTATTTAGAAAAAATGAAGCATTATCATTTTTTTTGTTAACAAATTAATGCTATACATGCACTTACCCAGTTGTTTTATCTGCTGCTCATTAATTGTTGTATTCCTGTTAATCATTTTATGGATTTTAGAGTAGCTTTAATTTTCAGTGTCTGTTGAAATTGGTCTTTTATAATTTCTGCTTCAGTGAGTAGTTCTGGACATACTGTTTTTGAGATTTCAACTGGAACATTTACAAGAAGTGGGATATTTTTCTCCTACAAAAGAAATGTTTCACATGAATATATCAGCCCAGAGAATAATAACTAGAAATAACTATTATTTTACAAATACATAGTGCATGTTATGTTATATTTTCTTTTCTATAAACTATCGGGATCGCCCAGACAGGATTTTTGGGTTAGAGTGAAGCGTAGGACCCAGGTCCCATTTGAAAATCAGGCTATGTTTGGGTGGCTTTGGTTGAAGTAGTTGCCCTGTAAAAATGGTACTAAAAATGCAATTAAATTGAACATTATTTCACTGATTTCCATACTACAAGATAAATTGTAAGCATTAATTATTATATTGTTTCCTAACCAAAAGGCACTTGTCTGTATGATTGCCATTGAATGAACCACCATGGTATGCTTGTTGCTCAACTCCAAGCTTCTTCAAAGTTTCATTCAACTTAATAATGCAATGCCCATCACCTTGTTTTAGTGATAAGGATTTCTGTAACTGTTTATTCTGTAAATAAAACCAATGCTATCAGGAAGGTATATATTATTTAGTATGTAGCATCATCATCATCGCAAAGAAAACAAAATTTTAATTACAAGTTGTTTTTCTTGTTGTCACAAATTGATTGCCCTTTTCATTAAGGTTTCTGCTGCCTCCTTGTTGTTGCCATGGATTGCAACATATGTAGCCCCTTCCTCACATTCCCTTGCTTCCTCAGCCATCTGGATGACTTCTACCCTTTTCATTTGGGCTTGTCTAATTTCTTCTATACACTTTTGGAATCCTGTGCTTCCTATCTGTACATTTTGACATAAATAGTATTTGTTATAGAATATACAAATGTATATACTTTTAATTCACAATTTAACAAACCTTGTTCTCTTTTTTAACCAGGAAGTTTGCTATGTGGATGTCAAATGTATGTAATGCTTCAATGAGTAGTACAAATAACCTTTCAAAGATGCCGATACTGATGTGCAAACCAGGTAAGCATACCTTGAAAAAATAAAAAATCTGTTATTAGAATGTGGATAATTTTAATACTGCAATCGAGGGAAACTACCTGATCAATTGGAACATTTAGAAGTGGTGGTCTGATGGAATTATTATATTGCTTTGCCTTTGAAATTACTGAACCAGCTTCTTTAAATCTGTCATAGTCAGCAACTAGCTTCTCAACTGTCCTTTCCTCCATTAAGCCTCTTTCTGATGAGGGTTCTTTCAATTCACTTTGTGTTATTAAACACCAAAGGCAACAATGCCTCCCTGAAATTAGACGATTAATTTTATTAGATTACATATAATCTAAACATTTTTCTGACATTTTGATAACTAACCACTAGCTCCAGAAATTCCATAAAGTACGCACAGAAAAGCGTAGTCTCCAAAGACAAACAATCTAAATGTCCAATCTCTGTATAACATAAAAATATATAAATGTGTCATTCACAAATCTTATATAAGCAAAGCTTTAAGTACCAAAGTAACACAATTTTATACGACAAAACAAGTACTGTTAGATAGATGGCTTTATACCTCCATTTGGTTATGCATGATTTATTGTTCCACATCACATAGGTATCTCTACCAAGGGCCAATTTTATATTTGAGGCATTGTCGGGAGCTTCAAAAGCTGAAAATACTACTGTATTGCATTTAGCATTGGGATTCTTAGTGTTGGCTATCTCAAAAGCCATTTTGAATGATCCCCCTCCCTTGTCTCCCCCTATTTTAAGCCAGATCTCAGTTTCAGGGATGAGATCATGCCTAAACAGTCTTCCATGCCTGAAAATACAATAATAATGATTAGGATTATGGTGGTGGTGGTGATGATGGTAAAACATTAATTTTTTTTTTTTTTTTTGAGTTACCACAAAATGCATCATTAATGGATTAGGTAATATAGTTCTATGTTAACTTGCTTTGTTTATTTTTTCATGTATTTTCTTTATATCATTGGATATGAATAAACCACTTAAGACGAATAGCTTTGTTCTATGAAGTATGATATTCTGCCCATCATTTCTTACCAAAAATGTTACAGTTAACTTACTTCAAATTTTCTTCCAGGTAACAAAATATCATGGAGTTTAGGTTGGTGACTTGTGCACATGCTGCCAACCGAATTTCCGAGCTTTCTTTCGATTTTGTTCTATCCAAGCACTCCCTAATCCTGTCCTCCAGTACTATGTACCTGGTTGTGGTGGCCATGTTTTAGTGAGACTATACTCACTACAGATCCATCAATACAAAGTAAACACCCTCGATTGATTTGATGCGCCTCACTGGCTGCACATGAACAAATTTTAGCTCTTAGATTTTTACGACGTTTTAGTATTTTTTTTACTTTTATGATACTTCTTCGTGCTGGAAAGCCTTATTGAACAGTTGGACTATGAATTTCGTATATTCTAGTTCAAATCTGAAGCTGATTTTAGCTGAATTTTGTAAAACCCCAAGAGTTGACACCAAGACGTGGGCGAAATTGAAAGTCATTGGTATTGCGCGATCTTTTCGTCGTGGATGCAGGTCTGGCAAAAATATCTCAAGAAAGATCTCTGTCGCACAAGGCTACGGAAAGTATTATCATCGTGGTCTTGGTTACTCTTCAAATTTACCTACTTCGAATAATATTTATTCAAGTTTTCAAAATGGTTGTTTTTTGCGCCCTATGCAAATATATCCAAATCCACTGGACTGTTACTACAAGTACAATTGTCCTATTGTTGGAGATTCAATATCACCTAATGATCCTTACAAACCTGGCTCTGTTAACCTTGGTAATCTAATCTCTATTGACATTGAAACTAATGGTAGTAAAAAATATCGTTCTTGCTGCAACAACACTAGTACTGGGAAATCTGTTTTTTGCCTATTGAATGCCCGGTCTGTCCTAAATAAGACGTTAATCCTTAAGGATTTTATTGTTGACAATAACATTGATATTATGGCATTGACTGAGACATGGCTTAAATCTAATGACACTGATGATATTATTATCCGTGATCTTTGTCCTACTGGCTATACTCTGTACTCTGTACCTCGTGGATCTAGAGGTGGTGGCGTTGCTCTCTTATACAAGAAATCTTTCAATGTGACAACACAAAAACTTGACGGAATATCATATAAGTCCTTCGAATTTTCTGATGTGAATATTAATCATATGGGAACTAGTCTAAGAATTGTCACCGTTTATCGTCCTCCTCCTTCATCGTCTAACAGGATTACCTTAGAACTGTTCTTTAATGAATTTACAACCTTTCTAGAACTGTTGGCAACTAGTCCTTGCTCCTTACTCATCGCTGGTGATTTTAATTTTCACGTTGATGATGATAACGATTCAACCGCCAGAAGATTCGTTCAGCTACTGCAGTCCTTCAATTTGGTCCAGCATGTAAATACAACAACGCATAAATGCAATCATATGCTTGACCTCGTCATAACTAGAGCTGATGACAGTATTGTAAGTGACCTCTCTGTAAATAACTTGATGATATCTGATCACTTTCCAGTTCTATGCAAACTATTAATCAAAAAGCCACCTAACACGAAGAAGGAAATAACTTTCAGGAAAATAAGATCAGTTGATACGGAAAAATTCCGCCAAGATATTAAAAACTCTTCCTTGTTTACATCAAATGATTCATCTGCTAATCTTACTGAACTTGTTGATCGATACAATGAAGATCTGCTGTATCTATTGAATGAGCATGCACCTTTACAAACACGCTCTATTACTATCCGTCCTAATGCAACGTGGTACTCAAACAACATCTCAATTCAAAAATCGAAGAGGAGGAAGCTTGAACGAAAGTGGCGTAAATCTAGATCTGAGATCGACCGGGATCTTTATGTCAAGCAGTGCAAGATCGTCAATGACATGTTAACGCAGTCAAAAATGGAGTACTACTCTAGTTTAATCAAAGAAAACCAACATGATCAGAGGGTGCTTTTCAAGACCGTTGGCAAGCTACTACACCGCAAAGCTGACCGCATTCTCCCAGCATATACAAGTCCTACTGAACTTTGTTATAGGTTTGCTGACTTCTTCACTACAAAGGTCACTGTCATCAAGGGAAATCTCAATGTTAGATGTCTGAATGTTGAAAATCCCTTTATGGACTCTCTTCCCTGTCCTTCTGAGCTGAGTGAGTTTCTTCCTATCACTGAATATGACTTATCCAAACTGGTTGGCAACTCATTCAAATCCTGCTATCTTGATCCTCTACCTGCCGTGCTTATGAAGGACTGTTTTGACATTTTATTGCCTGTTATTACTAGAATCACCAACTTGAGTCTATGCCAGGGCGTGGTCCCTTCACAATTAAAAAGAGCTGCTGTCACTCCCATCATTAAGAAGCCATCGTTGGATAATGAAATCTTGCACAATTATCGACCTATTTCTAACTTAACATTCATATCAAAATGTGTGGAAAAGGCTGTTGCATCTCAACTCGACCGTTACATTATGACTAACAATTTGGATGAAAAACTTCAGTCAGCGTATAAACGTCATCATAGCACAGAGACTGCACTACTTAAGATTCATAATGACATACTTCGATCTGTTGATGAAAAAGGCTGTGTCCTACTGCTGATGCTTGATCTTTCAGCTGCCTTTGATACTGTCAACCACAATATACTGCTGAACAGACTTTATAACCGTTATGGTATTACTGGGAAGGCCTTTTCCTGGTTTTGTTCCTACCTTGGCGCTAGGACGCAGCATGTTAGTTTGGATGGACACACCTCTGATGACCACGTGTTAAGCTGTGGAGTTCCACAAGGGTCAGTACTTGGACCAATTCTCTATTCACTGTACACTTCTCCGCTCGCTGACATCATGAGTTACCACAATATGAGCTATCATTTCTATGCGGATGATACACAAGTCTATTTGTCGTTTCAGCCTTCCATACCTGGCCATATGGATGTGAGAACAGAGCAACTCCAAGCTTGTATACACTCCATTAGTAACTGGATGTTGGGCAACAGACTCAAACTAAATGATGATAAATCAGAACTACTAGTGTTAAGAGCTAGTCATCGCCCAAGTCCTCTGTTTAACAACTTACTAGTTGGAGATGAATATATCAAGCCCTCTCCCGTTGCGAGAAACATTGGCATCGTTTTTGATAACACTATGTCGATGGACAGTCAAATAATGGCTGTATGCAAGTCATGCTATTATCACATCAAATGTATTTCTCGCATTAGGCGATACTTAAATGTTGAGGACACTAAACAACTTGTTCAGGCATTTGTAATTTCTAGGATTGACTATTGCAATTCACTATTATACGGCTTGCCAAGTAATCTCCTAGACAGACTCCAGCATGTTCTTCACTCAGCTGCCAGGCTTATCACAATGACTAGGAAATTTGATCATATTACGCAATCATTAATTGATTTGCATTGGTTGCCTGTTAAGCAACGTATTCTATTTAAGGTAGCTCTCATTACCTACAAAGCCTTGAACGATTTAGCACCATGTTATATTAGAAATCTTATCTCGCCATATAAGCCGTCTCGTTCTCTTCGCTCTTCCACAAAGAATTTACTAGAAACTCGCAGTTATAATCTTAAGACGTATGGCTATAGAGCCTTCTCAATTAATGCTCCACAAATTTGGAATTCACTTCCTATTAACATTAGGAATAGTCAGTCTGTTGATATTTTTAAGAAACAGCTTAAGACGTACTTATTTAGGTTAGCTTATTTTAATTAAGTATAGATTTTACTAGAGAAAGTGATATAAATATAGTATATTTTTTTAGCATAATAGGTTTTAGTTCGATTATATTTTTGTAATTCAGCGCTTTGAGCACCAGGAAAGGCGCTTTATAAATAATAAAGTTATTATTATAAAGTTATTATTATGATTCTGTGCTATTCACCACAGGAACCCCAGTTGAACTAAACTAACATAAACCACAGGTAACCCAGACTATCCACTTTAAGAGAATGTATGTAGTAAATACATTTTGCCAGGATTTTGTAGATTTTGCTAAGATTTTGGAAATAAAGCTTCGGATATATAAAAAACAGAAGTGTACTTACCGTCTTGCCTTAAAATAAATTTCAGAAATGAGCAGATTTACTCCCAAGTTCTACATTTCGTTCCATATCTTGTTGAGGGACTGTGGAGAGTAAGTGTGATGGGGGTGGGGAGAGGGCTGGGGAAAGCAGGAGCCCCTTGTGGTGTTATGGGGCATGCCTCCCTGGAGCATTTTGAAATTGAGACCATTGGAAATGCGAATTCCCCCAAAACAGGCTAAAAAGTCCCTGAACCTCTGCAAATAGGTGCTACAACTGAATCGTGACCCTCCCCACAAACACAGCATCCTTACCCCACCATTTAACACGGTAGCCAGCCAATCCAAGCGAGAGCAATAATTTTTATCAGCCCAGTCAGTGCAGGGGTATACTTACTTATTTTTAAAAAGTAAACGTTTGTCGCAGCGATAAAGGAGGTGATAGGAGATATATAGGCCTGGGGTTTTTTAAAGGATTGATGTGATATTGAAATTATTAACGAACGTACCCCCTCTCTGAAAGCACGCTACAATTATATATTTCTACGTAGTATTCAGCTATTTCTTATATTTCGCTAATCATCGATAGACCTATTGATTATCGGCAAACATTGATTTAACAACATTAAGACAAAACAAGAGAAAAAAACCTTCCTTGTTTTTACGAGGGTAGCACTTAATAGCCAGTGGCTAACAAACCTGTGGCCTTCGTTCCATGATCGAATTGGAATTTAGAAGTTGATTTTTGCGGAGGGAGGAAACCGGAGAAAATCCCATGTCGCATTGGTGAGAGGCGAGCGCTCTAACCGCTACGCCACTCGTGCTTCCCAACACAAATGACACTGTTCAACACAAATGCGTTGAAATATCAACTTTATTCAGTTGTTTGGTTAAAAGCAGTAAATTGCGCACCTTGTATACGCTTACAAATATTTCTCATCATATATTATTTTTATTTATTTTTTATATTTTTTTCTCAATTATTTAGCACATTATAAGTGCTTCATTACAACGTGAAATTATTATCAAAAATGATATAAAATGAACAATAAAGTAGGGGAATCGAAAATGAACAAAACTTATGAAATGTTGTGAACAAATAACACTAATATCGAAAAATTCCATCAATATTTGATGGTGAAATGAAGATATAAAACAAACGATTTCGTTCTCTCGGCTGCTAGCTCCATCAAAAATATGAGCAATATAATAATAACAGTAAATATATCTCAAATGAGATCAATAATTAATAATATTATCCAAATTTAAAAAAGCTTATCTCACACAAGACCTGGAAAGTCACAAAACAGAGTGCTTCAAATCCGGCTTCTTAATTTTTCCTCAAAAAATTATACTTCAATTTTTCTCGCTTTAAGCCTTAGTTTAAAATTTAAAAATTCTCAAATATTTATGAAAAAATATTTTCCTGTCATTCATTTCTTTGGTGAAAATTTCAGAAGTTTTCACCAATATTCTTATAGTTTCACAGCGCACTTGTTTCGTTTTCTTTCCAAGTCAGTTTATAAATTATTACGTACAAGACTACAAATTTAAAAGAGACAAAATAGACGATAAATATTATTCAAGCTCACACATATAAAACTATCCACTCAATGAAACTGAGCTATTCACACGAAGAAATTCATAAAACATGTGCATGATAATAAACAAAACAATTCTATGGGGGAGGGGTGGGGGATACAAGAAACTCCACCCTCCCCTCCCCCGAGGTAAACTTCAAAATGAGATATGAAAATTTAGAAAGAAAATATGAAATTAAAAGAAATTTTTGAGTAATTTTACGAAAAGAAGAAACCTAACGATGATGTTTAGTTGCTGTTTTGATCATAAATATTTTAAAAACTAGCTACCTGATTGATAGGTCGGAATATTTGGATTAAAAAAAGTTCGTGCACGCGATTTCAATCAAAGATTATTTACACCTCATTTAAATCCACAAGTCCAGCTCAGTTAGCTCGCCTGCTACCGGCGCTAATCCATGGCACTGGTAATGTCAATATTATTAAGTTTAAAAAGTGGAGTTTTCTTGGCAAAAACTGAAGCTTTTACTGATAAGTCAACAAGCGATAATAATAAAGCTTATTCAGAAAGATTTCAAAGAAATGAAGAAAAGCGCACTTGGAATGGGTAGATCACATGCAAAGCGGTCCTCAAATCAAAGCTTCAAATACATATTACATTACTTTAACCGTAAAAGAGAAAATATATCAAAACTCTTCAAGAAAAACCACGTCAATAAACATGGTTTGAAAACCAAACTATTTACATTCATACCACACCACCATCACATACAGGTCACTATGGCAACGTGAAGAGAAGTAACCGTCTCCTAGCAACAAGGTAAGGATAGACCTTAAATTTTACCATACATAATAAGTTACCATTAACTAAACCTGTAAACATCTCTTGAACGTTAAATTCAACCAAAGACTTTGTTCTGTCTTGAGTCAGTCTACAAGGGTGAGCCTGCGGACTTACTGGTACGGGTCAGAGGTCGGTGGTCACGGTAACCCTCGATAGAATGATGCCACATCCAACAGGAATGACAGTAGTACTTGAAGCATGATTCCTCACGGCAGAAGAATGGACCTTGGGTGGCATGACATGTCTCGCACAGAGAGTCTTCCAGGTAAGGGTCCACTTGCACCTGATAATATGACAATCATATCTCTCTTATATAGAGGATATTACACCCAGCTGATCTAAGAAAAAATATTAGCCAATAGGAATCGAGAAAATTTGCCAAACTGAAGTATCATTCTTAGTCGCCCGGCGACGCAGGAAATGGTTATTTTTTAATCATATTTTCCTACTCAACAATGAATATCATAGTAAATGTATGTAAAATATCAAAAACCTCACCTGAAAATCTAGATTTATCTCAGATATTAACTTTTATAAGTCCATCTTTCGCAGGCTTCATGACACCTCAGTTATGCAGTGACGTCATTTCTACGTCGGCTGGACGGTGGCGCGAACCAGGTGTCCGAGCACGCACGAACGGTCCAATCACAGTGCGCTTCGATGCTTAGCCAAGCGGCCCTTGCTCCAAGTCTCTTCCCAATACAAAAACACGCGTTTCAAAGAATTTAGAGAAAAAAAGTTGAAGTATACGTGTTGTTTAAAAAATTAAAGTAAATCTTTGCGATCCATCTCCTCAAATTCTGTGAGATATATGACTTTTAAGACTCGGGCGAGGGCCGCTTGAATTACAACAACAATCCTTTTCGCGCCTAGTTTTTCGTACAGCTGGAAGATATGAAGTTTATCTTCGATTGGTGAAATATTTTTCAACACGACAAGATAAACTTGATATCTTCAAGCCAACGTGTATTTCTTTTATTATAGACACATTCACAAACAAAAACTACGCAACGCGCGTTAGAATGAGCGGGAAAACATCAGAAGTGACGTCATCGATATCTTCACGTGTGAGGATATGGAAAATGTCCCTGAGGTCCCGGATGTAGTTCGTATGGAAAATACGAGTGGCGTATTTCCCAGTAAAACACTAGTGTCTATATAATAAAAATATAATTATATAATTTAGAATTGTAAGTTGATCGTGAAAACGTGCTGTGTCTAGAGATTTTTGGGTCTCCAGAAGAAGCGTATACTTGCGCAAATATATGGCTTGAAGCCTTCAGTTACGTTATCTGGTATTTTGGTTGGCTGGACTGGTGCGCACGCTCTTAGTTTGTGTGCGCACTTCAACGTTAAGTTATCTATTTAGTTGATAAAACATCATTAGAGGTTAAGGATCATCCTATTATTACCTATCTCGTTGCACACGCCGAACACAATAAGTACTTAGCCCCAGTTCAAACGTCGATCTTCTCATGAGCCGAACCTAATAACATCAAAGAAGACCGCCTTATTATCCATTGTTTTCAATGCGTTCGGCTCACGTGAAGTTCGACGTTTGAACTGGGGCTAAGTAACTAGTGCAAGGAACTTCATGGATCAAAAGAACTTTATACGATACTTATTTTGTGAATTTAGGTGTCTCTATCTCGATGAAGCCAGCCCGGACCGCCTGCATGAAGCTCTTGTGATTATCAAACGTCACACGACCAGATCCTGGAACGGAAATCAAACAGAGAATACACAAAAATACACAACAGTTTGACAAATGACAGCTTCATCAAGATAACTTTGATATACAGCTGTTATAAAAAAGGTTGGTGCAAGTTTAGTTTCACACTGCTTACTGACCAAGCTTGAAATGCATGAGAAAAACGTGCAGACAAAGTTTGGTAAAATCCCATATTATTGTGAGCTTTCGCGGGAGAGCCTACGTAGCAAGCAGTTGATGTAATGTATTCATAAAAATACAATACATCACACCTCATACAATAGATAGAAGGACAATAGAATACAATAGATTTTATGAATACATTACATCAACTGAGTGCTATGTAGGTTCTCCCGAGCTTTCGCTGATTGTATTTACATCACCCATAGTGCATTTCTGTCTTGATATGTAACATGCGACAAAACCTTCACCAACCCTTTTGAAATAGCTGTATATAAGCGCACCACATGGATCGATTTAATGAATCTACTGAAGCTTTGAAAATATCCAATACGTAATAACTTTGTCTTACTTGGTCGATATCGTTTATTTTTTTGGTTCAGTATTTTCAATTTGTGGGTGGGTGACCCTTCAACTCAGTACCCCTCCCTTAACAAAATCCTGGATCCCCCCCTGAACAAAAACCAATTTTGAAAAAGCAAGTCAAAGCTGTACATGTATCCTAATAAAAAAGGGCTAATGAAGCAAAATGTCCAAGTTCCAAGATACATCCATTTTTATTGTGATAAAAGTACATTATAATTGTTTAAAAAATGTTCAAAATATAATAAAAATATGACATTTGAAGCAAAAAATACCAACTTCATTTGAAGTTAGTTCGATTATTATTAGGTATTTCAGATTTAGTTCATTTGACGCAAGTGAGCTAAATCGATATGTTTTATGGGTCGTAACAAAGCAGCGTATTCAACTCGTACATAATCGAATTTTTTCAGCAAGGATGTGCTCCTTCTAAAGAAAATTTAAATCTGAATTTCAAACATTAAGTTTAAAAATCTCAGTGCATTTTTAAATGCTGTTTAAATTCATGGAATTTTTTCTTGATTGGTCATTGAGATTAGAATAATAAAAATTGTGCATATTATTATTGTTTAAAAAATGTTAAAAAAAGTAAAATTAAGCTAAAAAACCTCCCAAGGGACCTAAGCCTTGTGATATAAACAAGCTCAAACTAGAATAAAATTGAACTCTACACTAGAACCCTAGTGTGTGTGTTACAATATCCTTTATCAAACCAGCTGAGTTGACCTTCAGAACGAACTCAGTCAAGGTCAACCAATCAGAATTGAGGATTCATCATTATATTTTGATTAACATTTCCCATGTGTCCCTGCTCGGAAAATGCTAACCAAAAATAGTTGACCCATAATTCCTTTAGGGGAACGCAATCAACTCAGCTGGAAATTAAAGGTCTTCACAATACTGAGTAGGCTAGACTGAATAATGAATAAATTGTATGATACTTTTACAGTATATTTTTTTGTAATTTGAGTATATGTCTGTCTGTCTATATTTCTATATAGCAGAGTTCATTGGTTTGCTGGAAGGATGGTTTATTTACTGTTGGGAGTTTTCAAGTGTCTCTATGATTTCTGCCATGGAAGGACGTTCTTCTGGGTTCTGTTGTAAACATCTTCTGATCAGGTTCCTGAACAAACTGATGGACACCATGGCAACTTGTTCGTTTCTGCGTTCTACGTCAGGCATTTCACGAACGTTCATCTCGCACAGCAGAACTCCAAAGCTGTACACATCAAGCTGTACAGAAAAAGATAAATCAAATAAATTTCTTCATTTAAGTGTCTAGTCGTTCTAGCGCTTTTCCAGTAACTCTCACCCACACACTACCACTACATTCGATATTCTATGCACACAACACTCACTCACATGTTGATAGTTTCACTCACACACACTACCACTACATTCAATATTCTATGCACACAACACTCACTCACATGTTGATAGTTTCACTCACACACACTACCACTACATTCAATATTCTATGCACACAACACTCACTCGCATGTTGATAGTTTCACTCTCACACACTACCACTACATTCAGTATTCTATGCACACAACACTCAACTCACATGTTGATAGTTTTACTCACCTAACTCACACACACACTACCACTACATTCAATATTCTATGCGCACAACACTCACTCACATGTTGATTTTTACGGAGGGAGGAAACTGGAGAACCCGGAGAAAACCCTCGTAGCACAGGAGAGAACAACACATCAAACAAACTCAATTCACATATAGTGTCTGCAGGGCTCGAACCTTTGGAACTACAGTGGCAAAAGACGACGCGTTAGCATCGTACGCAACCCATGCTATTATCTACTTTAGTGTGTCTGTGCTGCAAGTGCAAATTAGTGTGATCTCCCTTGATGAGCCATTTAGGCTCTTGGAGCAAACACGGTGGAAAAATATCGTTAAATGAACAAAAAAAAAAAAAAAAATCGCAAATCGACTAAAATGAAACTGAAATGCAGGTTGTACCTTTGGTGATTGTCTGGACGTCTGTGCCTCAGGAGCAGAGTAGATAACAGCACCAGGACAAGCCGTCATGGACTGCTGCAGGAAGTTGGCCGTCCCATAATCGGACACTTTAGCCCGCCAAATAGGCACGTGTTTCCATAACAACACATTAGCATTGCTGATGTCTCGGTGAATGATTGGAGCTGGATGGCTGAGATGTAAGTAGTTTAACGCTTTGGCAACATCTAGTGCAATGGTCGTGATCTCAGGAGGTTCCAATGGCCGATCACGTAAAACTGATCTTAGACTTGTGTCTAGGAGTTCAGTCACAAAAAGAGGACTTTGGTCCGCATCGTTTGTTGCACCAATGAACTGCAGAAGACAAGGATGACGACATCGTGATGCCATATTCATCTCTCGTTCAAACAGCCTTCTGTTGTGATCAGATAAAATAAGCTCGTGGATTTTCTTCACAGCAACTTTACATCCCCGAAATGTTCCTTCTTTCACCTCGCCCCATGCTCCGACACCAATTACGTTATCAGACAATCTTATTTCATCCCGACGTACGACCCAATCACGTGTTGACTCTATAGATCTTTGGTAGTCTTCATAGGCTTGTCGTACTGTGGTCAGCGTAGCTTCGAGTTCGTGTGATCTTTCCTCGCTTCTTTGAAGGCGTCTCTCTGTTTCTTGGTTTGATTGTCTTTCTGCGGATAACGATGTCTCCAATTGATTTAATCTTTGCTCGTTACTGCGAAGGCGTCTCTCTGTTTCTTGGTGTGCTTGTCTTTCTGCGGATAACGATATCTCCGATTGATTTAATCTTTGCTCGTTACTGCGAAGGCGTCTCTCTGTTTCTTGGTGTGCTTGTCTTTCTGCGGATAACGATGTCTCCGATTGATTTAATCTCTGCTCGTTACTGCGAAGGCGTCTCTCTGTTTCTTGGTGTGCTTGTCTTTCTGCGGATAACGATGTCTCCGATTGATTTAATCTCTGCTCGTTACTGCGAAGGCGTCTCTCTGTTTCTTGGCGTGCTTGTCTTTCTGCGGATAACGATGTCTCCGATTGATTTAATCTCTGCTCGTTACTGCGAAGGCGTCTCTCTGTTTCTTGGTGTGCTTGTCTTTCTGCGGATAACGATGTCTCCGATTGATTTAATCTCTGCTCGTTACTGCGAAGGCGTCTCTCTGTTTCTTGGCGTGCTTGTCTCTCCGAAGCTAATGATAACTCGAGCTCATGTAATCTCTGCTCGCTGCTATGAAGACGCCTTTCTACTTCTTCGCGTATCTTTCTTTCTTCATCTAAAGATGTAACCAGTTCAGCAAGACGTCCATCGTTTTCCTGAATACATTCTTCTGTTTCGAGAAAAGGAAAATTTTAATTAACTGTAATTAATAGTTCTCAAACTCGTTGAAAATTATTGAAAAGTGGTTGCCTAAAGCTTTCCCTCGCTTCCATGCAGTTCCCTCGACTTTGCCGCCTTTGGTGATGCCAACATTATGGCACGTAAAGGGTGTTAACTTTTGATTTCACGAGTGTTCTTTTTGTATGTGGATTTCATCTCTCAGATACACTAAGCGAACGAAATGCAAATGTCTGGTGAAAATGCACTAACTTCATACAAACGCTCATCACTGATAGTTGTTAGGGTAAAGAGATTTGGATAGGGCCGAATCACATGATGAGCAGGTATACTGTGTATATTCCATTGAAGAACGTTTCATTTTATGACACTTTTTGACCGGTTACCCCCCAAACCGCGATGTATTATGGGCAATGTGAAAGTAGAGAATAGTCCACATTCGATATTATGGTTGAGTGATCACGCACAAAGCAACTCAAGACGAGGCTCCGGGGAAACAATGGAGTAATCCTGATATATTCTTTTATTTCCCCGGAGCCTCTTCTTGAATTGCTTTGTGCGTGATCACTCAACCACAATATCGAAAGTGGGTTAAAACCTTGATCTTGATCTTGTCGAGGACGTAGTTGATCTACTGGAACGAAAACACCACGGTCTGCCGGGCAGGTGAAATATCTTTTCCCTTCAAATGTTCCATCACTCACATCTATATCACATCCGGCCAGTGATTCCTAAAGAGATATCAACAGTTAAAAGGAAAATGTATTAAAATATTTCATACATTTTTTATCTCAACTATATAATTTTTACTATATTTTATATTTCATTTTGTTCTGATGAAGACCAAATGGTTGAAACAATGCGGGTTTATCAGATCTTGCATGAAATTTTAAATTTTAATCCAACAAAAAAGAAAATATAATATTTGAAAAGAGCATAGTAAAATTAGTAAAAATTTCGGGAGCCAAGATGTAAAAGCAGCCAACTTCGGTCACCCATATCTTCGGCGTTATTCAATAAAACCACTTCAAACGTTAAAATTTTACCCGTGACCCTCTTAGTTTAAAAAAAAAACATCAAGAATTTGGAAAATAGTTTTCTTGACTTGATCATGTGTTATGGAGTGACTTTGTGTCCCCCCCCCCCCCCCCCCGAACAGCTTTTCAAGGCTTGCTACGGCCCTGCATATATATCATCCAGCTGATCTGAGGAACAATATTAACAAATCAGAATCGAGAAAGTTTGTAAAACTGAGGTGTCATCCTTAGTAGCCCAGCGTCTCGGGAAATGGTTAATTCTTTATTTTATTCTCCCATTCAATAATGATAGAAATGATAGTAAATGTATAAAAAATATCAAAAACCTCTCATGAAAATCTAGATTTATCTCAGATATAAACTTTTATAAATCAATTTTCGCAGTCTTCATGACACCTCAGTTTTGCAGTGACATCACTTGTACGTCACTATTTCAGATCAGCTGGATGTATTGAAAAAAATTAAAATTAGAGAATAAGTAATCTTTGGAAAATAACTACAGTTAAATATTACACTAAATACTTTAAACAAAAGAAGAATTGGCCTTCATATCTATTATTATGTAAAAAAAACCATGACGTCATAGTGGTATAGGGCACTCTCGTACCAAGACCCTGCTCATTTCA
The DNA here is from genome assembly GCA_023349425.1 of Anthopleura sola. NCBI lineage: Eukaryota > Metazoa > Cnidaria > Anthozoa > Actiniaria > Actiniidae > Anthopleura > Anthopleura sola. The sequence continues at coordinate 3,037,357 of JALHLI010000023.1, forward strand.
CTAAAAACTGTAAGTCCTGGGAAACCATATAATTTCAAGTGATCTGACTTGGCTTATGTGAGAATACTGAGGTTGTAGCGACTAATGAATTTTTAAATTTCTACCATAACTATATTTCCATAAGGCCTAGACTTCTTAGATAGACAAAAGAAAATTTAGATTTGAATACTGCATTATAAAATTGAGAATATCTTTTCATCAGGTTTCCTGTGGCAGCCCAGTCCACTAAAAGACGACTAGTACATGTAGCTCAGCCAATAAGAGCACAGGATTTGTGATGGACCATTAGCAGCTTTAGACAAATATGCTTTTGTCTGTGCTCTGATTGGCTGAGCTAGCCTTTGACCTAATGGGCTATTGACCCTTACAAAATTCATTACTAATTCATTAGGGGGAGACCCAATGAAATTGCATGACAGGGAGAAGGGTTACATGAGAGCACTTGTACAGGGGGGTATCCAGTATTTTGCAAAGGGGGGTGCACAAATCCTAAAAGCTCCCATTTTGTTTGTCCCCTCCAAAATAATTTAGTGTTAGCTAGACTAACAATATGTAGTTTCGATCTAGGAAATTTGTTATTTGTTTGCATTTTGTCATTGTTTAATTTTATTTCTAGTGTATAATTTCATAAAGTCTAGCAAAGTGACTTGTACCATTGAAAGTTTGAAATCTTCAGTTGAAATTAAAAAGAAAATACTTTTGCTTGTGGCATTTTGTTCATCGATAAAGATAATTTATAATGGAATGGAATGGAATGGGCAAGAATATTTCTACATGAATTAGTCTCAAAAATGTGATTTTATAAGGACATTTTAATCTGACTTTAAACCCCTTATTGGGATTCTATTGGCCGGGATAGTAAACATCCATTTTGTGATTTTATAGGGACAACGTAAAAACCCATTTTTGGGATTCTATTTTGACAAACAATTCCCAAAAATGTGTTTTCTTGTGAATTTCTTGCTCCATCATTGGGTTTGGTAGCATTTTTCTAGTTTTGGGAAAACCCATTGGAACCCCATGAAAATGTCAAAATTTTCCCATTTTTCCCCCAAATTGGAAATTCCATATTTTTTCTTGTGATATCAATGTCACCTCTGGCTTGTGTTTGTATATCCCAACAACATTGCCACTAATATTGTATCTATTACATATACCATTTGGGCTTTGGATCTAAGTTAAAGTGCCTACCACACATCTGACAATATTCTCAGTATAGATTCTTCATGAGATGAGTCTTTCAAAAAATTACAAAGTTTGAGTGATGCATAAACTGTAGATCTTAAAATTACGAAGGTTTTTCCATGTCATGTGCTAATGACTGTGATGTCAGGAGAGTCATCATTTAATATAAAAAACCTAAATGGTAATGATAAATTAAATTTGGAAAGCCTCACAGACTGTTTCACCCATGGCTTTTATAGAAACTATTGCTAATTAGTTTCCGCATAGTAGCCGCTGTGGGGGGGGGGGGGGGGGGAGGGTTGGATAAGTCCCAAAAAAATATCAAGCAAACTCTTCTGTGCAAAAAAAATTGAGAATTTTAGTCAAGGGTAATGGCATGAACTATTTTACAATGCAATAAATATGTTGCAAATGCCTCTCAAAACACTTGAAATCACATTTCCAAGGGTCTTGATTTCAAAATTTTTTCAGGGGCATACTCCCAAATTCCCTAGGTTGTCCCACTTTTGGTGGTTGTTAGTCCCGCTGCCACTCAAAATTACACTCCTCGATCCCTGATAATACATAATTACAAAATATCAGAATATAAATAATTAGAACAGAATTCAGGCTCTTATGTTCAGTTTTCAATCCTGAAAATAGTAATAGCTATTATCTCTTTCAGTGGTTATCTGGAGTGGTTTCAAAAAACCTGTTAAATAAATTATTTTGCATGTAAAAGTTCCTTTTTGCATGTTAATATGCAATTTAATTACAATGAAATTTCAATATGTTAACGCCTGGGATTTAAAAACTTTTTGTTAACCATTAAATTAGGCATTAAATTTTGCCCAAAAGCCGTCATTGATTGAACAATCAGCAATTAATCAGTAATTTTGCCCTCTGTATGATTAACATTAAATAAATATCAGTCATTCTATACCAGTTAAAAAAATATTGTGCAAGGTCATGATCTTAAAAAAATGATGTGCAGGGGTTGAGACAAAGAAATAAATATCGTGCAACTAAAATTCCTGCAACCCCCCTCCCTCCCAACAATAATTGTTAATAATTGATAATTAATATTGTCTAATGGTCCATCCCTAAATGACTCCCCTGACATCAGTCATTAACATATGACAAGAATAAACCTTCATAACTTCAAGATGCATCACTCAAACTATATAATTTTTGGGGGTCATCGAACAACTCACCTCGTGTAGAATAAACCTATTTCAAAAAAGGTTGTCATATGCAATAGGTGATAGGAAATAGGTCATTCGAAGATCCAAGAATAGCTGGAGTAACAAGTGTTTCTGCTTCTTATTCTAGTCAAGAACATGGAGGTTAGTGTTGAGATATTCCATGTTGTTTGTAGTCCACAAAACCATTTTAAAGGCCTCGATTATTCATGTTTACTTGTATACCCAAAATTCATTCCATCTTGGAATGACCTACCGCCTTTCGCCTTTGGCATTGACAACCTTTATAGAAATAGGTGCATACTAAGAATATTAATTGTCTGATATGTCACATATATAGGCACTTTAATTAGACTCTGATCCTTGATAACATTTATAATGGTAATTGAACTAAGTGGAGTGTAATTTGGTCTGATATCAAATGCGCGATAACAAAATCACACGACCGCGTAGCGGGAGTGTGATTTGTAATCGCAAGTTTGATATCAGACCAAAATTGCACGACACAAAGTTCAATTATCACTTTATTATATCCATTTTGAAATCATACTAGATAGACACTAAATTTGTGATAAATACAAAATTATTTATTCACAAATAGCCAGTATTTTGTTTCTTTTTGTAAAAAAAAATTCCAGTCAAACTTGAAAAAAGCTACATTTTATGTTCCTTATTTGCTGTAATCTGATTGGCTGATTACATACAATCCTGCAATCTGATTGGTTACCTTTTCTAGTGTTGCATTGTGATTGGCTGACAAAAAGATGCGATTCAGACTCAAAATAGTGCGATTCGGACTCAAAATAGTGCGATTCGGACTCAAAATAGTGCGATTCGTGCTTGAATCAATCTACTGAGAGCCAATCAGATTACAGGATTTGCTAGTGATTTCAAAGTGGATATAATAAATATATATGTTGGATTAAGTCCAATAATTTAATACTCAGTTACAACTATAGTAGGCTTAAACCTATAAACATATTATAAACTTGTATTCTAGGATTTGTAATTCATCTTAAAAATTTATAATTGTGCCTTCCCAAAGCACTGGGATGTAGAATTTTGAAGTATTTTATGACCAATACTGAGTTTATTGTAAATATATCAGAGACGGTGGAGCACATTTTAAAGTGGGAAGGCTTTTCCTTTTTTTTTTTGGAAACACATTTTAAAGTTGTGGTGGGGCTAGAATTTTTGTTTTACTATTTGACTAAAGCTCCTCCAGCCTCCCTTGGCTCCACTGTCCCTGTCATAGGGTCTTTTCATACAATGCTTTACCTTGTCCAGCAGTTCTACGCCAAACCAAGTACCACTCAATGGAGTTGGTAAGCTTCCCTTGTAACGAATAACTCCTCGAAGTTCTAGTTCTGTATCTTGTTTTGTTATCTTTACAAAAACTTTATTACCAATATCCAATAATTTTGATTCACTTAGACGATTCTTGTCTAGATAAATACGTAATCTTTCTTCACATGGCCAGACAGCATAAAGCAAGTCAGCTTCGCTGTCTGTTAGCTGACCAACATCCAGCTTAGAGCATTCTAGTCTGATGTTCCCCCACCATGTAAGAGCGATATTATTAGGATCTTTCGACTGTTCTGACCCTGGTGAACACACCAAGATTGAACCTCCACGAAGTAAGTATCGTTCTCCTTTCTTGTAGATACCGTAGTCTTTCAAGCCCTCCCCAATCCTGTCCTTCAGTACTAAGTATGTGTGTGTGTCGGCCATGTTTTAGTGAGACTATACTCACTCAATAAAACATGGACATTAGGTTCCAGGCTCCGGATGGAGACGAGGCTTTTCAAAATGGCGGCCTTAGAACAAAGTGTATTTTTGAGAGGTCGTCAAAATTCCTCGTTTTAGTCACTTTTAGATGAAGCGATTTTGCCATGGCGCTTAAAGGTGTTTAAATTGATGTCCAAGAGGTCAAACGGTTGGTTAAGAATGGTTTTTGAGAAGCAAATGTTGTGTATTTGTTGGGGGTTTCAAGGATTCGTTAGTTCAAGAAAATGGCAGCCATGAAAACTATCTCTTGTATACCGTCTAAAGCAATGGAATTCTTGGTAAGATCGGAAGTTTTCCCAATTTCAGGTAAGCATGTATCGTATTAAGTATTTAATGGTAGTACTGTATATACATTTTATATTCTATTTACATTTTTTTACAAAGAGTTATTAGACATATACGATCTGTAATTTTAAACGGTAATGACTTAACAATATTTGTTGGATGACATTTTCTGTGGTGCTCTTTTAGAACACACAGCAGTTGTTCAGCAGGGTTTCTAATACAATTGTATGATCTTTTCAAAGTGTTAAATTCTGAATGAATAGATTCAATGCCTTGTTCACCTGGCAATAGAAATCAGATTTTTTTAAATATAAATTGTATATATTTTTCACTTCAAAATGAATTGAGTACATTTAAGTTCATTACTGTACCTAGTAAGCCAAATCCTGTATTATATTTTTAACCCATTTCATTACATGGTCCTCTAGAAAGTGTAGTTTTGGTGTTATGGAAGATTCAGGGAAAAACGATCTGTACAGCGCCATAAATACAGATATTTCTGCATCTGTGAACCAAAACCTACAATAAAATTGCATGAATTCAGAGAAATTGCACTCTAAAAAAATAAGTAAATGGTTTCAGTGGGATGATGAGGATATACATTGCATGTCAATATGCTTACAAATGTTTTGCTACACAACCATCTAGTTTATTTAGAAAAAATGAAGCATTATCATTTTTTTTGTTAACAAATTAATGCTATACATGCACTTACCCAGTTGTTTTATCTGCTGCTCATTCATTGTTGTATTCCTGTTAATCATTTTATGGATTTTAGAGTAGCTTTAATTTTCAGTGTCTGTTGAAATTGGTCTTTTATAATTTCTGCTTCAATGAGTAGTTCTGGACATTACTGTTTTTGAGATTTCAACTGGAACATTTACAGGAAGTGGGATATTTTTCTCCTACAAAAGAAATGTTTCACATGAATATATCAGCCCAGAGAATAATAACTAGAAATAACTATTATTTTACAAATACATAGTGCATGTTATGTTATATTTTCTTTTCTATAAACTATCGGGATCGCCCAGACAGGGTTTTTGGGTTGGAGTGAAGCGTAGGACCCAGGTCCCATTCGAAAATCAGGCTATGTTTGTGTGGCTTTGGTTGAAGTAGTTGCCCTGTAAAAATGGTACTAAAAATGCAATTAAATTGAACATTATTTCACTGATTTCCATACTACAAGATAAATTGTAAGCATTAATTATTATATTGTTTCCTAACCAAAAGGCACTTGTCTGTATGATTGCCATTGAATGAACCACCATGGTATGCTTGTCGCTCAACTCCAAGCTTCTTCAAAGTTTCATTCAACTTAATAATGCAAGGCCCATCACCTTGTTTTAGTGATAAGGATTTCTGTAACTGTTTATTCTGTAAATAAAACCAATGCTATCAGGAAGGTATATATTATTTAGTATGTAGCATCATCATCATCGCAAAGAAAACAAAATTTTAATTACAAGTTGTTTTTCTTGTTATCGCAAATGGATTGCCCTTTTCATTAAGGTTTCTGCTGCCTCCTTTGTTGTTGCCATGGATTGCAACATATGTAGCCCCTTCCTCACATTCCCTTGCTTCCTCAGCTGTCTGGATGACTTCTACCCTTTTCATTTGGGCTTGTTTAATTTCTTCTATACACTTTTGGAATCCTGTGCTTCCTATCTGTACATTTTGACATAAATAGTATTTGTTATAGAATATACAAATGTATATACTTTTAATTCACAATTTAACAAACCTTGTTCTCTTTTTTAACCAGGAAGTTTGCTATGTGGATGTCAAATGTATGTAATGCTTCGATGAGTAGTACATATAACCTTTCAAAGATGCCGATACTGATGTGCAAACCAGGTAAGCATACCTTGAAAAAATAAAAATCTGTTATTAGAATGTGGATAATTTGAATACTGCAATCGAGGGAAACTACCTGATCAATTGGAACATTTAGAAGTGGTGGTCTGATGGAATTATTATATTGCTTTGCCTTTGAAATTACCGAACCAGCTTCTTTAAATCTGTCATAGTCAGCAACTAGCTTCTCAACTGTCCTTTCCTCCATTAAGCCTCTTTCTGATGAGGGTTCTTTCTATTCACTTTGTGTTATTAAACACCAAAGGCAACAATGCCTCCCTGAAATTAGACGATTAATTTTATTAGATTACATATAATCTAAACATTTTTCTGACATTTTGATAACTAACCACTAGCCCCAGAAATTCCATAAAGTACGCACAGAAAAGCGTAGTCTCCAAAGACAAACAATCTAAATGTCCAATCTCTGTATAACACAAAATATATAAATGTGTCATTCACAAATCTTATATAAGCAAAGCTTTAAGTACCAAAGTAACACAATTTTATACGACAAAACAAGTACTGTTAGATAGATGGCTTTATACCTCCATTTGGTTATGCATAATTTATTGTTCCACATCACATAGGTATCTACCAAGGGCCAATTTTATATTTGAGGCATTGTCGGGAGCTTCAAAAGCTGAAAATACTACTGTATTGCATTTAGCATTGGGATTCTTAGTGTTGGCTATCTCAAAAGCCATTTTGAATGATCCCCCTCCCTTGTCTCCCCCTATTTTAAGCCAGATCTCAGTTTCAGGGATGAGATCATGCCAAAACAGTCTTCCATGCCTGAAAATACAATAATAATGATTATGATTATGGTGGTGGTGGTGATGATGGTAAAACATTAATTTTTTTTTTTTTTTTTTTTTGAGTTAGCACAAAATGCATCATTAATGGATTAGGTAATATAGTTCTATGTTAACTTGCTTTGTTTATTTTTTCATGTATTTTCTTTATATCATTGGATATGAATAAACCACTTAAGACGAATAGCTTTGTTCTATGAAGTATGATATTCTGCCCATCATTTCTTACCAAAAATGTTACAGTTAACTTACTTCAAATTTTCTTCCAGGTAACAAAATATCATGGAGTTTAGGTTGGTGACTTGTGCACATGCTGCCAACCGAATTTCCGAGCTTTCTTTCGATTTTGTTCTATCCAAGCACTCCCCACTCCTGTCCTCCAGTACTGTGTACCTGGTTGTGGTGGTCATGTTTTAGTGAGACTATACTCACTACAGATCCATCAATACAAAGTAAACACCCTCGATTCTGTGCTATTCACCACAGGAACCCCAGTTGAACTAAACTAACATAAACCACAGGTAACCCAGACTATCCACTTTAAGAGAATGTATGTAGTAAATACATTTTGCTAGGATTTTGTAGATTTTGCTAAGATTTTGGAAATAAAGCTTCAGATATATATAAAACAGAAGTGTACTTACCGTCTTGCCTTAAAATAAGTTTCCGAAATGAGCAGATTTACTCCCAAGTTCTACATTTAGTTCCATATCTTGTTGAGGGACTGTGGAGAGTAAGTGTGATGGGGGTGGGGAGAGGGCTGGGGAAAGCAGGAGCCCCTTGATGTGTTATGGGGCATGCCTCCCTGGAGCATTTTGAAATTGAGACCATTGGAAATGCGAATTCCCCCAAAACAGGCTAAAAAGTCCCTGAACCTCTGCAAATAGGTGCTACAACTGAATCGTGACCCTACCCACAAACACAGCATCCTTACCCCACCATTTAACACGGTAGCCAGCCAATCCAAGCGAGAGCAATAATTTTTACCAGCCCAGTCAGTGCAGGGGTATACTTACTTATTCTTAAAAAGTAAACGTTTGTCGCAGCGATAAAGGAGGTGATAGGAGATATATAGGCCTGGGGTTTTTTAAAGGATTGATGTGATATTGAAATTATTAACGAACGTACCCCCTCTCTGAAAGCACGCTACAATTATATATTCCTACGTAGTATTTCAGCTATTCCTTATATTTCGCTAATCATCGATAGACCTATTGATTATCGGCAAACATTGATTTAACAACATTAAGACAAAACAAGAGAAAAAAACCTTCCTTGTTTTTACGAGGGTAGCACTTAATAACCAGTGGCTAACAAACCTGTGGCCCTCGTTCCGTGATCGAATTGGAATTTAGAAGTTGATTTTTGTGGAGGGAGGGAAACCGGAGAAAATCCCATGTCGCATTGGTGAGAGGCGAGCGCTCTAACCGCTACGCCACCCGTGCTTCCCAACACAAATGACACTGTTCAACACAAATGCGTTGAAATATCAACTTTATTCAGTCGTTTGGTTAAAAGCAGTAAATTGCGCACCTTGTATACGCTTACAAATATTTCTCATCATATATTATTTTTATTTATTTTTTATATTTTTTTCTCAATTATTTAGCACATTATAAGTGCTTCATTACAACGTGAAATTATTATCAAAAATGATATAAAATGAACAATAAAGTAGGTGAATCGAAAATGAACAAAACTTATGAAATGTTGTGAACAAATAACACTAATATCGAAAAATTCCATCAATATTTGATGGTGAAATGAAGATATAAAACAAACGATTTCGTTCTCTCTGCTGCTAGCTCCATCAAAAATATGAGCAATATAATAATAACAGTAAATATATCTCAAATGAGATCAATAATTAATAATATTATCCAAATTTAAAAAAGCTTATCTCACACAAGACCTGGAAAGTCACAAAACAGAGTGCTTCAAATCCGGCTTCTTAATTTTTCCTCAAAAAATTATACTTCAATTTTTCTCGCTTTAAGCCTTAGTTTAAAATTTAAAAATTCTCAAATATTTATGAAAAAATATTTTCCTGTCATTCATTTCTTTGGTGAAAATTTCAGAAGTTTTCACCAATATTCTTATAGTTTCACAGCGCACTTGTTTCGTTTTCTTTCCAAGTCAGTTTATAAATTATTACGTACAAGACTACAAATTTAAAAGAGACAAAATAGACGATAAATATTATTCAAGCTCACACATATAAAACTATCCACTCAATGAAACTGAGCTATTCACACGAAGAAATTCATAAAACATGTGCATGATAATAAACAAAACAATTCTATGGGGGAGGGGTGGGGGAAACAAGAAACTCCACCCTCCCCTCCCCCGAGCTAAACTTCAAAAAGAGATGAAAATTTAGAAAGAAAATATGAAATTAAAAGAAATTTTTGAGTAATTTTACGAAAAGAAGAAACCTAACGATGATGTTTAGTTGCTGTTTTGATCATAAATATTTTAAAAACTAGCTACCTGATTGATAGGTCGGAATATTTGGATTAAAAAACGTTCGTGCACGCGATTTCAATCAAAGATTATTTACACCTCATTCAAATCCACAAGTCCAGCTCAGTTAGCTCGCCTGCTACCGGCGCTAATCCATGGCACTCGTAATGTCAATATTATTAAGTTTAAAAAGTGGAGTTTTCTCGGCAAAGCTTTTACTGATAAGTCAACAAACGATAATAATAAAGCTTATTCAGAAAGATTTCAAAGAAATGAAAAAAAGCGCACTTGGAATGGGTAGATCACATGCAAAGCGGTCCTCAAATCAAAGCTTCAAATACATATTACATTACTTTAACCGTAAAAGGGAAAATATATCAACAAATAAACAATAAATATCAATAAACATGGTTTGAAAACCAAACTATTTACATTCATACCACACTACCATCACATACAGGTCGCTATGGCAACGTTAAGAGAACTACCCGTCTCCTAGCAACAAGGTAAGGATATACCTTAAATTTTACCATACATAATAAGTTACCATTAACTAAACCTGTAAACATCTCTTGAACGTTAAATTCAACCAAAGACTTTGTTCTGTCTTGAGTCAATCTACAGGGGTGAGCCTGCGGACTTGCTGGTACGGGTCAGTGGTCGGTGGTCACGGTAACCCTCGATTGAATGATGCCACATCCAACAGGAATGACAGTAGTACTTGAAGCATGATTCCTCACGGCAGAAGAATGGACCTTGGGTAGCATGACACGTCTCGCACAGAGAGTCTTCCAGGTAAGGGTCCACTTGCACCTGATAATATGACAATCATATCTCTCTTATATAGAGGATATTACACCCAGCTGATCTAAGAAAAAATATTAGCCAATAGGAATCGAGAAAATTTACCAAACTGAAGTGTCATTCTTAGTCGCCCGGCGACGCAGGAAACGGTTATTTTTCAATCATATTTTCCTACTCAACAATGAATATCGTAGTAAATGTATGTAAAATATCAAAAACCTCTTCTGAAAGTCTAGATTTATCTCAGATATTAACTTTTATAAGTGCACTTTTCGCAGGCTTCATGACACCTCAGTTTTGCAGTGACGTCATTTCTACGTCACCTTTTCAGATCTTCTGGACGGTGGCGCGAAGTTATGAAGTTTATCTTCGATTGGTGAAATATTTTTCAACACGACAAGATAAACTTCATATCTTCAAGCCAACGTGTTTTTTTTTTGTTTTTTTTTTTATTATAGACACATTCAAAAACAAAAACTACGCAACGCGCGTTAGACTGAGCGGGAAAAAATTGGAAGTGACGTCATCGATATCTTCACGTGTGAGGATATGGAAAATGTCCCTGAGGTCCCAGATGTAGTTCGTATGGAAAATACGAGTGGCGTATTTCCCAGTAAAACACTAGTGTCTATATAATAAAAATATAATTATATAATTTAGAATTGTAAGTTGATCATGAAAACGTGCTGTGTCTAGAGATTTTTGGGTCTCCAGAAGAAGCGTATACTTGCGCAAATATATGGCTTGCAACATTCAGTTACGTTATCTGGTATTTTGATTGGCTGGACTGGTGCGCACGCTCTTAGTTTATGTGCGCACTTCAACGTTAAGTTATCTATTTAGTTGATAAAACATCATTAGAGGTTAACGATAATCCTATTATTACCTATCTCGTTGCACACGCCGAACACAATAAGTACTTAGCCCCAGTTCAAACGTCGATCTTCTCATGAGCCGAACCTAATAACATCAAAGAAGACCGCCTTATTATCCATTGTTTTCAATGCGTTCGGCTCTTGTGAAGATCGACGTTTGAACTGGGGCTAAGTAACTAGTGCAAGGAACTGCATGGATCAAAAGAACTTTATACGATACCTTTTTTTTGAATTTAGGTGTCTCTATCTCGATGAAGGCAGCACGGACGGCCTGCATGAAGCTCTTGTGATTATCAAACGTCACACGACCAGATCCTGGAACGGAAATCAAACAGAGAATACACAAAAATACACAACAGTTTGACAAATGACAGCTTCATCAAGATAACTTTGATATACAGCTGTTATAAAAAAGGTTGGTGCAAGTTTAGTTTCACACTGCTTACTGACCAAGCTTGAAATGCATGAGAAAAACGTGCAGACAAAGTTTGGTAAAATCCCATATTATTGTGAGCTTTCGCGGGAGAGCCTACGTAGCAAGCAGTTGATGTAATGTATTCATAAAAATACAATGCATCACACCTCATACAATAGATAGAAGGACAATAGAATACAATAGATTTTATGAATACATTACATCAACTGAGTGCTATGTAGGTTCTCCCGAGCTTTCGCTGATTGTATTTACATCACCCATAGTGCATTTCTGTCTTGATATGTAACATGCGACAAAACCTTCACCAACCCTTTTGAAATAGCTGTATATAAGCGCACCCCATGGATCGATTTAATGAATCTACTGAAGCTTTGAAAATATCCAATACGTAATAACTTTGTCTCACTTGGTCGATATCGTTTATTTTTTTGGTTCAGTATTTTCAATTTGTGGGTGGGTGACCCTTCAACTCAGCACCCCTCCCTTAACAAAATCCTGGATCCGCCCCTGAACAAAAACCAATTTTGAAAACGCAAGTCAAAGCTGTACATGTATCCTAATAAAAAAGGGCTAATGAAGCAAGATGTCCAAGTTCCAAGATACATTCATTTTTATTGTGATAAAAGTACATTATAATTGTTTAAAAAATGTTCAAAATATAAAAAAATATGACATTTGAAGCAAGAAATACCAACTTCATTTGAAGTTAGTTCGATTATTATTAGGTATTTCAGATTTAGTTCATTTGATGCAAGTGAGCTAAATCGATATGCCCTTTATGGGTCGTAAGAAAGCAGCCTATTCAACTCGTACATAATGGCATTTTTTCAGCAAGGATGTGATCCTTCCAAAGAAAATTTAAATCTGAATTTCAAAAGGTAAGTTTAAAAATCTCAGTGCATTTTTAAATGCTGTTTAAATCCATGGAATTTTTTCTTGATTGGTCATTGAGATTAGAATAAGAAAAATTGTGTATATTATTGTTGTTTAAAAAATGTTAAAAAAGGTAAAATCCGCCATCCGGATCTAGGTGCCCTCCTACTCACTTTGATTGTGGTAGTAGCTCGGTTGTTTCCCACTTCGAGTGTATCTTTAGAAGCTTTACATGTGACGGCCAACCTGACTGTGCCAACGGCATTGACGAAGTGAATTGTGGTAAGTTATGGTACAAAAGATGGACAAAATTAAAACAAGGTTTTCAGGTTTTCAAAACAAAAATGGCGGAAAACAAGCTGCGCGCAGTGTAATTCAAATTTCAAAAACCAAAAAGCAATGGGAGTTGTTTTCTCATAACATCTACTCGTTATGCACAATAGTAATTATAGTGATCGCATCACACGGGCCCTTTTATTGAGGTGGATTTTATTATTTTTGAGTTCCCTTAATTATCATATAGTCTTGTTTGACGAGGTCACACTTATTCTCTTGTCAAGACTTTGACAATGCGCTGGATTTCATTATTATTTTTGAGGTGGGTTCAAACAAGTCCAGGCAAATATCACACAACGAGACAGTAAAACTGTTATAAGCTTTAATCTTTGACAAAATTGTTGTTAGACATTTTAATGGCAGACTTTCAATCCCACACTCTTTAGTTGTTTCCTTCGGACCCCTTCCCTCTCTTCCCTGAACAATATTACTCCATCTTGTACCTTATGCTACATTGGATAGGGACAGGGACACACTTATGATTTTATATTTCATATTTTCAAGATGGCATCCATTTCGACACCTAAAACAGTCCCACAATGCACTCACTCGATGACTTTTTTCAATGGAGTTCCTGTGTATGTGGCGTAAAGTTTAACGCAAAAGCACGCGCGTTCGCTCCACCAACTCTGTGAGAAGTTAGTTGCCCCAGGGAGTGGCTCTTCATGCATTGTATGACGTCTTATCAAACATTTAGATGAAGAAAGCAAATTTACTTGCTATTTTAATGTTAGTTACCACTAACATGACGCCATAATGCAAAGTTACTTGTGCGCATGTCAGACTGAAGTGAAGATGTTGAAAATTTATCCCACATGGAGTAATGATAACGCAGAGACGTACTTATCTCAGGAGCATTTTCAAAGTCGCTGGTCATAGCAAGGGGTTAATCTTACACGGTCTAGGGGCCGACTAACCTCTCCCTTAGGCTTCGGCTGAGCTCCCTGATCAGTGGATAGCGGTGTCGGGGTCGAAATCTCCGGCATAGCCGTTAAATGCTTCGCGCTGCCATACCATGCTTCAGCACTGAGTCTGGAGGTATGGTCCTAATTTAATAAATAAATATTTCATTAGAAATTCCAAGTACATTGGAACCCCGCTCTACGGCCAACCGCTTAATACGGCCACCCGGTTATTACGGACAGTTTTGTAGGTCCCGACAAAATACCCATAAATTTTCTATTCAATTTACCCCGCTTAATACGGACACCGGTTAATACGGCCAACAGCCACTTTTCTGTGACCCGATTGACAGACTGCCATACAAAGTTAACGTCATATTACGGGCACTGGTTATCTACCCTGTATATTTTGAACTGTAACCATGAGGTTTTAGTAAAGAAAAGCTTTCTTCTGCCTAAATACGATTGACGACCCTGTCCCGTCCGTTTTTTGACCTTTCATGACGTTATTTGAACACTAACAAAGTTTTCAAAAGTTTTCACTTTTTGACTTTTTAGATGTCTATGTTTTACTGCAATCAGTGCTTGTTGGCTTTTCTCTTTGAAGAAGTTTGTCTGACATTGTGTACTTTATTATATTTATTGTATTGTATCAATAAAACCCGTTTGTGACGTATATTTTGAAAGCCAGCTGTCCCTTTGGTGGCCGTATCAACCGGGTTCCACTGTATTAGTTCTTTAAGATTTTTTTTTTCACCGATAGTTCGTTATTGATGGTTTTGTAAACATTCCCAAATGGATCAAGAGACATGACGGCCATGTTGATGGCGTGAAAGTCACTATAGTCTTGCCTGGACTTGTTTGAATCCAACTTAAAAATAATGACGAAATCAAAGTCAAAGTCTCGACAAGAGAATAAATTTGACTTCATCAAACAAAAGTCATATCGTTTTATTATAATCAAGGGAACTTAGTAAATCCACCGCAAAAATGATAGAATCCACCTTAAAAGGTGGCCTGTGCCATGCGAACACTACAACTCATATTTTTATAATTTTTGAGAATTTACCATGGGTACTGATGAAAAATGTATGAAGGAATGTTTGAAAATAAGATGAAATTCCAACGTTTTTGGTGGCTTTAGTTTTTATATTAGTTTTGAATTTTTTTGCTGGTCAAGAGAGGGAGTTTAACTTTGATTGTATTTCTCTAGCGCGCCCAAAAATAACAGAATCCACCACATCTCCTGTTGACATCAGTGTTGGAGAAACCGTGCACTGTATTTGGCGGTTTAAGGGAAAGAGGCTCCCTTTTACACCAAGATCAGCCGTCCAGTCTCTCAATGGCAAGAGCCAACTTACGCTAAGGAATGCCACTAAAGCATTGTCAGGAAGTTACCAGTGTGAAGCTCACAATACCAAAGGATCTGTTCGCGCTTATCCAAGGTGTATCATTAATGTTAAAGGTAAGATATGCAGCTATTAAAAAAAATTGGTGAAGGTTTTGTTGGGTGTTGTAGGTTGGAGGTTGGATGCTGGATGCTGGATGTTGGATGTTGGATGTTGGACGTTGGATGTTGGATGTTGGACGTTGGATGTTGGATGTTGGATGTTGGACGTTGGATGTAGGATGTTGGATGTTGGACGTTGGACGTTGGATGCTGGATGTTGGACGTTGGACGTTGGATGTAGGATGTTGGATGTTGGATGTTGGACGTTGGATGCTGGATGCTGGATGTTGGATGTTGGACGTTGGACGTTGGATGTTGGATGTTGGATGTTGGATGTTGGATGTTGGATGTTGGACGTTGGACGCTGGATGCTGGATGTTGGATGTTGGACGTTGGACGTTGGATGTTGGATGTTGGATGTTGGATGTTGGATGTTGGATGTTGGATGTTGGATGTTGGATGTTGGATGTTGGATGTTGGATGTTGGATGTTGGATGTTGGATGTTGGATGTTGGATGTTGGATGTTGGATGTTGGATGTTGGATGTTCCAAGAAATGCAGTATGGGTGTCACTACAATATGGAAATTTCCCAAACTTTGACTGCAGGGTTTTCCAAGATATTTCTGTGGTGACATTAATTACACATGAATATAATAAAGTTCAAGCTTGGTAATTAACATGCAACAAAATCTTCACCAACTTCATTTGGCTGTATACTACTAGGCTGTAAGAAAGAGCCTGTGCGCTTTGCCAAAATGTCATGATCACATTGATGTTGTTATTTGGCGTCAATGATTGATCATAAATAACTAATCGAACCTAAATATCATCATTTGGCTTACATAATATGTTCTTTTACCTTTTTTATTTTTTTCGATTAGTGCCCGGCGATGCCTGCAAGCCACCACGATTCAATGCCGCAGCTTTATCACCAGATGAGTGTCGTGAATGCTTCTGTATGGCAGTCACAGAGGATTGTCAAAGTGCCTCTCTCTACAAAAAACAGGTTTATATGAAGAGAAAATGTGTTGTTGTTGATCATATCATTGAATTCATTCAAGCCAAGAATATCTAAATCTAACTCATTTAAGGAACGCTGATTTCAGAACTGAACGTTTTAAGGATACAGGATACCCCAAACGACCGCCTTGTATTCAAAGGGCTCTAGCGCGAAAAATATCATTTTAAACCCCAATAAAGTATATATTTTCTGAAAGCTGAATAAATGGAGCATCAGAATATTATCTCACTTTTGTAAAATAATTTAAGGCATTTCTAAAAACTCGAGTAATAATAATTTTCATATACCTTCAAACGCCGAGTTCCAGGTCAGCCGGAATTTAATGATATTGTTTGCTAATCACTTTTCTGAGTTCAGGACATATCACTTGTCAAAACCGTGTCTCCGATTTTTGATAAGTTGTCCCGTTGCTTTTCTGTAGAAGTCTAAAGATGAAGGTATGAAAAATATGCAGTCTATTCAACCAAACAAGCGATAACTTTTAAACAAAAATAAAAACAAAAAATCGGAGACACGGTTTTGAAGTTCAATTATGTGGGATGATTTTCCCCAAGTCTCATAAAAATCCATGAAAATCCTTTTGACCTGGAACTCGAAACGCATAGTCACTTATGCGAAATTTCGTCTCCAAGAAATCAGCCAAAACTTATTTTGGAGTGGTGTGGCCCGTGTGTTTGCTTAGGGGATTAAGCAGCAGGATACTTTAGACCAGGAACAAAAGTTGAAATGACAGATGTTAACCAGGTCACTGTACCTACGGCCGCGAAAGAAGCACTTTTGGCGGGAACTCATCGAAGTAGAACGCTAATCAGTGACATTGCCATTCAAAAAGTATATTTTACTGCTACAGATGGACTGACCGAAGGTGGGATGTTAAAGAACAACATTCTTTGCTGTTACACACTGAACATAGGATAAAATATATATCTAACCAAAGGATTGTTTAAATAAATTCGATGTTAGGACGATGTCAAAGGTCAAGAAAACTGAAGTAGCTGACAGATACACATCAACACTTACGGGACTCAAAAAAAAGCTTTTTCGTTATAACTTCTTTTGAAAATAATTTTTTGAGAATTTTTTTTCTGATTATGAAAGAAAAAAGCATTCCTCTTAAGAAATTGTGAAAATTCAAAAAATGCCGTTTTGAAGCAATTTGGGGTATCCTGTATCCTTAACACCACTAAATATGATAAACATTCATTGATTTATTTTGGCCCGCACCTATGGTCTAAGCTTAGTAGTAAAATAAGATCATTACCCACGTAAGGTGTTTTTAAAAGAGCAATTAGTAGAATGGACCTGGATTCCTTAATCACTTCTTGCAAGAACTGTACTTTCTGTAATGCTTAAACCTCTAACACTAATATAGTTTTCTTAATGACCATCTATCTGGGTCGGACACAGCCTGAGGGGATGATTTCCGCGCCCCAGCCCCCTTGAAGGTCGGGTAGCGTAGACGTGCTTGTCTCTTCAGGCTGTGTCTGACTTAGCGAGTATTTTATAGTTTTATCTACTGTTACTTATATTACATCACCATATCCTTACATGTATATATCAAAATTTTTATCTTAATCTAATATCTACTAAAGATGTACCCTGAGGAGATGTACCCTGAGGAGATGTACCCTGAGGAGATGTACCCTGAGGAGATGTACCCTGAGGAGATGTACCCTGAGGAGATGTACCCTGAGGAGATGTACCCTGAGGAGATGTACCCTGAGGAGATGTACCCTGAGGAGATGTACCCTGAGGAGATGTACCCTGAGGAGATGTACCCTGAGGAGATGTACCCTGAGGAGATGGACGACTCCTGCTCTCAGCCTCATTGAAGGTTGGATGACGGATGTGTGTCTTTCTCTTCAGGCAATAGACCACACATATCTTACACCTATTGTGATCTCTTATTCTATTATTTGTTTTATATATATAATATATTTATCTACATATTTATTTATTGATCTATCTTTTTCCCATATATTTGTTTAATAATTAATTTTAGGTCTCCCCAATTAGCAAAGAAAGGTAGTTGGAGGAGAATTAGATAGGCGATAATATTATTTTACACGCGCGCGAAATCGTACAATTTGCGGCGAAGTAGGCTTTGAAGCACTTCCTGCTTCTTGCGACAAATTTTGCAACTTGGAACATCGAGTTTTGTTGCGTGACAAGTTGCGTACGGGGTGGTAAGGGACCGACCATTAGATAGTTAATGAGGAGTTGCGTAAATCTCCCCCCAAAAAATATCGAGCACGGTGTTCTGTGCGAAAAAAATACTATCGAGCAAGCACAGGTCGAAGGTAATGGCACGAACTTTATGAATATGTTGTGATTTCCCCTCAAATCACTGGAAATTGCATTTCCGAGGGGCTTCAGTTTTCGATCCTGAAATAGTAGTAGTTATCATCTCTTTCAGCGGTAAGAGCTGTTTCAAGAAACCAATTGAGTAAATCATAATTCTACATGTTGGTATTTTTACATGTTCAGTCAATATATACTAAAAGCCCTCCTTGATTGACCAATCAGTAATTTTGCCCTACGTATGATTAATACTATTAATGATTCCATACTAGTTAAAAAAATCAAGCAAGGTCAAGATGTTCAAAAGAATAAACTGCAGGGGGTGGGACAAAAAAATAAATATCATGCAACTAAAATTCCTGCAACCCCAACCCCCCCCCCCCCCCCATCAATTATCTAATGGTCCGTCCCTAATACGGTTAAGTCGCCAAGTTGCATGATTTTGTTGCTCGTATTTACGCACCTTGACTGGCACATCGTGCAACTCGTCGCACTACAACAACAAAAGTCGATCGGTGAATTCAAATTCACTCTGTAAGTTAGCCGTGCCCTGACTTTGATCATCCTAGAGGATGTTTCAGTGTTCGATAAAAAAAGTTGAAGGTTTGAAGGACAGTTTGCGAAATCACATGATAATTTTGACCAATTCACACGCTTGAATTCCTTGGTATGGCTTTAAAAAGTGACTCCGCTTGAACCTGCTGCAGGTCATTACCTTTTTGACTTTATAGCTGATTCTATGGCTTCAAATCTCTTCTCTATTCTTTTTTCTAAAGATTCAAATTTCTTGTTGATGTTGCCTGTATATTTCTCGAAATCATTCCTCATGCTGTGCAGAGCATTGTTTACTCGATGGGCTTCATCTTCTTGACGGTTTTCCAAATACCTCACTTCACGAGTCAATCGATCAAGTACTGCATCACTAAACTCGATAAACTTGACCAGGTCTGTATCTGTAATTTTACCCATACAAAGTTGGACACCTGAAGGTAAAAAATCCATCCAATATTTTTAACCTTTATTTTATCTTACCTTACATAACTTAGGAGATGTTAAGCGTGAGTATACAGCTAATTGAAAAACCGTTGTCGTTGAATGGCTCCGCGACTACGCGACTAGCGCGAACGGGAGTATGGGTAAAAATCACTGAAGCAGTTGAATTCTTAATTCACTGATTAAATATTCGCGGGGCTTACAGTACGAAAATTCGCTGGCGAAATAGTATTTTAATGACTTAACAGTTTCAAATTTTGGATCATCTTTGACTGAATATTAGTCATATAGACTTTTGTCTTCCTTTCGCAAAACACGAAGACAAACGTTGAAAGGGTTGCTGCTTGTGTTGACTCATTAGTAAGCAAAAACCACTACTTCGAATTCTGAGCGAATAATTGAGCGCTTCAGCGATTCCTACCCATACTCCGTTTCGGTTCAGTCGCGTAGTCGGTCAGCGACAACGTTTTTTTCAAATGACTGTATACTTATTTCAATAGAACTGTTAAGTTGTGACGTATTTCCGGGTCCAACTGCTCACAAAAACCGATAAAATAAAGCGAAAAATTTTCTGAATGAATTAACCTCCAGTTGAAACAGTTAGAACCTTGACAAAAAATCATGTCACGAAGAAAAAGTAAGAAAATTCCGTTTATAAAACTGCTTCATTCGTTTTGGACCCGGAAGTTGTTTTTCTATACGAGTCACGTCACACCTATAAAATTAGTCACCACACAGGTAGCCCAAGAACCTACAAAGCTGAGACCACTGAGGATCATGGGAAACATTTCATATCAAACAAGGGTCAACAAGAAAAACTTTTGATTAAAAAAACCCCGCAGTTTAAGGATGTTCACAGGAAGTTAAACTGTAACCTGGAAAATATGTCAAATCCACCAATAGTTATCAAGCGGTCGCATTTATCCACCCATAATAGGCAATGTGCATCGAAGCTCACAAAGCACTCTGGGAAAGTGAGTTCTTTAAAAATGTAACAGGGAAATCAAAGGAACTATCAGAAAAAAAATTACTCTGTTAGTTTCGTCTGCTGAAATCCTTTTATTTCCATAAAAGAAAATCGAAGGAAAAATTGTAAGATGAATTTTTAGAGGAGCCAAAAAAGCGTAAGAACTCACTTTCCCATCATACTTTGTGCTAGAATTTCTAGCTCAAGCACATTGGCTATTCTCAACGGTGTCAGCTTTGTAGTTTTTTTAGGTGATTAACTGTATTGAAATAAGTATATGAACGGTAAATAAAGTGAGGGTTCATTTAGTCTGATAGCAGCCATGTTGGATGAATAAAACAATTAGGGGCTTGTCGTTGTTTTGGTATATCATCCAATATGGTGGCCACGTTTTATTTATCGTTTCGTCATCAAGGGAATCATTTACACTATATTTTGGCTTTTATACCCTGAAGGATTTATACGAAAAACACCTTTAAGAAGGTAACACGTAAGACGGATGTGTTTATTGATTTATTAATTTTTGTTCCATTTCCTACCTTTATCTTCCCATTCCTGAAGTTCATCAGTGATTCTCTTCTCTTCTTCAGGAGTCAAGCATAAAGCCTTTACCAGAGAATCAATCAGTTTCAAGCAAGTTGCAAACATTGCTTCATCCCAGACAGAAAAATTGCAGTGGCCCCATTCATTTCTGACGTCGTTCCTCACTTGGCTTGACAAGTCTTGAACATCTGAAGAAAATGCACTGGCAGAGGAGAGAATACCAAGTGCAGCAGATAAATCACAAGTGTCATCAATATCTGAAACAGAAATAGATTTCTGTTAGTGGGAAGAGAAGCAAGGGTGGCGTCGCCTTTCACCAATGCGACCCCGCCAGTTTCGAGTCCCGCTCGGTGTATATGTGAGTAGAGTTGCTTGTTGGTTCTCTCCTGTGCTTCAAGGTTTTTTCCAGGTTCTCCGGTTTTCCTCCCTCCATAAAAATCAACATTCAAATTACAATGCGATCTGGGAGATATTGTTGATAGGGTAACCTCTTATATCTCCTTTCGCACTATGATGCGAACCATTCCACTCTATTAACTATGATGCGAATAAATTGGTGATGTTTTAGTGCCTTTAGCATATGCGTTTCAAAGTCATGCTCTATCGTTGAGCACTCTGTGAAGTGACATCTATTGTCAATTGAAAACTTTAAAACAAAGGTGCAAAGTCTATCTTTCAATGATAATGATGGAGGAAAACGAGCATGGCTGAGCATGTGGATGGACTATTCGTTGTGCCTATCACTTTGCAATATACAGTTCCCAAATGAGCTTTCGTACCTGAAAATTTAGCCATAAAAGGTTTTAGGTATAATTTGGCTAAATCTACAGCTGAATTAACACTGTAGTCGTAAAGACGAGCTCTATTTCTGTGATTTGCTTCATTGCTGTTGATGCTGCCATAATTCAAATTGTTGCACTTTCCATCTCTGGTGAGGTGTCCAGGGTGAACCTGTGTGTGGATGTTGTTGGTGGTTTGGAGATGAGAGTAGAGGCCTTCCATCTTTGGCTTAATGAAACTGCGCAAGGTTGGCAGAAGTATTTTATTCAGACAAATACCAATCACCAGCCATCTCTTCTGCTCATTGCTCAAGTCAAAGGTCGTGTTAACTGAAAATAGAACAGCGGTAAATATCAAATATGTTCAGTGCATGGTAGTAATCATCATAGAACTGAGAGGTACATCATGGGAAACGCTCTAAACTACAGAGAATACGTTTACAACTGACTGGAATCTTAAAATTGTGACAGAAGATTTTTTTTATGTGTTGGAATTGTTCACTACGAATTTCAGCACACCATGGTCTCATTATAGGCAAACAAAAAAATTATAGTTAGCTCGCACTGAGGGTTATTTAGCTACTTTTCATTTCAAAGGACAAAAGACGATCACTAGCTAGAAATAACGTAACTGCAAAACTGTGGTGTCATGATGCCTGCAAAAATTCACTTATAAAAGTTTGATTTGAGAGAAACCTAGTTTTTCAGGAGAGGTTTTTGATATTTTGTATACATATATACTGGGAAAATAAATAAAGAATTAACCACTTCTCGAGCCGCCAGGATTACACCTTAGTTTTGCAAATTTTCTCGATTCTGATTGGCTAGCATTTTTTTTTCAGATCATCTGGTAGCTCATTTCATCTCCCTCTCACGATCACGGACTATACTAGAGGTTGGTCTTCAACTAACCTGAAAGGCTGACAATACATTCCTCTTCATCGTGCACTGGAGTCTGTCGTAAAAAAAGGGGGTTACCAAATAGACCATTTTTGAGATGCCCGAGCGCTTTCAAAAATATCGCCGGCGCAGACATGAAAAATAGGCATTTTTCGGGCAAGATCACGCGCGCTATTGGCACAGCCTGATATTTTTGAAAGCGCTCGCGCATCTCGAAAATGGTCTATTCGTTGAGAAGATATACTTTTTCAAAGATTGGGCTTGCGGCCATCTTTTTTTGGGCAAAATAGGATAATGGAATAACAAACTGAGTGACAAACTCTCACCACGGCATTCAGTGACCTTCAGTCTCTATATATCAGTCGCTAATAATAAAAGCAATGATTTCCAATGACACATATGCTAACACATTTTAATGAGAAACCTGAAATTTACATTTCAATAGGCAATGCCCATGAGCTCGAAATTACAGCACAAAGCATGATGGGAAAGTGAGTTCTTACGCTTTTTTGGCCCCTCTAAAAATTCATCTGACAATTTTTCCTTCGATATTTTCTATGGAAATAAAAGGATTTCAGCAGACGAAAATAACATAGTAATTGTTTTCTGATAGTTCCTTCGATTTCTCTGTTACATTTTTAAAGAACTCACTTTCCCA
This sequence comes from Anthopleura sola, assembly GCA_023349425.1. Classification (NCBI taxonomy): domain Eukaryota; kingdom Metazoa; phylum Cnidaria; class Anthozoa; order Actiniaria; family Actiniidae; genus Anthopleura; species Anthopleura sola. The sequence goes on from JALHLI010000023.1 coordinate 3,060,770, forward strand.
GAGTGCTTTGTGAGCTTTGATGTACATTGCCTATTGTGTTAAAGAAAAGGTTTTCAAAGCTAAAATTCCAAAAACAGTACACTTTGACTGTCCTTTACGATCCTCTATTTTTGGACATTTTGGCAATTTACCTGGAAGACTTACATTGATTTTTTGATAACTTGTAACTAGTCCCCATCTCCCGTTCCCCACCCCCTCCCCCCCCCAAAACCCCAAAATGCGCCGCTACGCAGGCTAGTTGTAACTTTAGTTGATCAGGACTTAAAGTGAAAAAATCAAGGTAGGTCACCGAATTGAATTTTTAAATAATCGCCGTTACAGCGCTTTCCAATCACTCAATCAAAGTGTTTTCATGACATTGTCAGAAAGCACAAAGTTATCAAGGCACGTTACATGCGGAATGTTGTGGAAACACCTTGATTGACATCCACTAAAACCAACTTCGTCGCGACAGCAAATTGTAGGATTTCGCGCGTGTGATTGGAGACGCTGTAGTAAGGATTGAAAAGATCTTACCACAGGTATGTCAATGTCAATGATAAAAATAGCGTGCGTAGATGTATACCACTCTCGACACTCAGAGCCCTGCCATTCTTACTGCGCATGCTCGACGAAATGTCAGAGACTCTGGGAAACCCCAGGTGGTGTGAGACACGGATTCGCAAAGCTCTATTCCATTGAAAAATGTAGAAGTATACTTACTATTGGATGTTCTCTATACCACTCTTCCAGTCCAAGAACGCATGGCTTTGATTCTTCACCGAAGCTTTCCCTGCAAACCAACTCTCGATCCTTTTCAATCGGCAACAGGTGAAGACAATCACCATCAATACACGACTCCAGTTGGTGTCCTTCACACTTTGTTACGTGTCTAGAAGGACACCGCACGCAGATTTCATAATTCAAGGATTGGTAACAGAGGCATTCTTCTGTTATTTCTTTCAAGGAACTTTCCAAAAATTCCCGAATTTGAAAGGCAACAGGCTGGAATACCCATGATCTTTCTGCTTGAAGAGATATGAGCACGACTTTCACAAAACGCTTCCGGCGTATTAGAAACAGCTCATATCGATAAGCACGGCCAATGAAAAACCTTGAAACACTTTGATAGAGCTTGGGCTCGTGGGGGTAGCCTTCCTTGGAGCACCAAGTAATCAGTCTAGACACTAAAAGATTGTACAGGCCATGTGGGATAAATCCATCGAGGAAGTGCAAATACAAGGTGCATGGGTCTGACATGGAAGGACCAACATCACAGAATGCTTCAGGGGATGACTTTAATTGGGAAGGCACAAAATAATGGAAGTTCTTTGGGTCTTCGTTTCCTCCAAATCTAGCTATGAGCCCATAGTTCTCCATCATGGCTAGAATATCATCTTTCGTCTCTCCACACTCAATTTTCCCTTTGAAGACGTGTTCGACAAGTTTCATGTCAAGGATACCGGTCTTCTCCAAGGTTGTCCAGAACTTCGAGTCTACTGGATTCTGAAACGTAGCAAATTAAAGATTCAGTGAACGCTATCAGAGGTAAGCCATAATTAAGATATAAATAGATGAACTGATAGTGGGAAGGGACGGGGCTGTCGGTCTGTCATGCGAAGTATTAGAACTGAAGTGGATACAAGTGTTCTATCAGACTGATCTATAAAAAAAGGCACCACCTCCACGACCCTCAAAGCGGGTTGTCTGGCAGAGGATTGAGCTCATGGCCAATCCTAAGCCAACTAAGACAATGGGAAGCGTTTTAAAGTAGATTACAATCCCAAGCCAAGATCCACGAGGGCTGGGAGGATATTTGATCTTAAAAAATTGGCACGATATTCAAATTTCTCCTATTTTATACTGAAATGATCCTTAAGGATCCTAGCCTGCGTGCCGCAATACTCAGTACTAACCCTCGTCAATTAACAGTTGCCGATGTGCATCACCAAGGGTAAAAGACCCTGAACCACATGTAGGCGAACTTTAGTTGAGGGAAATTAGACTAAAAGGCATTTACCAACCTGATCATTGAAAGGTCTGATAGTAATGAGTTTTCTAAACAGATCAATAAGCCATTCAGCCTTTAGGACAACTGTGTTCCCATGCTTCACGATGACACCGAGGTCGTGGTAAAAGGTCAGCAGAGCCGAGATCTCGTTCTTGTCTTCTATGTTGCAAACCTCTAGGATTAGTCTTTCAAGGTCTTTCAACGACATATGATTCTTCCCTTCCTCTTCCACTAAACGCTTGATAACCTAAACAGGCAAATACAATACAGCTTGAGTTGAAGGATTAGAGAGGGGGATATGGAATAGGGGTTTTGGTTTTGGTAAAGAAATCGCAAATAGTGCCCTTGCATGGAAATAAAACGTGTATGGATTGAGGATTTGAAAATTACGAGTTGGGTGGGGGAAATGTTGACTATAATAACCGTGTGACGGGGGTTGGGGGGGGGGGGAGGGGTTTAATAGGATCGGGTGCGAAAAAACCTAGGTGACAAAATTTGGAGAACAATTGGGTTCGAAAAAAATGGGTTACAATATTGAGTTCATGAAGAGAACTAAATGAGAATTGGGGCCTAAACCACAAGGCAAACTTTTTAATTACTTTCTGCGTTTTCTATGTCGTTCCCACCTTGACCTAATATTCCCTCAAAGGTCAGACCTTCAACAGACCTATAACTAAAGGTTACCCGGTGAAGGTTACTTGGGGATTGGGAACTGGCATTTTTGTTTACCTGTTCAAATTTAAACCAACGTACGGGAACTTTTTCCCCCATGTAGGGCTCCATATTGAACAGTTCTTTGATTTTTTCCTTGAGCTTCTTTACACCGTCATCATTAGACGACATCGTGTTATCGACCGTTATAAAAGGTCTTACGACATGCTGCTCGTAGCTCTTTCTAGTTAAACTTTTTTGGATTTTTTCTTCCACTTTCTTTGATTCTTCAACTAATGTGCAGTCGGCGTGAGTCCCAACAATGATAACAGGAGGACGTAAGTATGGGAGGTCATTGTGTATTTTGCCTCCATCGCTGGCTTCTGGTCGAGCACTATGTATTGACACAAGCCATGAAAGGAGAGCTTCCAAGTTAGTTTGCTGGTCATGATTGTCCAAGCGTATTTCATGCACACCTTGCCGTACGCAAGGTTCTGCCTCAGCTAGTAAATCCTTCTCAAGGTTATAAACCAAAACATAAACTGCCCTTTGTGTAAAGAAAACAGGATGAGAAGCGTAGTACAGTTGTTGTCCTGCGAAATCCCAGATACTGACAGAAGTTTCCTGTCCGGCAGAAGAACCTAGATTTTCCCCCGACAAACGTTGGATTAAGTTTTCCATCACCATTTCGGGTACAACTTTCTCAACATCATGGTGGTTACTAGCACTAACATCATCCTGCGGTGCGAAAGTATCCGTCGTTGCTGACGTTTCTGCGACATTTGCAGTTTCTTTCTCTTCTTCCTTTTCTTTCTTTCTTTCTTGATTAACCTGTTAGTTTAAAAATTGAATATTGACAAAGTCAATTGCCAGATGTCATCATATGTATCTGTATGACCAGACTCTGAACTAAACAATCTGAATAATGGGATGAGGGGGGACTTTCTCAGGTTTTTGAATGAGTGTCTAATAATGTAGTTTTAGCACTTTTTATATTTCTTGATATTTCATATTTCAAATTCACAACCTTGCCCGGGTTTTGAATTCAGCCCCGCACTCTCTTGCTGATAATCAAAGCCGCCCCCTGGATCTCAAAACCTACATAAAACAATAGAATTGTGAAAAGTGTGGCTTGTTTTTAAAGTTGCGTTCAGTGACGACGAATAATAGCAAAACTATAGTTTATCATGCCCGGCAACTCCAACTTCGACTTCTATTACTATTCTATTACTTCGACTATTATTTTTCATTGTCACTGGAACGGAACGGTAAAAAGGAATATTTGGGGAGTACTCTCCCATTATCTCTGTAGGCGATATCTAGTATTATTAGTTTCTTCATACTTTTTTGCGCTTCCAAAAATGAAAAAAAGGATGAGAAAAGAAACTACTAAATGTATTTCTTTTCTGTTGGTGTCTCGGTTGGCTCTGAGTTGATTCAGGTTCTCGTACTTCATGGCTTTGACTTAACATTTCAACCATTATACTGGCAACACCATCTTCAAAGTTATTCTTCTTTACGTCACCAGTTTCTGATATCTGCCAGTCTACAGCATCATCAACGTCAACACTAAAGTTAGATGGATCCACGACTACTCCGTCTGTGCTTTGTTCGTTAGGGTCAAATGATAATCCAAGAAGGGACTTTTTGAGACTAGTTTTTCCTGCTCTGTCCTGCCCAACCAGCATTATTCGTCCTCGGTAAACCTCTACCTCGCCATCCTTCAGAGCTTCTCGATACGCTTTTTCAACTTCAGGACCTCGAGAAGTGATTTCTAGAGGGACTGAAAATAATGGAAAATAGCATGAATCGTTTTATAGCAAACTGGGCATGCACCTATTACAACCATGCATGTCAACATTGTCTATAAATATGAATTAATAGTCAACTTCTTTAAATTTAGGCAAATAGTAATTATTATTATCTATAAGACCGTTTACTATTATACAATTACGCATATACTTTCTTAGCCGTTCATCAGTGGTGCTCAAAGTCAGGTCAGTGTAAGCATTTGGATGTGATAGTGGCATAATGAATGGTGCCATCGTCATGCTTATCAATTTTTACGCTCGATTTGAGCCCACGATGAGCGCGCCACAAAAACCGGTGAATAAAATACGAAATTTTAATGAGGAACCATACACGTTTTAAACTTCAACAGCGCAAAACCCTCAAATTTTGCATGGGACTCTATACTTTTTCCATTAAATGCTGTGATTACTATAGGAAATTGCACGACCTCGAGTACAATTTGGAATTTAATAGGTACGAGTACTTTAGGCGAGTACTATTAAAGAACTTAGAAATAGAGTACCGAAGTGATGACGTCATAAAAATGATTTTTGACCGTATTATGATTTCGATCTTCGAATTCGATAGAACATCAAGAAAGATGTTAACACGCCAAATTTTATGGGAATTAGTTAAAAAGCAACGGAGATATAGCGTTTTGAATATATAATTTCCCCATACAAATCACTGTATTTTCGGCTTGGTTCCTAACGTTGTGAAAAAAATCAGTGTTGCGAAACAAGTTGAAGCAATCGTAGCGAAAAGTAGAATTCGTTTCTACTTTCGGCAACGATTGCGTCTCCGTTGCACCGTGTACACGCTCTTGCAACTTGTCTTGTAACGCCGCTTGGAGACAAGTTGGAGAGAAAATTGCACCGTTTAATCGCACGTTAAAGTTTTCCCTCGCTCCCATGCAGTTCCCTCGACTTTGCCGCCGTTGGTGATGCCAACATTATGGCACGTAAAGGGTGTTAACTTTTGATTTCACGAGTGTTCTTTTTGTATGGGGATTTCATCTCTCAGATACACTAAGCGAACGAAATGCAAATGTCTGGTCAAAATGCACTAACTTCATACAAACGCTCATCACTGATAGTTGGTAGGGTAAACAGATTTGGATAGGGCTAAATCACATGATGAGGCAGAGTGCATTTAAGGCTTAATCAGTCCACACGTACTCATTACAGAACACTCATAATAGAAATCAAGAAATTTCAAGGAATTTTACACTAATTCTCTACTTTCACATTGTCCATAATACATTGCGGTTTGGGGGTAACCAGGGTAAAAACCGCACATATCTTGCTGAAGGCTGATCAGAAGATGTTGTAAATGCATCTTATGATATTTAAAGATGTATAAGAAAGAGCCAGAAACATTAAAAAAGAATTTTGAAGAAGTCAATAAAGTCAATTTTGAGCACTTCTTCACGAGTCAATACATTTTCTGTAACACTAAACTTCTTGATGTTCTGAATGTGGGGAAATAACTCAGAATGAACTGATAATCAGTATTTTACAGATAAAAGCAGGTATAGTGTACATTCGATTGAAGAATGTTTAATTTTATAACACTTTTTGACTGGTTACCCCCAAACCGCAATGTATTATGGGCAATGTGAAAGTAGAGAATAGCCCACTTTCGATATTCTGGTTGAGTGATCACGCACAAAGCAATTCAAGACGAGGCTCCGGGGAAACAATGGAGTAATCCTGATATATTCTTTTATTTCCCCGGAGTCTCTCCTTAAATTGCTTTGTGCGTGATCACTCAACCACAATATCGAAAGTGGGTTAAAACCTGGATCTTGATCTTGTCGAGGACGTAGTTGATCTACTGCAACAAAAACACCACGGCCTGCCGGGCAGGTGAAATATCTTTTCCTGTCATAATACGTTCCATCAGTCTCACCACATCCCTCTGATTCCTAACGAGATATGAACAGTTAAAAGAAAATATATTAAAGTATGTAATAAACTTGATGTATATTTTACTTCTTATTTTTTTCTGATGAAGACCGAATTGTTGAAACGTTAATTACAAAAAGATATTGGAACAGTCAGTTCTAAGTTGTCTGTTTTCTTTCTTACATATATATTCACATTTTCTATCAAGAAAACAGACTATTGAATTCCTGTGAATCCTTCTACTGGAAGTTCATCGTTTGTCTACCTTCTATATACCTAAGTTATTATAATACACTTTATCATATTTGGGCCATAGCACCCACAGGGGCCGGGGGAGGGTAGGGGGAACCGTTAGCCTATCAGTTTTTTTTTTCAAAAAAACTGAAAAACCGTCAAGAATTTGATAATTATTTGTTTGTGATCACGTGTTATGTAGTGACTTTGTGTCTCTCTCCCCCCCCCCCCCTCCAACAGCTTTTCAAGGCTTGCTACGGCCCTGCATATATATCATCCAGCTGATCTGAGAAAAAATATTAACAATTCAGAATCAAAAAAGTTTCTAAAACTGAGGTGTCATCCTTAGTAGCCCAGCAACTCGAGAAATGGTTAATTCTTTATTTTATTCTCCCATTCAATAATGATAGAAATCATAGTAAATGTATAAAAAATATCAAAAACCTCTCCTGAAAATCTAGATTTATCTCAGATATAAACTTATATAAATCAATTTTCGCAGTCTTCATGACACCTCAGTTTTGCAGTGACATCACTTGTACGTCACTATTTCAGATCAGCTGGATGTATTGAAAATAATTAAAATTAGAGAATAAGTAATCTTTGGAAAATGACAACAGTTAAATATTACACTAAATACTTCCAACAAAAGAAGAATTGGCCTTCATATCTATCATTATGTAAACAAACCGTGACATCATAGTGGTATAGGGCATTCTCATACACAGACCCTGCTCATTTCACTAAAAACTGTAAGTCCTGGGAAACCATATAATTTCAAGTGATCTGATTGGCTTATGTGGGAATACTGCGGTTGTGGCGACTAATGAATTTTGAAATTTCTACCATAAATATATTTCCATAAGGCCTAGACTTCTTAGATAGACAAAAGAAAATTTAGATTTAAATACTGCATTATAAAATTGAGAACATCTTTTCACCGGGTTGCCTGTGGCAACCCAGTCCACTAAAAGACCACTAGTGGCTCAGCCAATAAGAGCAAAAGATTCGTGATGGACCATTACTAGCTTTAGACAAATATGCTTTTGTCTGTGCTCTGATTGGCTGAGCTAGCCTTTGACCTAATGGGCTATTGACCCTTACAAAATTCATTACTAATTCATTAGGGGTAGACCCAATGAAATTGCATGACAGGGAGAAGGGTTACATGAGAGCACTTGTGCAGGGGGGTATCCAGGATTTTACAAAGGGGGATGCACAAATCCTAAAAGCTCCCATTTTGTTTGTCCCCTCCAAAATAATTTAGTGTTAGCTAGACTAACAATATGTAATTTCGATCTAGGAAATTTGTTATTTGTTTGCATTTTGTCATTGTTTAATTTTATTGCTAGTGTATAATTTCACAAAGTCTAGCAAAGTGACTTGTACTGTTGAAAGTTTGACATCATCAGTTGAAATTAAAAAGAAAATACTTTTGCTTGTGGCATTTTGTTCATCGATAAAGATAATTTATAATGGAATGGAATGGAATGGGCAAGATAATTTCTAATTCATGAATTAGTCTCAAAAATTTTATAAGGACATTTTAATCTGACATTAAAACCCTTATTGGGATTCTTTTGGCCGGGATAGGAAATATGCATTTTGTGATTTTATAGGGAAATTTTTGACAACATAAAAACCCACTTTTGGGATTCTATTTGGACAAACAATTCGGAAAAATGTTTTTCCTTGTGAATTTTTTGTCCCATCATTGGGTTTGGTAGCATTTTTCCAATTTTGGGAATTTAAAACCCATTGGAAACCCATGAAAATGTTAAAATTTTCCCATTTTTTCCCCCAAATTGGAAATTCCATATTCTTTCTTGTGATATCAACATTGTCACTAATATTGTATCTATTACATATACCATTTGGGCTTTGGATCTAAGTTAAAGTGCCTACAACACATCTGACAATATTCTCAGTATAGATTCTTCATGAGAGGAGTAATATTATTGTTCAATAACCCAAAAAAATACATAGTTTGAGTGATGCATAGATTTTTGAGTTATAAAGGGTTTTCCATGCCATATGCTAATGACAGTGACGTCAGGAGAGTCATCATTTAATATAAAAAACCTAACTGGTAAAGATAAATTAAATTTCAATTGCAAAGCATCACTGTTTCACCCATGGCTTTTATAGTAATTATTGCTAATTAGTTTCCACATAGTAGCCACTGTGCTTGTTTCGAATTCCAAGGAACAACAAATAGCATAAGGGATGGACCATTAGATAAGTGATGGTGGTGGTGGGGGGGGGGAGGGGGGGGGGGTGGTTGTGTAAGTCCCAAAAAAATATCAAGCCTCTTCTGTGCAAAAAACAAATTGAGCAAGTCAAGGGTAATGGCATGAACTTTTGCAATGCAATAAATAAGTTGCAAATGCTTCTCAAAACACTGGAAATCACATTTCCAAGGGTCTTGATTTCAACATTTTTTTTGATGTTTTTCCACTTTTGGTGGTTGTTAGTCCCGCTGGCTCTCAAAATGATGCTCCTTGATCCCTGATAATCCATAATTGCAAAACATCAGAATATAAATAATTAGAACAGAACTCAGGTTCTTATGTTCAGTTTTCAATCCTGAAAATAGTAATAGCTATTATCTCTTTCAGTGGTTATCTGGAGTGGTTACAAAAAACCTGTTTAATATATTATTTTGTAAAAATTCCTTTTTGCATGTTAATGTAAATTATGATGCAATTTCAATATGTTAACGCCTGGGATTTTAAAAAAAATTGTTAACCATTAAATTAGGCTTTAAATTTTGCCCAAAAGCCGTCCTTGATTGAACAATCAGCACTTAATCAGTAATTTTGCCCTCTGTATGATTAATATTAAATATATATTAGTCATTCCATACCAGTTAAAAAATATCGTGCAAGATCATGATGTTAAAAAAATGATGTGCAGGGGTTGAGACAACTAAAATTCCTGCAACCCCCTCCCTCACAACAATAATTGTTAATAATTGATAATTATTATCTAATGGTCCATCCCTATAAATGACTCCCCTGACATCAGTCATTAACATATGACAAGAATAAACCTTCATAACTTCAAGATGCATCACTCAAACTATGTCATTTTTGGGGGTCATCAAAACAGCTTACCTCTTGTAGAATAAACCTAGTTCAAAAAAGGTTGTCATAGGCAATAGGTGATAGGAAATATGTCATTCAAAGATCCAAGAATAGCTGGAGTAACGAGTGTTTCTGCTTCTTATTCTAGTCAAGAACATGGAGGTTAGTGTTGAGATATTCCATGTTGTTTGTTGTCAACGAAACCATTTTAAAGGCCTCGATTATTCATGTTTACTTGTATACCCATAATTCATTCCCATCTTGGAATGACCTATCGCCTTTCGCCTTTGGCAATGACAACCTTTATAGAAATAGGTGTATACTAAGAATATTAATTGTCTGATATGTCACATATATAGGCACTTTAATTAGACTCTGATCCTTGATAATATTTATATACATGTATATGCTGGATTAACTCCAGTTAGTCAGTTACAACTATATATAGTAGGCTTAAACCTATAAACATATCATAAACTTGTATTCTAGGATTTGTAATTCATCTTAAAAATGTATAATTGTGCCTTCCCAAAGCACTTGGATGTAGAATTTTGAAGTATTTTATGACCAGTACTGAGGTTATTGTAAGAAGCACATTTTAAAGTTGTGGTGGGGCTAGAATTTTGTTTTACTATTTGACTAAAGCTCCTCCAGCCCCCCCCTTGGCTCCACTGTCCCTGTCATAGGGTCTTTTCATACAATGCTTTACCTTGTCTAGCAGTTCTACGCCAAACCAAGTACCATCTTCATAAAGTAATCTTCCCTTGTAACGAATAACTCCTCGAAGTTCTATTTCTGTACCTTGTTTTGTTATCTTTACAAAAACTTTACTATCAATATCCAATAATTTTGCTTCACTTAGACGATTCTTGTCTCGATACATAAGTAATCTTTCTTCATATGGCCGGACAGCATCAAGCAAGTCAGCTTCACTGTTTGTTAGCCGACCAACATCCAGCTTAGAGCATTCTAGTCTGATGTCCCCCCGTGTAAGAGAGATCTTTTTAGGGTCTTTAGGCTGCTCATACCATGGTGAACACTTCAAGATTGAACCTCCACAAAGTGTGTATGGGACTCTTTTCTTGAAGATAAGGCTGTCCCCATAGATCGTGTCCTTCAGTAACATGTATGTGTGTGTGTCGGCCATGTTTTAGCGAGACTATACTCACTCAATAAAACATGGACATTAGGTTCCAGGCTCCGGATGGAGACGAGGCTTTTCAAAATGGCGGCCTTAGAACAAAGTGTATTTTTGAGAGGTCGTCAAAATTCCTCGTTTTAGTCACTTTTAGATGAAGCGATTTTGCCATGGCGCTTAAAGGTGTTTAAATTGATGTCCAAGAGGTCAAACGGTTGGTTAAGAATGGTTTTTGAGAAGCAAATGTTGTGTATTTGTTGGGGGTTTCAAGGATTCGTTAGTTCAAGAAAATGGCAGCCATGAAAACTATCTCTTGTATACCGTCTAAAGCAATGGAGTTCTTGGTAAGATCGGAAGTTTTCCCAATTTCAGGTAAGCATGTATCGTATTAAGTATTTAATGGTAGTACTGTATATACATTTTATATTCTATTTACATTTTTTTACAAAGAGTTATTAGACATATACGATCTGTAATTTTAAACGGTAATGACTTAACAATATTTGTTGGATGACATTTTCTGTGGTGCTCTTTTAGAACACACAACAGTTGTTCAGCAGGGTTTCTAATACGATTGTATGATCTTTTCAAAGTGTTAAATTCTGAATGAATAGATTCAATGCCTTGTTCACCTGGCAATAGAAATCAGATTTTTTTAAATATAAATTGTATATATTTTTCACTTCAAAATGAATTGAGTACATTTAAGTTCATTACTGTACCTAGTAAGCCAAATCCTGTATTATATTTTTTAACCCATTTCATTACATGGTCCTCTAGAAAGTGTAGTTTTGGTGTTATGGAAGATTCGTGGAATAACGATCTGTACAGCGCCATAAATACAGATATTTCTGCATCTGTGAACCAAAACCAACAATAAAATTGCATGAATTCAGAGAAATTGCACTCTAAAAAAATAAGTAAATGGTTTCAGTTGGATGATGAGGATATACATTGCATGTCAATATGCTTACAAATGTTTTGGTACACAACCATCTAGTTTATTTAGAAAAAAATGAAGCATTATCATTTTTTTTGTTAACAAATTAATGCTATACATGCACTTACCCAGTTGTTTTATCTGCTGCTCATTAATTGTTGTATTCCTGTTAATCATTTTATGGATTTTAGAGTAGCTTTAATTTTCAGTGTCTGTTGAAATTGGTCTTTTATAATTTCTGCTTCAATGAGTAGTTCTGGACATACTGTTTTTGAGATTTCAACTGGAACATTTACAAGAAGTGGGATATTTTTCTCCTACAAAAGAAATGTTTCACATGAATATATCAGCCCAGAGAATAATAACTAGAAATAACTATTATTTTACAAATACATAGTGCATGTTATGTTATATTTTCTTTTCTATAAACTATCGGGATCACCCAGGCAGGGTTTTTGGGTTGGAGTGAAGCGTAGGACCCAGGTCCCATTTGAAAATCAGGCTATGTTTGGGTGGCTTTGGTTGAAGTAGTTGCCCTGTAAAAATGGTACTAAAAATGCAATTAAATTGAACATTATTTCACTGATTTCCATACTACAAGATAAATTGTAAGCATTAATTATTATATTGTTTCCTAACCAAAAGGCACTTGTCTGTATGATTGCCATTGAATGAACCACCATGGTATGCTTGTCGCTCAACTCCAAGCTTCTTCAAAGTTTCATTCAACTTAATAATGCAAGGCCCATCACCTTGTTTTAGTGATAAGGATTTCTGTAACTGTTTATTCTGTAAATAAAACCAATGCTATCAGGAAGGTATATATTATTTAGTATGTAGCATCATCATCATCGCAAAGAAAACAAAATTTTTATTACAAGTTGTTTTTCTTGTTGTCGCAAATGGATTGCCCTTTTCATTAAGGTTTCTGCTGCCTCCTTGTTGTTGCCATGGATTGCAACATATGTAGCCCCTTCCTCACATTCCCTTGCTTCCTCAGCTGTTTGGATGACTTGTACCCTTTTCATTTGGGCTTGTTTAATTTCTTCTATACACTTTTGGAATCCTGTGCTTCCTATCTGTACATTTTGACATAAATAGTATTTGTTATAGAATATACAAATGTATATACTTTTAATTCACAATTTAACAAACCTTGTTCTCTTTTTTAACCAGGAAGTTTGCTATGTGGATGTCCAATGTATGTAATGCTTGCATGAGTAGTACAAATAACCTTTCAAAGATGCCGATACTGATGTGCAAACCAGGTAAGCATACCTTGAAAAAATAAAAAATCTGTTATTAGAATGTGGATAATTTTAATACTGCAATCGAGGGAAACTACCTGATCAATTGGAACATTTAGAAGTGGTGGTCTGATGGAATTATTATATTGCTTTGCCTTTGAAATTACTGAACCAGCTTCTTTAAATCTGTCATAGTCAGCAACTAGCTTCTCAACTGTCCTTTCCTCCATTAAGCCTCTTTCTGATGAGGGTTCTTTCAATTCACTTTGTGTTATTAAACACCAAAGGCAACAATGCCTCCCTGAAATTAGACGATTAATTTTATTAGATTACATATAATCTAAACATTTTTCTGACATTTTGATAACTAACCACTAGCTCCAGAAATTCCATAAAGTACGCACAGAAAAGCGTAGTCTCCAAAGACAAACAATCTAAATGTCCAATCTCTGTATAACAAAAAATATATAAATGTGTCATTCACAAATCTTATATAAGCAAAGCTTTAAGTACCAAAGTAACACAATTTTATACGACAAAACAAGTACTGTTAGATAGATGGCTTTATACCTCCATTTGGTTATGCATAATTGTTCCACATCACATAGGTATCTACCAAGGGCCAATTTTATATTTGAGGCATTGTCGGGAGCTTCAAAAGCTGAAAATACTACTGTATTGCATTTGGCATTGGGATTCTTAGTGTTGGCTATCTCAAAAGCCATTTTGAATGATCCCCCTCCCTTGTCTCCCCCTATTTTAAGCCAGATCTCAGTTTCAGGGATGAGATCATGCCAAAACAGTCTTCCATGCCTGAAAATACAATTATAATAATGATTATGATTATGGTGGTGGTGGTGATGATGGTAAAATGTCCACATTATTATTATTTTTTTTTGAGTTACCACAAAATGCATCATTAATGGATTAGGTAATATAGTTTTATGTTAACTTGCTTTGTTTATTTTTTCATGTATTTTCTTTATATCATTGGATATGAATAAACCACTTAAGATGAATAGCTTTGTTCTATGAAGTATGATATTCTGCCCATCATTTCTTACCAAAAATGTTACAGTTAACTTACTTCAAATTTTCTTCCAGGTAACAAAATATCATCGAGTTTAGGTTGGTGACTTGTGCACATGCTGCCCGGGGGGGGGGGGGGGGGGGGGGGGGGGGCACTCCCTTATAAAATGGGTAGGTATGCTCGACGGACGGATTGAAAAATGACCCTAAAAGGTACGCATAAATTAATTCAGGTATCGATTCCAGCCCCTAAAAGGTACGACCACATTCAACAGTTTTTTTAATTTAAAATTGGTAAATATACACTAATTTCATCAAATACACTTCGCTTTCTGAACATTCCCGGACATTAACAAAGTATTGTCATTTATAACTTCGCTTCTCGGCCAAATTTTCTTTTTTTGGACCATTTCTCATCCTCGGACATTATCAGCCGATATCCCAGCCGCCAGGAGGGGTTTATTTACTAAATATTCAGGTATATTTATCATATAAAAGAATATTGACCCTAAAAGGTACGGCATCATTTCGAGACCCTAAAAGGTACCAGAGGGTTTTATTTTCGATCCTAAAAGGTCCGTCGAGCATACCTTCCAACTTTATAAGGGAGTACCCCCCCCCCCCCCCCCCCCCCCCCGGGACATGCTGCCAACCGAATTTCCGAGCTTGCTTTCGATTTTGTTCTATCCAAGCACTCCACACTCCTGTCCTCCAGTACTATGTACCTGGTTGTGGTGGTCAGGTTTTAGTGAGACTATACTCACTACAGATCCATCAATACAAGGATTCACAAACAGGAAGTGAACACCCTCGATTCTGTGCTATTCACCACAGGAACCCCAGTTGAACTAAACTAACATAAACCACAGGTAACCCAGACTATCCACTTTAAGAAAATGTATGTAGTAAATAGATTTTGCCAGGATTTTGTAGATTTTGCTAAGATTTTGGAAATAAAGCTTGGGATATATAATAAACAGAAGTGTACTTACCGTCTTGCCTTAGCATTTTGAAATTGAGACCATTGGAAATGCGAATTCCCCCAAAACAGGCTAAAAAGTCCCTGAACCTCTGCAAATAGGTACTACAAAAATCGTGACCCTCCCCACAAACACAGCATCCTTACCCCACCATTTAACACGGTAGCCAGCCAATCCAAGCGAGAGCAATAATTTTTATCAGCCCAGTCAGTGCAGGGGTATACTTACTTATTTTTAAAAAGTAAACGTTTGTCGCAGCGATAAAGGAGGTGATAGGAGATATATAGGCCTGGGGTTTTTTAAAGGATTGATGTGATATTGAAGTTATTAACGAACGTACCCCCTCTCTGAAAGCACGCTACAATTATATATTCCTACGTAGTATTCAGCTATTCCTTATATTTCGCTAATCATCGATAGACCTATTGATTATCGGCAAACATTGATTTAACAACATTAAGACAAAACAAGAGAAAAAAACCTTCCTTGTTTTTACGAGGATAGCACTTAATAACCAGTTGCTAACAAACCTGTGGCCCTCGTTCCGTGATCGAATTGGAATTTAGAAGTTGATTTTTGCGAAGGGAGGGAAACCGGAGAAAATCCCATGTCGTATTGGTGAGAGGCGAGCGCTCTAACCGCTACACCACCCGTGCTTCCCAACACAAATGACACTGTTCAACACAAATGCGTTGAAATATCAACTTTATTCAGTTGTTTGGTTAAAAGCAGTAAATTGCGCACCTTGTATACGCTTACAAATATTTCTCATCATATATTATTTTTATTTATTTTTTATATTTTTCTCTCAATTATTTAGCACAGTTATAAGTGCTTCATTACAACGTGAAATTATTATCAAAAATGATATAAAATGAACAATAAAGTAGGTGAATCGAAAATGAACAAAACTTATGAAATGTTGTGAACAAATAACACTAATATCGAAAAATTCCATCAATATTTGATGGTGAAATGAAGATATAAAACAAACGATTTCGTTCTCTCGGCTGCTAGCTCCATCAAAAATATGAGCAATATAATAATAACAGTAAATATATCTCAAATGAGATCAATAATTAATAATATTATCCAAATTTAAAAAAGCTTATCTCACACAAGACCTGGAAAGTCACAAAACAGAGTGCTTCAAATCCGGCTTCTTAATTTTTCCTCAAAAAATTATACTTCAATTTTTCTCGCTTTAAGCCTTAGTTTAAAATTTAAAAATTCTCAAATATTTATGAAAAAATATTTTCCTGTCATTCATTTCTTTGGTGAAAATTTCAGAAGTTTTCACCAATATTCTTATAGTTTCACAGCGCACTTGTTTCGTTTTCTTTCCAAGTCAGTTTATAAATTATTACGTACAAGACTACAAATTTAAAAGAGACAAAATAGACGATAAATATTATTCAAGCTCACACATATAAAACTATCCACTCAATGAAACTGAGCTATTCACACGAAGAAATTCATAAAACATGTGCATGATAATAAACAAAACAATTCTATGGGGGAGGGGTGGGGGATACAAGAAACTCCACCCTCCCCTCCCCCTCGAGCTAAACTTCAAAAAGAGATATGAAAATTTAGAAAGAAAATATGAAATTAAAATAAATTTTTGAGTAATTTTACGAAAAGAAGAAACCTAACGATGATGTTTAGTTGCTGTTTTGATCATAAATATTTTAAAAACTAGCTACCTGATTGATAGGTCGGAATATTTGGATTAAAAAAAGTTCGTGCACGCGATTTCAATCAAAGATTATTTACACCTCATTTAAATCCACAAGTCCAGCTCAGTTAGCTCGCCTGCTACCGGCGCTAATCCATGGCACTGGTAATGTCAATATTATTAAGTTTAAAAAGTGGAGTTTTCTCGGCAAAGCTTTTACTGATAAGTCAACAAGCGATAATAATAAAGCTTATTCAGAAAGATTTCAAAGAAATGAAAAAAAGCGCACTTGGAATGGGTAGATCACGTGCAAAGCGGTCCTCAAATCAAAGCTTCAAATACATATTACATTACTTTAACCGTAAAAGGGAAAATATATCAAAACTCTTCAAGAAAAACCACGTCAATAAACATGGTTTGAAAACCAAACTATTTACATTCATACCACACCACCATCACATACAGGTCGCTATGGCAACGTGAAGAGAAGTAACCGTCTCCTAGCAACAAGGTAAGGATAGACCTGAAATTTTACCATATAATATTCAGCCTCGTAAATCAAATAAACACTCAATAAGACATTTGTAAGTTTGCGTAAATATTGGGCTTGTAACTTCAGTTACGTTATCTGGTATTTTGGTCGGGCTGGACTGGTGCGCAAGCTCTTAGTTTATGTGCGTACTTCAACGTTAAGTTATCTATTTAGTTGATAAAACATCATGAGAGGTTAACGATAATCCTAATATTACCTATCTCGTTGCACACGCCGAACACAACAAGTACTTAACCCCAGTTCAAACGTCGATCTTCTCATGAGCCGAACCTAATAACATCAAAGAACACCGCCTTATTATCCATTGTTTTCAATGCGTTCGGCTCACGTGAAGTTCGACGTTTGAACTGGGGCTAAGTAACTAGTGCAAGGAACTGCATGGATCAAAAGAACTTTATACGATATTTTTTTGTGAACTTAGGTGTCTCTATCTCGATGAAGCCAGCCCGGACCGCCTGCATGAAGCTCTTGTGATTATCAAACGTCACACGACCAGATCCTCGAACGGAAATCAAACAGAGAATACACAAAAATACACAATAGTTGGACCAATGACAGCTTCATAAAGATAACTTTGATATACAGTTGTTGTAAAAAAGGTTGATGCAAATTTAGTTGCACACTGCTTACTGACCAAGCTTGAAATGCATGAGAAAAACGTGCAGACAAAGTTTGGTAAAATCCCATATTATTGTGAGCTTTCGCTGATTGTATTTACATCACAAATAGTACATTTCTGGCTTGTTATGCAACATGCGACAAAACCTTCACCAACCCTTTTGAAATAGCTGTATATAAGCGCACCCCATGGATCGATTTAATTAATCTTCTGTAGCTTTGAAAATATCCAATACGTAATAACTTTGTCTTACTTGGTCGATATCGTTTATTTTTTTTGGTTCATTATTTTCAATTTGTGGGTGGGTGACCCTTCAACTCAGCACCCACCCCTCCCTGAACAAAATCCTGGATCCGCCCCTGAACAAAAACCAATTTTGAAAACGCAAGTCAAAGCTGTACATGTATCCTAATAAAAAAGGGCTAATGAAGCAAGATGTCCAAGTTCCAAGATACATCCATTTTTATTGTGATAAAAGTACATTATAATTGTTTAAAAAATGTTCAAAATATAATAAAAATATGATATTTGAAGCAAAAAATACCAACTTCATTTGAAGTTAGTTCGATTATCATTAGGTATTTCAGATTTAGTTCATTTGATGCAAGTGAGCTAAATCGATATGTTTTATGGGTCGTAAGAAAGCAGCGTATTCAACTCGTACATAATCGAATTTTTTCAGCAAGGATGTGATCCTTCTAAAGAAAATTTAAATCTGAATTTCAAAAATTAAGTTTAAAAATCTCATTGCATTTTTAAATGCTGTTGAAATCCAGGGATTGCTTTCTTGATTGGTCATTGAGATTAGAATAAGAAAAATTGTGTATATTATTATTGTTTAAAAAATGTTAAAAAAGGTAAAATTAAGCTAAAAAACCTCCCAAGGGACCTAAGCCTTGTGATATAAACAAGCTCAAACTAGAATAAAATTGAACTCTACACTAGAACCCTAGTCTGTGTGTTACAATATCCTTTATCAAACCAGCTGAGTTGACCTTCAGAACGAACTCAACGTCAACCAATCAGAATTGAGGATTCAACATTGTATTTTGATTAACATTTCCCATGTGTCCCTGCTCGGAAAATGCTAACCAAAAATAGTTGACCCATAATTCCTTTAGGGGAACGCGATCAACTCAGCTGGAAATTAAAGGTCTTCACAATACTGAGTAGGCTAGACTGAATAATGAATCAATTGTATGATGCCTTTACAGTATATTTTTTTGTAATTTGAGTATATGTCTGTTTGTCTATATTTCTATATAGCAGAGTTCATTGGTTGGCTGGTAGGATTCTCTCTGTGTACTGCGGTAATGGATTATCAGAGTTCATTGGTTGGCTGCATGAAATCATGGTTTATTTACTGTTGGGAGTTTTCAAGTGTCTCTATGATTTCTGCCATGGAAGGACGTTCTTCTGGGTTCTGTTGTAAACATCTTCTGATCAGGTTCCTGAACAAATCGTTGGTCACCATGGCAACTTGCACGTTTCTGCGTTCTACGTCAGGCATTTGACGAATGTTCATCTCGCACAGCAGAACTCCAAAGCTGTACACATCCAGCTGTAGAAAAAGAGTAAGAACCATTACAGCCAGGAAGAAACAACATAACAATTGCTTTTGTCTTGTAAATAAGAACCTGTTAAGAACCTACTCAGCCTGATTTCTCACTAGATACCAAATATATAAGAACCATTACAGCCTGACTTGGGAAAATAGTGGTTCTTTTATGCGGGTTTTTACTGTATTATCTAGTTTAGTGTGTGTGTTGGAGTGCATATCGACATAGCTCAACTGAAATGCAGATAGTACCTTTGGTGATTGTCTAGACGTCTGTGCCTCAGGAGCAGAGTACGCAACAGCACCAGGACAAGCCGTCATGGTATGCTGCAGGAAGTTGGCCGTCCCATAATCGGACACTTTGGCCCGCCAAATAGTGACATGTTTCCATAATAACACATTAGCATTGCTGATGTCTCGGTGAATGATTGGAGCTGGATGGCTGAGATGTAAGTAGATTAAGCCTTTGGCAACATCTAGTGCAATGGTCGTGATCTCAGGAGGTTCCAAAGGCCGATCACGTAAAACTGATCTTAGACTAGTGTCTAGGAGTTCAGTCACAAAAAGAGGACTTTGGTCCGCATCGTTTGTTGCTCCAATGAACTGCAGAAGACAAGGATGACGACATCTTGATGCCATATTCATCTCTCGTTCAAACAGACTTCTGTTGTGATCAGATAAAATAAGCTCGTGGATTTTCTTCACAGCAACTTTACATCCCCGAAATGTTCCTTCTTTCACCTCGCCCCATGCTCCGACACCAATTACGTTATCAGACAATATTATTTCATCCCGGCTTACGATCCAATCGCGTGTCGACTCTATAGATCTTTGGTAGTCTTCAAAGGCTTGTCGTACTATGGTCAGCGTACCTTGAAGTTCTTGTAACCTCATTTCGCTGCTTTGAAGGTGACTCTCTGTTTCTTGGTGTGCTTGTGTTTCTTCAACTAAAGTTGCCTCAAATTCTTCTAACCTCTGCTCGTAGGTGCGAAGACGTCTCTCTGTTTCTTGGTGTGCTTCTCTTCCTGCAGCCAACGTTGTCTCTAATTCATTCGACCTTTCTTCGCTGCTTTGAAGGCTTCTCTCTGTTTCTTCTAATCTCTGTTCGTTGCTGTGAAGACGTCTCTCTGTTTCTTGGTGTGCTTGTCTTTCTAAGGACAACGATGTCTCCGATTGATTTAATCGTTCCTCGTTACTGCGAAGACGTCTCTCTGTTTCTTGGTGTGCTTGTCTTTCTGCGGATAACGATGTCTCCGATTGATTTAATCTTTCCTCGCTGCTTTGAAGGCGTCTCTCTGTTTCTTCTCTTGCTTGTCTCTCCGAAGCTAATGATAACTCAAGCTCATGTGATCTCTGCTCGCTGCTATGAAGACGCCTTTCTACTTCTTCGCGTATCTTTCTTTCTTCATCTAAAGATGTAACCAGTTCAGCAAAACGTCCATCGCTTTTCTGACCAATACGTTCTTCTGTTTCGAGAAAAGGAAAAATTTTTTAACTGTAATTAACAGTTCTCAAACTCTGTGATTGGCTTACTAGAGTGTAAACACTAGATCTGTGAAACAGTATTGTAATATGCAATTAGCTCTAATTTGTAGTAAATAGCTCTACTGATTTAGTGCAAAGTGGAAAATAAATTGCTACTGTTTTACAGATTAAGTGTGAGTACTCTAGTAAACGAGATGGTGAATTTAAAAGTAAGGGGTTCATAACTCTTTCGTTATTGAAAATTATTGAAAAGTGGTTGCCTAAAGCTTTCCCTAGCTTCCATGCAGTTCCCTCGACTTTGCCGCTTTTGGTGATGCCAACATTATGGCACGTAAAGGGTGTTAACTTTTGATTTCACGAGTGTTCTTTTCGTATGGGGATTTCATCTCTCAGATACACTAAGCGAACGAAATGTAAATGTCTGGTGAAAATGCACTAACTTCATACAAACGCTCATCACTGATAGTTGGTAGGGTGAACAGATTTGGATAGGGCCGAATCACATGATGAGGTAGAGTGCATTTAAAGCTTAATCAGTCCACACGTACTCATTAGAGAACACTCATAATAGAAGTCAAGAAATTTCATGGAATTTTAAACTAATTCTCTACTTTCACATTGCCCATAATACATTGTGGTTTGGGGGGTAACCAGGGTAAAAACCGCACATATTTTGCTGAAGGCTGATCAGAAGATGTTGTAAATGCATCTCATGATATTCATGATATGTATAAGAAACAGCCAGAAACATTAAAAGAAGTCTATAAAGTCAATTTTGAGCACTTCTTCACGAGCAATACATTTTCTGTAACACTAAACTTCTTGATGTTCTCAATGTGGGGAAATAACTCAGAATGAACTGATAATCAGTATTTTACAGATAAAAGCAGGTATAGTGTACATTCCATTGAAGAACGTTTAATTTTATGACACTTTTTGACCGGTTACCCCAAAACCACAATGTATTATGGGCAATGTGAAAGTAGAGAATAGCCCACTTTCGTTATTGTGGTGGAGTGATCATGCACAAAGCAATTCAAGACGAGGCTCCGGGGAAACAATAGAGTAATCCTGATATATTCTTTTATTTCGCCGGAGCCTCGTCCTGAATTGCTATCAGTGTGCGTGATCACTCAACCACAATATCGAAAGTGGGTTAAAACCTTGATCTTGATCTTGTCGAGGACGTAGTTGATCTACTGCAACAAAAATACCACGGCCTGCCGGGCAGGTGAAATATCTTTTTGGACGTATTCCATATATTAGATATGTTCCATCAGTGTCACCACATCCCTCTGATTCCTAACGAGATATGAACAGTTAAAAGATGATCAGTTAAAAGAAAATATCTATTAAGGTATGTAATTAACTTGATGCATTTTTATATTGTACATAATTTTTATTTTGTTCTGATGAAGACCGAATGGTTGAAACGTTAATTACAAAAAAAAATCTTGGAACAGTCAGTTCTAAGTTGTCTGCTTTCTTTCTTACATATATATTCACATTTTCTATCAAGAAAACAGACTATTGAATTCCTGTGAATCCTTCTACTGGAAGTTCATCAATGGTATACCTTCTATATATCGAAGTTTTAATATACTTTATCATATATATTATATTTAAATATATTTTATAAGTAATCTTTTAGTGTGGATGATTGATGTGTCAGTATTTAAGGAAAACAATTGCCCTATATCACTATGACATCACATAAAACAATCTATTGTTTTAACGCTAAGGATCATGGTCACCAGATGGGATGAAATAGCAGAAAAACAAATGGAATCACAACAAAATTCGGTTTATGAATGTTGAAAAGTGAGAACAGCTAAATATTACATTAAACATCCTGAACTAAAGAAGAATTGGCCTATATTTCTATTACGGATCACGGATTATGGAGTAACTTTGTGCCCCCCCCCCCCCCCTAACAGCTTTTCAAGGCTTGCTACGACCCTGCATATGTATCATCCAGCTGATCTGAGAAAAAATATTAACAAATCAGAATCAAGAAAGTTTGTAAAACTGAGGTGTCATCCTTAGTAGCCCAGCGACTCGGGAAATGGTAAATTCTTTATCTTATTCTCCCACTCAATAATGATAGAAATCATAGTAAATGTATAAAAAATATCAAAAACCTCTCCTGAAAATCTAGATTTATCTCAGATATAAACTTTTATAAATCAATTTTCACAGCTGGATGTATTGAAAAAAATTAAAATTAGAGAATAAGTAATCTTTAGAAAATGACTACAGTTAAATATTACACTAAATACTTCAAACAAAAGAAGAATTGGCCTTCATATCTATTTTTATGTAAACAAACCATGACATCATAGTGGTATAGGGCATTCTTGTACCCAGACCCTACTCATTTCACTAAAAACTGTAAGTCCTGGGAAACCATATAATTTCAAGTGATCTGATTGGCTTATGTGGGAATACTGAGGTTGTAGTGACTAATGAATTTTTAAATTTCTACCATAAATATATTTCCATAAGGCCTAGACTTCTTAGATAGACAAAAGAAAATTTAGATTTAAACACTGCATTATAAAATTGAGAATATCTTTTCAACAGGTTGCCTGTGGCAGCCCAGTCCACTAAAAGACCACTAGTAGCTCAGCCAATAAGAGCACAGGATTCGTGATGGACCATTAGTAGCTTTAGACAAATATGCTTTTGTCTGTGCTTTGATTGGCTGAACTAGTCTTTGACCTAATGGGCTATTGACCCTTACAAAATTCATTACCAATTCATTAGGGGGAGACCCAATGAAATCGCATGATGGGGAGAAGGGTTACATGAGAGCACTAATGTGCAGGGGAATATCCAGGATTTTACAAAGGGGGGTGCACAAATCCTAAAAACTCGCATTTTGTTTGTCCCCTCCAAAATGATTTAGTGTTAGCTAGACTAACAATATGTAATCTCGATCTAGGAAATTTGTTATTTGTTTGCATTTTGTCATTGTTCAATTTTATTGCTAGTGTATAATTTCACAAAGTCTAGCAAAGTGACTTGTACCATTGAAAGTTTGAAATCTTAAGTTAAAATTAAAAAGAAAATACTTTTGCTTGTGGCATTTTGTTCATCGATAAAGATAATTTATAATGGAATGGAATGGAATGGGCAAGAAAATTTCTAAATCATGAATTAGTCTCAAAAATGTGATTTTATAAGGACATTGTAATCTGACTTTAAACCCCTTATTGGGATTCTATTGGCCGGGATAGTAAATATCCATTTTATGATTTTATAGGGACAACGTAAAAAACAATTTTTGGGATTCTATTTGGACAAACAATTCCCAAAAATGTGTTTTCTTGTGAATTTCTTGTTCCATCATTGGGTTTGGTAGCATTTTTCCAGTTTTGGGAAAACCCATTGGAACCCCATGAAAATGTCAACATTTTCCTATTTTTTCCCCAAATTGGAAATTCCATATTTTTTCTTGTGATATCAATGTTACCTCTGGCTTGTGTTTGTATATCCAAACAACATTGCCACTAATATTGTATCTATTACATATACCATTTGGGCTTTGGATCTAAGTTAAAGTGCCTAGAACACATCTGACAATATTCTCAGTATAGATTCTTCATGAGATGAGTAATATTATTGTTCAATAACCCAAAAAATTACATAGTTTGAGTGATGCATAGATTTTTAAGTTATAAAGGGTTTTCCATGCCATATGCTAATGACTGTGATGTCAGGAGAGTCATCATTTAATATAAAAAACCTAACTGGTAAAGATAAATTAAATTTCAATTGCAAAGCATCACTGTTTCACCCATGGCTTTTATAGTAATTATTGCTAATTAGTTTCCACATAGTAGCCACTGTGCTTGTTTCGAATTCCAAGGAACAACAAATAGCATAAGGGATGGACCATTAGATAAGTGATGGTGGTGGTGGGGGTGGGGGGGGGGGGGGGGTGGTTGCGTAAGTCCCAAAAAAATATCAAGCCTCTTCTGTGCGAAAAAAAATTGAGCAAGTCAAGGGTAATGGCATGAACTTTTACAATGCAATAAATAAGTTGCAAATGCTTCTCAAAACAATGGAAATCACATTTCCAAGGGTCTTGATTTCAACATTTTTTTTGATGTTTTCCCACCTTTCGTGGTTGCTAATCCCCCTCCCACTCAAAATTACACTCCTCGATCCCTGATAATCCATAATTGCAAAACATCAGAATATAAATAATTAGAACAGAACTCAGGCTCTTATTTTCAGTTTTCAATCCTGAAAATAGTAATAGCTATTATCTCTTTCAGTGGTTATCTGGAGTGGTTTCAAAAAACCTGTTTAATATATTATTTTGCATGTAAAAATTCCTTTTTGCATGTTAATATAAAAATTATGATGCAATTTCAATATGTTAACGCCTGGGATTTAAAAAAAAATTGTTAACCATTAAATTAGGCTTTAAATTTTGCCCAAAAGCCGTCCTACATTGAACAATCAGCACTTAATCAGTAATTTTGCCCTCTGTATGATTAATATTAAATAAATATGAATCATTGCATACCACTTAAAAAATATCGTGCAAGATCATGATGTTAAAAAAATGATGTGCAGGGGTTGAGACAACTAAAATTCCTGCAACCCCCTCCCTCCCAACAATAATTGTTAATAATTGATAATTATTATTTAATGATCCATCCCTAAATGACTCCCCTGACATCAGTCATTAACATATGACAAGAATAAACCTTCATAACTTCAAGATGCATCACTCAAACTATGTCATTTTTGGGGGTCATCAAAACAGCTTACCTCTTGTAGAATAAACCTAGTTCAAAAAAGGTTGTCATAGGCAATAGGTGATAGGAAATATGTCATTCAAAGCGGTAAGGCACCACTCTCTGAACGAGCGCTGTGATTGGTTCTCTTGGTTCATAAGGTTGCGAAGGTTGCAGCCAATCGGTTCGCTTGGTTCATAACGGTTGCGAAAGTTGTAGCCAATCCCGTTGTCTTATCATCATTCGTATTTCCTGCCAAGTTAGTAATACTTTCAGATATTTCTAGCTACTCCGCTTCTATACAGCCTTTATCGCTCGTAAGTTTGCTCTTCTCTGTTACTGATTACTACATATTTCAAGTCTTAAATTAACTGAAAGCGTATTGTTTCGCGTATCGTCGTTCGTCAAGTTTATTTTAAACAAGAACATGTGCTACAGTCGAAAAGTACAGTACTAAGTGAGGAGGCCAACTGAAGTGGGGTTCTCGTATATATACCACCATGAAATTTGATATATATCTACTTGTGGGTCCTGCAAGACCACTAACACTTCCGATGTAAGCAGTTGTAATTCGATTCATACTAACTAATGTGTGAGAAAATCAGAGGCCTATGAATACCACACAAAGTCAATTAGCAAGGACAACACTTTGGAAAGTTGACCGCGTAAAAAATATCAACTCAAACTATTACTTTTAATTCGTCTTTAGCTTTTATAAATGTATATTAAGTCCATGCATAATATAAGAGGAACAGACGGCTTCAACAGTATATGATTTGTATTCGAAATTCTGTGAACTTAGTTTGATGTGTGCGTTCCCTCAGTTCTGGAATGTTATCAAAGTACCATCGCTCATTGTCGCCATGCAGTGCATGGGAAATATTTAAAGGACCCCTCTCAAAGGCCACCACTACGTGGCGCACGGTGCTAATAAAGACGTAGTTTGCCAGTTTGCCTAAACCATAGCCCTATGTTCAAACACCAATGCTTCGAATATTGAGATCAAGACTTTATCTATTTCCTTAGCCAATCGTTAGCTTAGCAACTGCGCAACACACACTGATAGCTAATACCATGTAATAGAGTCAGTGAGAGAAAGACTTGTATCTAACAAACGGTACATCAAGACCATTATCCCTTTTCGAAGGAGTTATGACTGAATTGGTTTATTTTTTTCCAGTCAACAAACACTACTTAGCGTGTGAGAAAATCAGAGACTTGTGAATTATAATACCACACCGGCTCCACAGGCTGTGTTTTCATCGCCATTTGTAAATATGAGATCTTGCTTTCAAAAGTTCACAAACAATAAATATTTCGTGAAAATCGGTTATTCCTTTATTTTCAAGCAAGATTGATGATAGTTTGTTTTATGAATACAGTGATTAAATAAATAACTGTCAGGAACAACGTTAACACTGTGATTGCTGATGTGTTTTGATTGCTGATGTCTTTCTAGACAGTTTAACTTTGGCGTAATTTCCGGTGTAAATTTTGGAGATAAATCGAGATACGTAAAAATACAACCCAAACAATAACTTTTAACTCGTCTTCAGCTTTTATCCTAAAGAACGAGAAATATATATATATATAAATCCTTAAAATACGAGGAAAAGACGGCTTCGACAGTGTATGATTTGTATTCGAAATTCTTTCGAACTTAGTTTGATGTGTGCGTTCTGGAATGTTATCAAAGTACCATCGCTCATTGTCACTGTCACCATGCTGCGTGGGAAATTTAAAGGCCCCCGCCGCTACCTGCGTGGTAAATATGGAGAAATATGTCAGCTCAACTATTCTTTGCTTCGGGTTACACAATAAATTTTCTGTTTATTATGGCATTATCTATGCACTTATCAAAACTAACAGGAACAATAATGATGATTCCCCCAGACTATTTAAAACATTTCATTTGATTTTAATTTTGTGAAAATTTACAAAGTTTCGTTAGTTTTGGTTTTGATTCGCAGAAGATATTAATAATCAAAGCCATCGGTTTTCTGCCCGGTTCCCACACAAGAAAGCCGCCCTGCCGGCAACAAATAAAAAGTGTCATAACTCGTAGAAAATTGTTTTTTTTTTTAATTCGAAACCCATGGTTGAGGAACGAATTGACTATTTGTTGGCAAATTTTTTATTTTATTTTTTGAGTCCATTTTGAGTCCACTTTGAGTCCATTCTCAGTCCATTCTCAGTCCAGTCCAACCAACCCATAGCTTACACACAGGAAAACAACCGAGTGTTGGGGAAACCTATCATATCACTTTTTTGAAGTGTACCTTTTTTATTAATAACTTGTCTGTAAAATTACAATCTTTTTAATATAATTTTACTCATTGAAAGGAAATGTCATGCGTGAGATCTTTTATCAGTGCTCTTAATGAACGCATAATTCCGTTGTTTTGATAGGTCTCAAGGTCAAAAACACTCGTTTCCTAACCTAACAAACAGTTAGATGCATTACATCGTTGCTTTTAAAATTCTGATTAGTTTAGATAAACTTTAACAGACATTTTCGGGCCCGCACAACCCCCGCAACCCCCACAACCCCTGCAACCCTCACAACCCCTGCAACCCTCACAACCCCTGCAACCCTCACAACCCCTGCAACCCTCACAACCCCTGCAACCCCTGCAACCCTCACAACCCCTACAACCCTCACAACCCCCGCAACCCCCACAACGGTCTCATCCCCACAGCCCCCACAACCCCTCCCCCCCCGATTACCCTCCTCACCAGCCATATGTAACACTAAACAATACCTGCAGCACTATAAGTGAGAGGGATTGACATAAGTTGTTTATGTAAACAAGCTTTTCTGGTTATTCCCTGCGACGCTGATTGAACCGTCGCCGAGCCTGATGTCCGATAAAGTTTAGATTACAGTTAAGGATGCACGTACTTTTATTCTTTGCATAGTTTTGAAGACTACTGATTTACTGATATCAAGATTTAGTATCACTATTTTTGAAGTACATAGGGATGATTTTATTATTTTCTTAGATCTCTCGACCAATCACAGCGCTCGTTCAGACGGTGGTGTATGACTCATTCAAAGATCCAAGAATAGCTGGAGTAACGAGTGTTTCTGCTTCTTATTCTAGTCAAGAACATGGAGGTTAGTGTTGAGATATTCCATGTTGTTTGTTGTCCACGAAACCATTTTAAAGGCCTCGATTATTCATGTTTACTTGTATACCCAAAATTCATTCCATCTTGGAATGACCTACCGCCTTTCGCCTTTGGCATTGACAACCTTTATAGAAATAGGTGTATACTAAGAATATTAATTGTCTGATATGTCACATATATAGGCACTTTAATTAGACTCTGATCCTTGATAATATTTATATATATGCTGGATTAACTCCAGTTAGTCAGTTACAACTATATATAGTAGGCTTAAACCTATAAACATATCATAAACTTACATTCTAGGATTTGTAATTCATCTTAAAAATGTATAATTGTGCCTTCCCAAAGCACTGGGATGTAGAATTTTGAAGTATTTTATGACCAGTACTGAGCTTATTGTAAGAAGCACATTTTAAAGTTGTGGTGGGACTAGAATTTTTGTTTTACTATTTGACTAAAGCTCCTCCAGCCCCCCTTGGCTCCACTGTCCCTGTCATAGGGTCTTTTCATACAATGCTTTACCTTGTCTAGCAGTTCTACGCCGAACATAGTACCGTAACCTCTCAATGTAAGTAATCTTCCCTTGTAACGAATAACTCCTCGAAGTTCTAGTTCTGTCTCTTCTTTTGTTATCTTTACAAAAACTTTACTACCCATATCCAATAATTTTGCTTCACTTAGACGATTCTTCTCTAGATAAATACGTAATCTTTCTTCTCGTGGCAAGACAGCATCAAGCAAGTCAGCTTCGCTGTCTGTTAGCTGACCAACATCCCGCTTAGAGCATTCTAGTCTGATGTTCCACCGTGTAAGAGCGATATTATTAGGATCTTTCGGCTGTTCTGACCCTAGTGAACACTCCAAGATTTCACCTCCATGAAGTGGGTATGGGACTCTTTTCTTGAAGATAAGGCCGTCTTCCAAGTACTCCCCAATCCTGTCCTTCAGTAACATGTATCTGTGTGTGTCGGCCATGTTTTATCGAGACTATACTCACTCAATAAAACATGGACATTAGGTTCCAGGCTCCGGATGGAGACGAGGCTTTTCAAAATGGCGGCCTTAGAACAAAGTGTATTTTTGAGAGGTCGTCAAAATTCCTCGTTTTAGTCACTTTTAGATGAAGCGATTTTGCCATGGCTCTTCAAGGTGTTTAAATTGGTGTCCAAGAGGTCAAACGGTTGGTTAAGAATGGTTTTTGAGAAGCAAATGTTGTGTATTTGTTGGGGGTTTCAAGGATTCGTTAGTTCAAGAAAATGGCAGCCATGAAAACTATCTCTTGTATATACTGTCTAAAGCAATGGAATTCTTGGTAAGATCGGAAGTTTTCCCAATTTCAGGTTAGCATGTATCGTATTAAGTATTTAATGGTAGTACTGTATATACATTTTATATTCTATTTACATTTTTTTACAAAGAGTTATTAGACATATACGATCTGTAATTTTAAACGGTAATGACTTAACAATATTTGTTGGATGACATTTTCTGTGGTGCTCTTTTAGAACACACAGCAGTTGTTCAGCAGGGTTTCTAATACAATTGTATGATCTTTTCAAAGTGTTCAATTCTGAATGAATAGATTCAATGCCTTGTTCACCTGGCAATAGAAATCAGATTTTTTTAAATATAAATTGTATATATTTTTTCACTTCAAAATGAATTGAGTACATTTAAGTTCATTACTGTACCTAGTAAGCCAAATCCTGTATTATGTTTTTAACCCATTTCATTACATGGTCCTCTAGAAAGTGTAGTTTTGGTGTTATGGAAGATTCAGGGAAAAACGATCTGTACAGCGCCATAAATACAGATATTTCTGCATCTGTGAACCAAAACCAACAATAAAATTGCATGAATTCAGAGAAATTGCACTCTAAAAAAATAAGTAAATGGTTTCAGTTGGATGATGAGGATATACATTGCATGTCAATATGCTTACAAATGTTTTGCTACACAACCATCTAGTTTATTTAGAAAAAATGAAGCATTATCATTTTGTTTGTTAACAAATTAATGCTATACATGCACTTACCCAGTTGTTTTATCTGCTGCTCATTCATTGTTGTATTCCTGTTAATCATTTGATGGATTTTAGAGTAGCTTTAATTTTCAGTGTCTGTTGAAATTGGTCTTTTATAATTTCTGCTTCAATGAGTAGTTCTGGACATCAGTACTGTTTTTGAGATTTCAACTGGAACATTTACAAGAAGTGGGATATTTTTCTCCTACAAAAGAAATGTTTCACATGAATATATCAGCCCAGAGAATAATAACTAGAAATAACTATTATTTTACAAATACATAGTGCATGTTATGTTATATTTTCTTTTCTATAAACTATCGGGATCGCCCAGATGGGTTTTTGGGTTGGAGTGAAGCGTAGGACCCAGGTCCCATTTCAAAATCAGGCTATGTTTGGGTGGCTTTGGTTGAAGTAGTTGCCCTGTAAAAATGGTACTAAAAATGCGATTAAATTGAACATTATTTCACTGATTTCCATACTACAAGATAAATTGTAAGCATTAATTATTATATTGTTTCCTAACCAAAAGGCACTTGTCTGTATGATTGCCATTGAATGAACCACCATGGTATGCTTGTCGCTCAACTCCAAGCTTCTTCAAGGTTTCATTCAACTTAATAATGCAAGGCCCATCACCTTGTTTTAGTGATAAGGATTTCTGTAACTGTTTATTCTGTAAATAAAACCAATGCTATCAGGAAGGTATATATTATTTAGTATGTAGCATCATCATCATCGCAAAGAAAACAAAATTTTAATTACAAGTTGTTTTTCTTGTTATCGCAAATGGATTGCCCTTTTCATTAAGGTTTCCGCTGCCTCCTTTGTTGTTGCCATGGATTGCAACATATGTAGCCCCTTCATCACATGTACATTCCCTTGCTTCCTCAGCTGTCTGGATGACTTCTACCCTTTTCATTTGGGCTTGTTTAATTTCTTCTATACACTTTTGGAATCCTGTGCTTCCTATCTGTACATTTTGACATAAATAGTATTTGTTATAGAATATACAAATGTATATACTTTTAATTCACAATTTAACAAACCTTGTTCTCTTTTTTAACCAGGAAGTTTGCTATGTGGATGTCATTAATGTATGTAATGCTTGCATGAGTAGTACAAATAACCTTTCAAAGATGCCGATACTGATGTGCAAACCAGGTAAGCATACCTTGAAAAAATTAAAAATCTGTTATAAGAATGTGGATAATTTTAATACTGCAATCGAGGGAAACTACCTGATCAATTGGAACATTTAGAAGTGGTGGTCTGATGGAATTATTATATTGCTTTGCCTTTGAAATTACTGAACCAGCTTCTTTAAATCTGTCATAGTCAGCAACTAGCTTCTCAACTGTCCTTTCCTCCATTAAGCCTCTTTCTGATGAGGGTTCTTTCAATTCACTTTGTGTTATTAAACACCAAAGGCAACAATGCCTCCCTGAAATTAGACGATTAATTTTATTAGATTACATATAATCTAAACATTTTTCTGACATTTTGATAACTAACCACTAGCTCCAGAAATTCCATAAAGTATGCACAGAAAAGCTTAGTCTCCAAAGACAAACAATCTAAATGTCCAATCTCTGTATAACAAAAAATATATAAATGTGTCATTCAAAAATCTTATATAAGCAAAGCTTTAAGTACCAAAGTAACATAATTCTATACGACAAAACAAGTACTGTTAGATAGATGGCTTTATACCTCCATTTGGTTATGCATAATTGTTCCACATCACATAGGTATCTACCAAGAGCCAATTTTATATTTGAGGCATTGTCGGGAGCTTCAAAAGCTGAAAATACTACTGTATTGCATTTAGCATTGGAATTCTTAGTGTTGGCTATCTCAAAAGCCATTTTGAATGATCCCCCTCCCTTGTCTCCCCCTATTTTAAGCCAGATCTCAGTTTCAGGGATGAGATCATGCCAAAACAGTCTTCCGTGCCTGAAAATACAATAATAATGATTATGATTATACACCTTAATCCAAAATGGCGCACATTTACATGGAAACGAGGCATCAAGGGCCAAAATGCAAAGAAACAAATGAATATAGGTATTCAATCACCAGTCCAGTCTTTCTTTCCCCCTTACATTCGGGAACACAACAGTTTTGCGGCATTAGATTATAAGAAACACTGTAAATTCGTAACTTTGCACGGCCGGGTGAGTTACATGAAAATGAGGCATCCAGGGCCAAATTTACGAATTTACAGTGTTTCTTATAATCTAATGCCGCAAAACTGTTGTATTCCCGAATGTAAGGGGGAAAGAAAGACCAGACTGGTGATTGAATACCTATATTCATTTGTTTCTTTGCATTTTGGCCCTTGATGCCTCGTTTCCATGTAAATGTGCGCCATTTTGGATTAAGGTGTATGATGGTGGTGGTGATGATGGTAAAATGTCCACATTTTTTTTTTTCTTTTTTTCAGTTACCACAAAATGCATCATTAATGGATTAGGTAATATAGTTTTATGTTAACTTGCTTTGTTTATTTTTTTCATGCATTTTCTTTATATCATTGGATATGAATAAACCACTTAAGACGAATAGCTTTGTTCTATGAAGTATGATATTCTGCCCATCATTTCTTACCAAAAATGTTGCAGTTAACTTACTTCAAATTTTCTTCCAGGTAACAAAATATCATGGAGTTTAGGTTGGTGACTTGTGCACATGCTGCCAACCGAATTTCCGAGCTTTCTTTCGATTTTGGAAATTCAAATGGGATGACTTCACAAGAAATCTGAAAATATGGAAAAAAACATTCGTAATTTTGTTACTGCTTTATTTATTTTGTAATATAAAGTTTAAAAAGTTATACCTTCACAATTTGTTGGTCTTTATCGAGGCATCGTTGTTTTTTTTCGCTTGACAAATGGATGCCCCAGCTTGTCAACCATCTTAATATAATAATTATAATTATTATTATTATCATCGTAATTTCATCCTTTTCAAAACTACCATTACTCGTTCTATACCTTCTAAGGTGTCTTATCTTATTCCAAGGAAGTCCAAGTTCTGTTTTCATGGCTAATCCTTGATCTGGGGGGATATCTAAAGTCAGGCCAGCTTCATTTACAATGGCTCTACGTTCATCTTCACCGAGTCGTTTTACGCCAAACATAGTACCAGTTCTAGTAAACATCCTCCAGTCTAGAGGAAGGTTTCCCTTGTAACGAATAACTCCTCGAAGTTCTAGATCTGTATTTTGTTTTCTTATCTTCACAAAACCACAGGTAACCCAGACTATCCACTTTAAGAGAATGTATGTAGTAAATAGATTTTGCCAGGATTTGGTAGATTTTGCTAAGATTTTGGAAATAAAGCTTCGGATATATAATAAAGAGAAGTGTACTTACCGTCTTGTCTTAATTAAAATAAATTTCAGAAATGAGCAGATTTACTCCCTTCCAAGTATTACATTTCGTTCCATATCTTGTTGAGGGACTGTGGAGAGTAAGTGTGATGGGGGTGGGGAGAGGGCTGGTGAGAGGGCCTAACCCTAGCCCATAACCCTAACCCTAAGACCTAACCCTAAGATCTAACCCTAACTTAGGGTTAAATTGTCAAAAGTGGGGTCACGTGACTTCTCGAATTTCTTGCTTAACCCTTTGACTCCTGGAGGTTTTTGAGGGTTTTTAGTGTTTTTCTGGACCTAAACGTTCTCCAAGCCCTAGCAAGACCATATTTGGGGTTTTGATTGACACTGTCAGTGTTTTATGTAAATGAGGGATGACGTTTACTGGCTGCATAATTAGTTGCCGCTTGAAGCCGTTCTTGGAATTGTGTTGCCTTGTTTTCGACTATTTTCGAAAATTAGAGATTTTGAGAGTCATTTTGTTCATCTATGGAGTGCTGGAGGGCATCATGAAGCCCTAAGACAGCTTAAATCAGCATGATCTCGAAGAACTGAGAGTATGCAAGGGATTTTAGCGTCAAAAGTTCGTAGATCATGTACATTCGTACGAGTTAGAATTTTTGGCGCGATTATCCTATGAGCTCTGAAATGATGAACAGCCAGGACCTACTGAGGGATTTTATTTAATATTTGGCTTGTGGAGAATGGTCTGAAGCTGATATTTGGGCAGTAGGACCTAGTGGCTCTATTTTGAGAAAAAATTGTTGAAATGTGGGGGCGGACTACTGTCCTGTTGAAAAAATGGCATTTTTCCCAGAATGCATTGCGAAAGAGAGTAGTGAAAATCGATAAGCGATGAAATGGGTGAAGGAAAAAGGCTGTAGCTCGCCGTGTGGAAGGAATTGTTGGGGAAAAAAGCACTAAAAGCCAAGTGCTAGGTCCAAACTATCCTGTGTAAGGGTATTGTTTGAGTAGAAATAAAAATTGCATGAAAAAAAATGCGATGAAAAAGCATGATTTTTGGCTTAGGGAAATGACATCATAAACAGTGGTTTTTGGTTTTCCAAAAATGTTTAAAGTTTTTTTCGTTCTAATTTTGGACATTTGTGCAGGTTTTTTGGTTTTAAAAGTTGTTCTGTAATTTGCTAGTTAAAATTTTAGACTGGTATTTAGGTCAACTTGATCAAAATTGTTGAAGCTGGAATTTTTCATTTAAGATGCGTTTTTTTACGGGCGGTTTCGGGCGCCGTAGGAGTGAAAGGGTTAATAATGCAAGGCCCATCACCTTGTTTTAGTGATAAGGATTTCTGTAACTGTTTATTCTGTAAATAAAACCAATGCTATCAGGAAGGTATAAGGTAAGCATGTATGGTATTAAGTATTTAATGGTAGTACTGTATATACATTTTATATTCTATTTACATTTTTTACAAAGAGTTATTAGACATATACGATCTGTAATTTTAAACGGTAATGACTTAACAATATTTGTTGGATGACATTTTCTGTGGTGTTCTTTTAGAACACACAGCAGTTGTTCAGCAGGGTTTCTAATACAATTGTATGATCTTTTCAAAGTGTTCAATTCTGAATGAATAGATTCAATGCCTTGTTCACCTGGCAATAGAAATCAGATTTTTTTAAATATAAATTGTATATATTTTTCACTTCAAAATGAATTGAGTACATTTAAGTTCATTACTGTACCTAGTAAGCCAAATCCTGTATTATATTTTTAACCCATTTCATTACATGGTCCTCTAGAAAGTGTAGTTTTGGTGTTATGGAAGATTCAGGGAAAAACGATCTGTACAGCGCCATAAATACAGATATTTCTGCATCTGTGAACCAAAACCAACAATAAAATTGCATGAATTCAGAGAAATTGCACTCTAAAAAAATAAGTAAATGGTTTCAGTTGGATGATGAGGATATACATTGCATGTCAATATGCTTACAAATGTTTTGGTACACAACTATCTAGTTTATTTAGAAAAAATGAAGCATTATCATTTTTTTTTTGTTAAGAAATTAATGCTATACATGCACTTACCCAGTTGTTTTATCTGCTGCTCATTCATTGTTGTATTCCTGTTAATCATTTTATGGATTTTAGAGTAGCTTTAATTTTCAGTGTCTGTTCAAATTGGTCTTTTATAATTTCTGCTTCAATGAGTAGTTCTGGACATACTGTTTTTGAGATTTCAACTGGAACATTTACAAGAAGTGGGATATTTTTCTCCTACAAAAGAAATGTTTCACATGAATATATCAGCCCAGAGAATAATAACTAGAAATAACTATTATTTTACAAATACATAGTGCATGTTATGTTATATTTTCTTTTCTATAAACTATCGGGATCGCCCAGATGGGTTTTTGGGTTGGAGTGAAGCGTAGGACCCAGGTCCCATTTCAAAATCAGGCTATGTTTGGGTGGCTTTGGTTGAAGTAGTTGCCCTGTAAAAATGGTACTAAAAATGCGATTAAATTGAACATTATTTCACTGATTTCCATACTACAAGATAAATTGTAAGCATTAATTATTATATTGTTTCCTAACCAAAAGGCACTTGTCTGTATGATTGCCATTGATTGAACCACCATGGTATGCTTGTCGCTCAACTCCAAGCTTCTTCAAAGTTTCATTCAACTTAATAATGCAAGGCCCATCACCTTGTTTTAGTGATAAGGATTTCTGTAACTGTTTATTCTGTAAATAAAACCAATGCTATCAGGAAGGTATATATTATTTAGTATGTAGCATCATCATCATCGCAAAGAAAACAAAATTTTAATTACAAGTTGTTTTTCTTGTTATCGCAAATGGATTGCCCTTTTCATTAAGGTTTCTGCTGCCTCCTTTGTTGTTGCCCGCATGGATTGCAACATATGTAGCCCCTTCCTCACATTCCCTTGCTTCCTCAGCTGTCTGGATGACTTCTACCCTTTTCATTTGGGCTTGTTTAATTTCTTCTATACACTTTTGGAATCCTGTGCTTCCTATCTGTACATTTTGACATAAATAGTATTTGTTATAGAATATACAAATGTATATACTTTTAATTCACAATTTAACAAACCTTGTTCTCTTTTTTAACCAGGAAGTTTGCTATGTGGATGTCATTAATGTATGTAATGCTTGCATGAGTAGTACAAATAACCTTTCAAAGATGCCGATACTGATGTGCAAACCAGGTAAGCATACCTTGAAAAAATAAATAATCTGTTATTAGAATGTGGATAATTTTAATACTGCAATCGAGGGAAACTACCTGATCAATTGGAACATTTAGAAGTGGTGGTCTGATGGAATTATTATATTGCTTTGCCTTTGAAATTACTGAACCAGCTTCTTTAAATCTGTCATAGTCAGCAACTAGCTTCTCAACTGTCCTTTCCTCCATTAAGCCTCTTTCTGATGAGGGTTCTTTCAATTCACTTTGTGTTATTAAACACCAAAGGCAACAATGCCTCCCTGAAATTAGACGATTAATTTTATTAGGTTACATATAATCTAAACATTTTTCTGACATTTTGATAACTAACCACTAGCTCCAGAAATTCCATAAAGTACGCACAGAAAAGCGTAGTCTCCAAAGACAAACAATCTAAATGTCCAATCTCTGTATAACAAAAAATATATAAATGTGTCATTCACAAATCTTATATAAGCAAAGCTTTAAGTACCAAAGTAACACAATTTTATACGACAAAACAAGTACTGTTAGATAGATGGCTTTATACCTCCATTTGGTTATGCATAATTGTTCCACATCACATAGGTATCTACCAAGGGCCAATTTTATATTTGAGGCATTGTCGGGAGCTTCAAAAGCTGAAAATACTACTGTATTGCATTTAGCATTGGGATTCTTAGTGTTGGCTATCTCAAAAGCCATTTTGAATGATCCCCCTCCCTTGTCTTCCCCTGTTTTAAGCCAGATCTCAGTTTCAGGGATGAGATCATGCCAAAACAGTCTTCCATGCCTGAAAATACAATAATAATGATTAGGATTATGGTGGTGGTGGTGATGATGGTAAAACCTTTTTTTTTCATTTTTGAGTTACCACAAAATGCATCATTAATGGATTAGGTAATATAGTTTTATGTTAACTTGCTTTGTTTATTTTTTCATGTATTTTCTTTATATCATTGGATATGAATAAACCACTTAAGACGAATAGCTTTGTTCTATGAAGTATGATATTCTGCCCATCATTTCTTACCAAAAATGTTACAGTTAACTTACTTCAAATTTTCTTCCAGGTAACAAAATATCATCAAGTTTAGGTTGGTGACTTGTGCACATGCTGCCAACCGAATTTCCGAGCTTTCTTTCGATTTTGGAAATTCAAATGGGATGACTTCACAAGAAATCTGAAAATATGGAAAAAAACATTCGTAATTTTGTTACTGCTTTATTTATTTATTTTGTAATATAAAGTTTAAAAAATTATACCTTAGCAATTTGTTGGTCTTTATCGACGCATCGTTTTTTTTCGCTTGACAAATGGATGTCCCAGCTTGTCAACCATCTTAATATAATAATTATAATTATTATTATTATCATCGTAATTTCATCCTGTTCAAAACTACCATTACTCGTTCTATACCTTCTAAGGTGTCTTATCTTATTCCAAGGAAGTCCAAGTTCTGTTTTCATGACTAATCCTTGATCTGGAGGGATATCTAAAGTCAGGCCAGCTTCATTTACAATGGCTCTACGTTCATCTTCACCGAGTCGTTAAACGCCAAACATAGTACCAGTTCTAGTAAACATCCTCCAGTCTAGAGGAAGGTTTCCCTTGTAACGAATAACTCCTCGAAGTTCTAGATCTGTATTTTGTTTTCTTATCTTCACAAAAACTTTACTACCAATATCCAATGTTTTTGCTTTCGTTAGACGATTCTTGTCTCGATAAATACGCAATCTTTCTGACTTGATATAGCGAGAGAGCAATAAGCAAGTCAGCTTCACTGTCTGGTAGCTGACCAACATCCACCTTAGAGCATTCTAGTCTGATGTGCCTCCATGTAAGAGAGATCTTTTCAGGGTCATACGGCTGCTCTGACCCTAGTGAACACTCCAAGATTGTACCTCCAGCAAGTTTTAATGCACCTCTTGTTCTATCCAAGCACTCCCCACTCCTGTCCTCCAGTACTATGTACCTGGTTGGGGTGGTCATGTTTTAGTGAGACTATACTCACTACAGATCCATCAATACAAGGATTTACGAACAGGAAGTGAACACCCTCGATTCTGTGCTATTCACCACATGAACCCCAGTTGAACTAAACTAACATAAACCACAGGTAACCCAGACTATCCACTTTAAGAGAATGTATGTAGTAAATAGATTGTGCCAGGATTTTGTAGATTTTGCTAAGATTTTGGAAATAAAGCTTCGAATATATAATAAACAGAAGTGTACTTACCGTCTTGCCTTAAATTTCAGAAATGAGCAGATTTACTCCCTTTCCAAGTTCTACATTTCGTTCCATATCTTGTTGAGGGACTGTGGAGAGTAAGTGTGATGGGGGTGGGGAGAGGGCTGGGGAAAGCAGGAGCCCCTTGTGGTGTTATGGGGCATGCCTCCCTGGAACATTTTGAAAGTGAGACCTTCGGAAATCCAATTCCCCCCAAAAAAAGCCTAAAAAGTCCCTGACCAGCGGCAAATAGGTGCTCAACATATCTTGACCCTCCCCACAAACACAGCAGCCTTACCCCACCATTTAACACGATAGCCAGCCAAACAGCGAGAGCATTATATCTCAAATATTTTTTTCAAGGCAACTAAGTCAGTGCAAGGGTATATATACCTATTTTAAAATGTTTCTCGCAGTCAAAGGCGATAGGAGATAAGCTCAAGGGGGGGGTGAGACTTCTGGGTAAAAGTATCGGGTGTGTATGCTTGTCATATCTCATGGGGGTAAAAAACCAGCGATTTGGTATGTTATACGAGGGTAGCACTTAAGTAATGTTTCTAGTAAGAACTAGGCAGGGAAACGGCAATGGAATGCAGAAAGGTGCTAATTGTGTATTGTCTAATCCGTCCATCTCATTGGTTAAAACATGAAAATCTCCCATAATGTCAAAACTAAGCGGATTTTTTAATATTTTATTTGAGATCTGATTCCCTTTCCATCTAAGATTTCCTGAGCCTTTACATATCAAAATTTCTATGTGGGGAACACATTGAATTATAAACGTCTATTGGCTATTGTTTTGAGCGCTTATGATTGGACGAGATCTTTTAGTGCAAAAGAAACTTTGTTCCAAAACAGAGTTTTTTCACATTTTATTTTTAAAATGTGTTACCTATAGGCTGATATACTTTCAGTCTGAAAACTAAGACATTCTGATGTGGGGAAGTTGCTATTGCCGCAGAACAATAGAGAGTTGCCTACTTCTTACGCGCATTGTTACTTAATACCCAGTGACTAACAATCCTGTGGCCCTCGTTCCATGATCGAATAGACCTCTTTACCTTCGTTGTTTGTTGTGCCCATTTCAGACCATGTGATGCCACTCTTGGGAGCTGATTCTTTCATGTGTAAACATTTTAACAAAAGAACATTTCTCAAGGGAATGTCATGTGGTCTGAAATGGGCAATTTGCATATGAAGCTAAAAAGGTCTATTGGAATTTAGAAGTTGATTTTTGCGGAGGGAGGAAAACCGGAGAACCCGAAGAAAAACCCTCGAAGCACAGGAGAGAACCAACAAACAACTCTACTCACATACGACACCGAGCCCGGGGGGACTCGAACCCGGGTCGCATTGGTGAGAGGCGAGCGCTCTTACCGCTACGCCACCCGTGCTTCCCAACACAAATGACACTGTTCAACACAAATGCGTTGAAATATCAACTTTATTCAGTTGTTTGGTTAAAAGCAGTAAATTGCGCACCTTGTATACGCTTACAAATATTTCTCATCATATATTATTTTTATTTATTTTTTATATTTTTTTCTCAATTATTTAGCACATTATAAGTGCTTCATTACAACGTGAAATTATTATCAAAAATGATATAAAATGAACAATAAAGTAGGGGAATCGAAAATGAACAAAACTTATGAAATGTTGTGAACAAATAACACTAATATCGAAAAATTCCATCAATATTTGATGGTGAAATGAAGATATAAAACAAACGATTTCGTTCTCTCGGCTGCTAGCTCCATCAAAAATATGAGCAATATAATAATAACAGTAAATATATCTCAAATGAGATCAATAATTAATAATATTATCCAAATTTAAAAAAGCTTATCTCACACAAGACCTGGAAAGTCACAAAACAGAGTGCTTCAAATCCGGCTTCTTAATTTTTCCTCAAAAAATTATACTTCAATTTTTCTCGCTTTAAGCCTTAGTTTAAAATTTAAAAATTCTCAAATATTTATGAAAAAATATTTTCCTGTCATTCATTTCTTTGCTGAAAATTTCAGAAGTTTTCACCAATATTCTTATAGTTTCACAGCGCACTTGTTTCGTTTTCTT
Source organism: Anthopleura sola (assembly GCA_023349425.1). Classification (NCBI taxonomy): domain Eukaryota; kingdom Metazoa; phylum Cnidaria; class Anthozoa; order Actiniaria; family Actiniidae; genus Anthopleura; species Anthopleura sola. Next base: position 3,102,451 of record JALHLI010000023.1, read on the forward strand.
TCCAAGTCAGTTTATAAATTATTACGTACAAGACTACAAATTTAAAAGAGACAAAATAGACGATAAATATTATTCAAGCTCACACATATAAAACTATCCACTCAATGAAACTGAGCTATTCACACGAAGAAATTCATAAAACATGTGCATGATAATAAACAAAACAATTCTATGGGGGAGGGGTGGGGATACAAGAAACTCCATCCTCCCCTCCCCCCGATCTAAACTTCAAAATGAGATATGAAAATTTAGAAAGAAAATATGAAATTAAAAGAAATTTTTGAGTAATTTTACGAAAAGAAGAAACCTAACGATGATGTTTAGTTGCTGTTTTGATCATAAATATTTTAAAAACTAGCTACCTGATTGATAGGTCGGAATATTTGGATTAAAAAAAGTTCGTGCACGCGATTTCAATCAAAGATTATTTACACCTCATTTAAATCCACAAGTCCAGCTCAGTTAGGTCGCCTGCTACCGGCGCTAATCCATGGCACTGGTAATGTCAATATCATTAAGTTTAAAAAGTGGAGTTTTCTCGGCAAAGCTTTTACTGATAAGTCAACAAGTGATAATAATAAAGCTTATTCAGAAAGATTTCAAAGAAATGAAAAAAGCGCACTTGGAATGGGTAGATCACGTGCAAAGCGGTCCTCAAATCAAAGCTTCAAATACATATTACATTACTTTAACCGTAAAAGGGAAAATATATCAAAACTCTTCAAGAAAAACCACGTCAATAAACATGGTTTGAAAACCAAACTATTTACATTCATACCACACCACCATCACATACAGGTCACTATGGCAACGTGAAGAGAAGTAACCGTCTCCTAGCAACAAGGTAAGTTTAGACCTTAAATATTACCATACATAATCAGTTACCATTAACTAAACCTGTAAACATCTCTTGAACGTTAAATTCAACCAAAGACTTTGTTCTGTCTTGAGTCAGTCTACAAGGGTGAGCCTGCGGACTTGCTGGTACGGGTCAGTGGTCGGTGGTCACGGTAACCCTCGATTGAATGATGCCACATCCAACAGGAATGACAGTAGTACTTGAAGCATGATTCCTCACGGCAGAAGAATGGACCTTGGGTAGCATGACATGTCTCGCACAGAGAGTCTTCCAGGTAAGGGTCCACCTGCACCTGAGGAAGCAAAATGATATAAGAATAAAACTCCTTACAGGATGTCGGAATGCAGCTCAATTCGGAGGACAAAACAATAGGTTTTGATTTTCAGGAGATTGGAATTCTTTTGTTTTGTCCTTCAATTTGAGCTGCCTTGACGTCACGTGCAAGGTGCCGGGGGGGGGGGGGGGGGGTACGGGGGGGGGGGGGTACGTCGGGTCGTTTCATACAGGGATGCTCCGCCCGGACTCTCGACCCCTCACCCTTTGAAATACCAAATTTCAGCAAAAAAGTACCCCTTTTATACACTTTTTTGCCTGAAAAGGTACCCCTTTCATATACATTTGAAGAAAGGTTACCCCTTTTTATACCAAAATTCATAAATTCCAACCCCTTTTCTATATCTGCGGCCTGAAAAACGTACCCCTTTTGGGCGGAGCAGACCCGTATAGTCCATTATAGGGAGTACCCCCTCCCCCCGGAGGAAGGGGTCTATACGAAAGTCAACCCTGGAATGTGTAGACAAACGAGTAAATGGGAAATTTGATCTAATATAAGGCTTGTTTAACAATTGCAAGTGCAAGAAACTGCATGGATCAAAAGAACTTTATACCATACCTTTTTTGTGAATTTAGGTGTCTCTATCTCGATGAAACCAGCACGGACGGCCTGCATGAAGCTCTTGTGATTATCAAACGTCACACGACCAGATCCTGGAACGGAAATCAAACAGAGAATACACAAAAATACACAACAGTTAGGCGCATCACTCAGATCAAGAAATATTTTACCATTTAACTATTTACTTTAATCAATTGTACAATCAGTATTGGAGGCATTGAAAAAAGGTTATGTGCACTATGTTAAAAGTTGATTTTGATCATATTCCATTCATATCTAAATAATGTCCGCATTGAATAACATCAATTAGTAAAATTCTACTACTATACTATTGCAAATCCTGCATTCTGATTGGCTAACGTACTCACTATCTATCAGCCGATAGATAGTGGGTAGAGAAAGCCAGCTTTGTTTAGAAAAAAATGGCGGCTTTCCCTTCGCGATTTTGTGAAGTTTCGTAAAAAAACCTCTTGTTTGCAATTGTATAGTTTCGTTGAGAATTTTACTAAAACAATTAGAAGACTCACTCTCGATTTCTATCGGCTTTGTTAGTTGAGCTGATAGAAATCTCGAGTTCGTCTTCTAATTGTTAAATATACAAGAAAAAAACATACGCAGGTAGCTATTTAAAAAAAGCATTGAATACTGCATACTGCATACTGCATACTGCATACTGCATACTGCATACTGCATAGTGCATACTGCATACTGAGTACTGAGTACTGAGTACTGAATACTGCATACTGAATACTGAATACTGAGTATACTGAATACTGAATAGTGTGTTCCAAGACCGAAATGAATTTTGGGTCATGTAATAATATTGTCTAAAGTAAAATAATTATGAATAATAATTATCTATTTTATTTGTAGTGCATTCCATTTGAAACAATATACTAGCTACATATAGAGAACAAATCGCTGTATATTTACTTTTTATTTCAAATTAATGAGATCCACAATGCTCTTTGGTCTTGGAATGCATATACGGGGAATATTGATAAGAATAACAACACTTACCTATGGGATACCTGTGTTTATCAGTGTCTATCCCAGCATACACCACTCCACCAAACAGCTCGTTCATGATGTAAGCCAGTCCCTCTAGAAAGAGCAGAAAAAAAGATGAATATATATACTTTAAACTAGCAAGGAAAGCATAAGCTCCTTAACTTCTAAAAAATATCGCACGTGCTAGAAAACCTTAAGGTAACTGACTCCTTTTGAACGTTCAATTTGAGCCCACGATGTGCGCGCGCACAAAATCCGCGCAAAACTGCATAACAACCTTCAATATTTTATTGAGGAACCATACACGTTTTGAACTTCAACAGGGCAAAAACCCCAAATTTTGCACGGGACTATATTTTTCTTTGAATTTCCTAATACAAAAGGTAAAAATCAATCTTTCGAGAAAGTTTGAAAAAAACGTAATCATTAGAACTTATAAAAAAAGCGTTTTATGTGTTTTTGTTGTTGTTGTTTGAGTACGATTTTCGATGTTGAATGTTTAGCTTATTTTTAAAACTTTCTTCAAATATTCTTAGTTAGTCTTCCAAAATAATGTTTAAAGCAGATTTCCTGAGAAAATTGCTTCTAGAGCTTTTTTAATTTTTGAGTTATGATTTTTTGTGCGCAAAGCTTGATTTCAGCCATTTTTCTTACGAAAACTTGTCAAGATGGTCATATTGAAAATTCATTATCTCAAAAACGAGCTGGGGACACCCCATTTTTCTTTTCATTTTTGGAATCAGCGTTAAATTCTGTGTAAAATATCTTTCTAAGAACATTTTGTAATTATTCCTTGCTAAAGTAGTCAGTCACCTTAATAGAGGGCCGGAGTGACTTAGAATTCAACCCCTAAAAGAAACAACGCTTTCCTTCCCTCAGTTATATGGGATTGCCCAAACGGGATCCTAAAACACAGAGATTTCAGATTCTCCCTAAAGAAGTGCTTAACAAGCACATAGTGAAATATTTACCAGCGTTAAGCATGCCATGAAGACCCCCAACAAACACAGTCCAGCTGGTATCCAGACGCTGATGTGGACCACGTACATAATTGGTGTCAGATAACACCCAGGGTATCACTTGAACCTAGAAACACAAAATACGCTGAAATATTAACAAACAAAGTATCTATCTTCAACAATTATTGTATAACTTAGATAGCACGCATGCTCTGATTGGTTGAGAAATTTGCATGCTTAAGAGCAGCTAGATTTCATACGAGTGTGAAAAGTCACGACGTAACGGATACGGCGCATGTCGGACGCAGTTCTGAAAGTCATGCGCAGCACGGCTCCAACACAGGCACGGTCACGGCAGGGTGCGGTCTGTGCCGTGCGTTTTCCAGTAGTCATACAAAAAATGCTAAATAGGTGAACAGTACACGCGTCGTGTAAAAAAGAAATAAGTCCGTGGTTTGTGAATTTCAATCACCTAGTGATGCATGATCTGCATATTTTGAAGACCGTGATTCGTAATTTTGCATTGGTTTCACTGAGTCCTTGTATCAAGGTGATTTATTTATCGTATTTTAGTGATTCGCGAATCTAAAAAAAAATTGTTCGTGATTGGTGATTGAAACCCCCTCAACACTGTGAGAAGTGCGAGTTCTTTCATGGTTACATCACTTCCGGTCGGCTTTATTACGTCACTTCCGGTGCGCCTTATTACGTCACTTTCTGTGCACGTCATTACAGAATGGAACACGGAACAAGCTGTTCAGTTGTCAAGGAAATTAATCCACTACTAACCTCTTTACATCTCATTCGTCTGCTGGATATCTTGAAGTACCAATCACCTCCATTAGTGAAATCATGAGTACATGAGGCTAACAACGCCTTGACGGACTTCTCTGAGTCAAAGATTAGATACACATAACCTATAGAAACATACAAGATACGTTAATATATCAAGGGACCACTACGTCCCGGGGGGGGGACTCCGGGGGTAAAGTATCGGGTATGCTCGTCGTATCTCTTAGGGGTAAAAATCAGCGATTTGATATCTTTTAGGGTCTTAAATTTAAGGTTTATCAAATCAGCACTTTCTGGTATCTTTTAGGGTGTTGAAAAAGGAACTAGCCCATCGCATAATAACGCAATATGTATGCCTGCGTAAACTCAGATTATTTCTCAAGGAAAAATATTTCAAAAGCCTTTATTTTTTAATAGTATTATTTTTGTGGTATCTCTTAGGGGTTTAAATTTACCCAGCCACGCCCTTTTGAAAAAACTTCCGGTATCTTTTAGGGGTATTTTTGGAACATATGATGATACATGTCTGACCTTTAGGTGGGTGGTGTAAGTGCCGTCCATCTGCCTTGCCAGGCCACTCAATCTTCACGTTACCAAACGGCTTGAATGACAGCAGCAGTGAAGCTGAAACATGGATGCAACATCAATCTTAGATATGAAGGTTAATATATATATATATAACACCAGGTACACTCAGGGCGGGTCCAGGGGGGACATTGCTTGAGTGGCTAGCGAACCCTCCCTTTGGAGAATATATATAGGATAAGCTGAAACCTAAAAAAGGCATGCTTTGTAACTTTTCAGTATAAAGATATACTTTACCTTCAGTTATGTCCCAAGGGACTCCGCCCAGGAACACCTTGGATGAATAGCTTGTATTCTTGTAGTTCCTGCGAGGGAGTTGACCGGACCATTTCTTCATGTTCAGTCTCATGTAATCTGCACATAAACAAACAAACAAAAAATCAGTAAACATAGAGGCTTTGCACCATCATGTGATGACAGCCATGACAGGAGGCATGACAATAAAGTATATTTTCCCTGAGAAACTGAATTCTTTCTCAATCATGTAAATCACATTAGACCAGATTCAACATTTGTTCCTGCCTCCTGTCTATGGCAGTCGTCATGCATGGTTGCGGTCTGGACAAAAATTTGTGGCCATTGTCCAGGGGGGTACTTCGGGTTGTTTTGTACGGGGATGCCCCGCCCAGACTCACGACCCCTTACCCTTTGATATACCAAGTTTCAACAAAAAGTTACCTCATTTATATACTTTTTTGCCTGAAAAGGTACCCCTTTCATATACTTTTGAAGAAAAGCTACCCTTATTTATGCCAAAAATGTACCCCTTTTGGGTGGAGCATCCCCGTATAATCAATTATAGGGAGTACCCCCCCCCCCCCTGGGCTGTTGTAGAGATTAGCTGGCTGCTGTGGAGAGTTTTCAGCAACAGTATATGCATGAGCTCAGCAGTAACCGGGACAAAATTTCCTGGCCATGGGTAGAGGTAGCCATTGTGGTAGGAGGTGCACGTGGGAGTTAGTGTAGGTTTGACTGTATTCAAAATCATATTTGGACAACTTATGAAGGGGGGGGGGGGTAATATAAAATCAATGAATTTATGAGATATGATTGACAGGATTGAAATATATACCTGGGGCCTGTAAGAGTGACTGACGCTGAAGCCAATCCTGTCCTGTCAGATCACCAAGGAAACCAGACATTTTGCTACTACCCCACCGGGGGTCAGTAAGCAAGCCTCTTCCTGTAACTGGAATTCAAAATAAAACACCTCAATCAGTATAAGAGTATGTTTATGGTTCTGTATTACTTTGTAACATTACTGTCGTCTAAGGAACCAGTCATTATTTACAGGGAGGGGGAGGGGGGGCTCAGGTGCCCTTTGTCTCTCTTAAGATAGACAGTGCAACAACAGGCTCAGACACATGGTGCAACATTCCTTGTGACATTCTTAGCAACATTATGATAACAGTACTATTTCAGCAGCCAAATTAGAGAAAATTTGGATTTTTCTGCTTAATTTAGAAGGATAATACATGCCAAATGACATGAAAATAATAAAACAGACGTTCAATTTTTTATATTTTAGTATGATGTTGCATGCAATGTTGCAGGCAGTGTTGCCCCGTGTGTTTGAGCCTTTAGACCCATTCGTTGTGTAGTATAAGAAATGCTGCCCCCTGTATTTGCAACTGCCCCCTTCAATGTAAATAATGACTGGTTCGATCCCTTTACTTTAACTCCCAATGCTTTGATCATTTCCTTGAGTGTTATTTCTTTGTACACTGGTAACCCAAAAACCCCACTAGCCTAGCTAGTGTGCAGAGCTGTAGCAAGGCCAAAAATATTGGGGGGAGGTCAAAGTATTGTGTATGCTATATTCTAAAATGCCTTATGTATATTAGTAACAGACCTAAAATTTTCAGTGTTCAATATACAGTACATCTGAAATTGTTGGGGGTGTCCGGCCCTCCAGCCCTCTCCCCCTGCTACAGGCATGCTTATTAATGGAATATATAGCAAGTCCTAATTTTCACTAGCCCAGAGAAAAGGATTAACTAGCTCCTGGATAGTGGACTAGCATTAGTGTTGAGCTTTTCTTACATGGTACTGTTTGTACCCAAGCTAGACCACAATGCCTCCTGCATGCTTCTAACCTCCCGTCATAATACTAGTGCTTATCACCTAGTCAATAGCATTATAATATAATAGGTAGCATTATAATAACTCGACATGAGTATTATAGTTACCTGCCATTAGATCCTGCTCAACTTGAGAGGCAGATGGTTGAAACAACTGCTGTCTGGCAGTGGAGTCCCTGGACATCAGTGCTCCACTGTAGGATGGTCTAATGGGGCTGACGTCACTGTCTGGGGTCAGGGGGGAGAAGGGGAATGCAGCACAAGGAGACTGGGATGAGTTGTATCCCATTGGAGATGACGGCATGCTTCCTGGAGGTGAAGGCGTACCCATAACACTTGACGCTGCGAGGTTATGCTGTAATATATATATAGACATATATTAGATATTGAATAAGTTATATGCCATGATGTGGGTGGGTAGGTACTACCAAAATAGGTAGAGTATGAATTTGACTCGTCATGCAACACTTGTTTGACTGTACATTTGTTAAGTCTAGTGTATACATTCCTGAGCCCTGAGCAGCTAATTATCTTTAAACATGCTATTCAAGTAGAAGTAATGGCAAAATTCCACCATGAACTTCAAAGCTAATTAGCCGCTCAGGGCTCAGGAATGTGTGCACTAGACTTCACGAATGTACAGTCAAACAAGTGTTACACGACGAGTCAAATTCACACTCTACCTGTTTTGGTAGTATTGGGGGGAGGGGAGGTGAAAGGGAGAGCCTACGTAGCAAGCAGTTGATGTTATGTATTCACAAAAATACAATGCATCACACCTCATACAATAGGTAGAAGGACAATAGAATACAATAGATCTTATGAATACATTACATCAACTGAGTGCTATGTAGGATTTCCCATCCATGAAATGAACAGAATACATAATTCCATCTTTGCTTGAGAGACAATCAAACAATGGGTAGTTTTCGAAATGGAATATAAATTAATTCTACAACAAACAAACTCAAACTCAGGTATTTTAGAAGTTACAATTTTTTTAAATAATGTACTATAGGAATACTTTTATTCTAAGAAACACATTTATGATTTTTAGCAATCTGTAAGTTGCATGCAGTATCAAAAACAATTTTTTTAACTTGTCCGGCATAGCAACAGTAACTAAGGAAGGTGGAACAATCAAAACTAAATTTTGGGATTGGTGTATTTAGAAACTTAGTTAAAATCATTGAAGTGAATGAATTATTTAATGAATTAATACAAATACAAGGACTTGATTTCAAAGTGTGCAAAGAGCATAAGATGTCTTCAAGATCACCATAGCAACCATTACATCACTTGTGAATTTGATATTTAAAAAAAGATTGATAAATAATTTTTAACGATTTGTGATTGAGATCTGCGAGTTTAATTTTTTTTTTAATGAAATACTTTCTAACGCAAGTCTTATCTACTTCGAAACTATAGCGATCTGAATGTCTAGACTATATTGAAGGGAAGCTCTGAAACTCTACCATAAACTCATCAAGCAAGGTTAAAAAATAAAAATAAAATCCCTTACCAATAGATGCTCAGATATCTTCTCTTCATAGCTCATAGGACTTGCAGATCGTGAATCTGGTGGAGTTACTTGATAGTACGAGCTGAAATATGGGTTATTGTGATAGCTAACTGGAGCTGCTTGAGTTGTGTGTGGTTGACAGAACATTCCACGTCCAGCAAGATCTACAGGTCAGACATTAGAAAGCAGGTTAAACTAATTGTCTATAACATTTCTAGGAATGTGTTTAAAATACATAAGTACTCGAGACTTACTTGGATCCAATGCTGAATCAAGCAGAGCATTAAGATGGTTCAGAATTGAGCACTTTTCCTCACGATTTGCGGTCTAAAATAACAAAAAATCCCAACCTATATTTAGGTTTTTGACGTTTAAGAGTATCTCGTTACTGGATTTAAAAAGCAAAACAGCTAGGAAAAATATTTGGGAACGAGTTCCTGTACTGACTTCTCATAAAATATAAATCAGAAACTCTGAATAAAGTATTTCTTCAAAAACCACACAAGACCAAAGTCTCCTTTTGTAAAATATTCCCATTTGAGTTTCGCTTTCTGTGTTTTTAGTCAAGAGTTTCGCATAGTCAGCAATACAAGTGTTAGTATATATATCTAAGACGCAATGTTCTGTTATCAAAAGCCTTGCTTTTATGCCGTAACCTTGAAGCAAATCTTTCCCAATCTGTGAATTATAAACTATAGTAGTGGTTTACAACATAAATCAGTTTAAATGTCTGTGAATAAAGAAATATTCAAAGGCAGTTTTCGACGTAAATAAGCGACATGGTTTGAAAATAAAGGTCAAAGGACGTCGTAGTGTGTATGAGAGACATTAAATATGGTTTCTTTATGGTTAAAAATACCTCTTGAGTCATTCTTGTAGGAGTTTTCAACACTTCAAAGAAGCAACGGTTCTGAGCTTCAAAACTTGTCCTCATCGTTTTTGTAGGAAGAAAAAACACGTGCAGAATGTGTAGTTTACTGGCTTTACAATCTGATTGGATAATCATCACGTGGAATGTGTACCGTTTAGTGGCTTTGCGTTCTGATTGGTTATTTGTGACAAAGGAATTTAACTTCATTGATGGTCGGTCTTACTTGACAAAGTTCCCGACAACTTGCTATGTCGGGTTTTGCACGAACGGTGTTTTTTTTTGTAAGTTTTGGATCTATTTTGGTCGTTACGTCTCGTATTGTATTCCCCTTAAGCCTGATGTGCAGTCATGAATGAATTTACCGTGCAATTGTACATAAAATTTACAACTTTTGTTACTCAGATCATAAAATTTGTACGAATTCTTAACCGTTATAGGTTTTAATAGGCGTTACGTTTATACAAAACTGTGCTATCTGGACAAAAATCCCTAGCCATGCAAATAAGAGAGTTTAGTATGCATACACTGGTCAATTAAATTTTTGACAGCTAAAAATTTGTATATCTCTTCCAAAATTCATCGAATTAAAGACAAATCGAGAAGAATTTTTTTTCTGAATGCCGGCAAAAGTATTCATAAAGTATTATATCTATAGAATTAAGGATTACCGTTCACATATTTACCGATTTTATATCCCCCATTATGACACAATACGCTGATTTTGATAATTGAACTTCCAGTTTCCGAAAAGATTTTTTGTTTGCTTGACTGCACTTTTCTTACGCTTTTTGAAGGGGAAAAAAGTGCGCCTCTAAAATATAATTTACATCGCTTTCTGATATTAATAGCTATACTTAGCCGTGTCCTGACTTTAATCAGCTCTGAGGCTATTTCAGGGTTCAAAAATCGGTCTTGAGAGAGTTTAATTTGTCGTTTAAATCAGAGTCGCTTCAAAGTTGTGATTCTCGACGGCTCTAGTCAATCTAGCCTCTTAGCAGAAGCTCTTAGCTCATGAGAAGTTCGACGTTTGAACCGGTTATTTACTAGTTACGAGTTTTAGAGGTCACCTTTTCTACTACCTATTTTAATTCTTTGATATTATACTCTTAACCGTTCCCGATTATCCCTATGATATCCGTTCCCCATTCATTATTTCAAAAGTTAAAAAAGCTAGAACAATCCCCCCTATTTTCTGCTCGAGATCACAAGGGAACTTATACGAAAGGGGATTTCTTTTTCACATCACAAACGGGGGGAATACAAACGACAAAATATGAAATAAAGTAGGTTTATTCTATAAAGTATTATTAATAACTACTTAACTACATTAAAACCATTTTATATCTTTGAAGTGCGAACCCCGAAGTCTCGTTTCATATTGCCAACTAGCATTTCGACGTCAGTCAATCAAGAACTGAGCTAAAAAAATTATATTCCTTAGCCGAGAACTGTTTAGACTGATTTGAAGATTGTAGAGAATTAGAGGATTGAACTCTTTAATTTAGCCCAAAATCTCCATCAAAAATGTAATTTTCAAGTAAGTTCTTTGCTTGAGGGCCGTGGAAATGCTAGTTAGCAAACGAGATATCAAACTTTTGGGGTCGTATAATCAACGATATCAACGATAATGGTTCATAACCTAAGCTAGATGCTAACCAGAGATTTTTTCAAGTTGAAAACAGCCAAAAAGGTAAAATTTTAAATGCTTAACTGATAATCTGTAAAAATTCTGATGCTTTTTTGAAATTTGAATAGTTCATAATATATATAATTCATTTATTAAAATATGACTCTCAAATGTGAAAAATATTTCTTAAAAATATCTCCTATTTTATATACCAATTTTTAGTCGCCAATTGTCAAATAACTAAATTTTGATCGATTCAACAATTTTTGTTGTTGAAAAAATTTTTTTAACGAAACCGTTGAATGGCAAAGATGACAAACTGCTTCAAATAGACCTCTTGTAGCACGTCAGAAAGCAGCTTAATTTGGAGCATGGAACGATAGAATTTTCAAGTGTGACGTGAATCCAATGAAAATACGATTTTCGAGTCTAAAACGAAAAGCATTTAAAAAATGTTTTTCTTACTTTTTCTTCATGACAGGATTTTTCATTCAAGTTCTAATCATTTCAGGTGGAGGTTAAATCATTGAGAATATTTTTCGCTTTATTTTAGCGGTTTTTACGAGCGGTTGGACCCGGAAATACGTCGTAACTTAACAGCTCTATAAGTTCCAATTTTCAGGAGATTGAAATTCTATTTTTTTGACTTCGAAATTGAGCTGCTTTGACGTTAGTTAAGGCACTAGGCCATGTGGGATAGGCTAAGAGATAATAATATGCGTAATGGATAAGTTGCGAGCCTTAATATGAGCGACTGAAGGGCCTTTGACAACTTCAAGTCGACTGAAAAATGAGACAGTTCAACTAGAAACCGTGGACAGCTGTTTCGCCCTGTAGTGGGCCTCGTCAGCACGGTGTGTCTAGTGAACTGGCAAGATCCCACGAAAATTAGTAGATGAGAGTTAAGGCACTAGGCCATGTGGGATAGGCTCAGAGATAATAATCTTTGACGTTAAGTAAGCCAGGCAAAAATTGAACCAAGACATTTACCCTAATCACTCATTCAAAAGGTATTTAGGATTACAAAATACGTAATCAGGTCACTATTTCTCTCGTGTCAAAGATCGAAAGCACAAAATTTTGTTCAAAAATATTCAAAGTTCACATCCTCCTTTCCAGTCTTCTTGGCTTCCAAAATTGAAGGATATACTGGGAACGAGTTTTGACTGCTACGTGTGGAAGGGAAAATTCGGTATCCTTTGGTCAGCGGATACCTGTTGGTATGGTAACTTTGGTCCCATGGTTACGTGCTTCATGTAGGTTGTTATGGTAACTGGGTGCTATCTGGAGGAGCTGTTACAAAATTGAATAAGAATATGAATCAGAAAGTCGTTAAAAAGTCAGGGAAGTTACTATATGCTCAGCAGCGTGTGATGATGAAGAAATAGTCGAAAAAACGTGCACCTACTGTTGAAGTTATAGAGCAGTTCTCGTATGACTGTGAAAACCTCAAGGCACGAACGCGTTCACGACAAAAATTCCGCCAATCAAAAATCTAGAAAACATGCTTGTTTTCTCCGAAAAAGTTCGTGGGTATACTTTTGTGAGACCAAGATACTGTATTAATAAAGACAATATGAAAGAATTAGCCTTAAGTTTCAAGAACTGATTTAAGGCATAAAATCGCATGCGCACTGAAAACGATTTTGAAACTCCGAACTGGCTTATAGGTGTTATTCTGGACACATATGATGAAATAGAAAGTGCGCGCGTGTGCTGTGTTCTCTCTTAAATCATGCGCTTTCAACCAATCAGAACGCAAGGTCTATAATGCCAGTTCAAAGTTTAAGAATCGTTTTCAGTGCGCATGCGATTTTATCCCGAATTTAATTAAACAAAAGGTAAGAAATTCGGGATAAAATCGCATGCGCACTGAAAACGATTCTTAAACTTTGAACTGGCTTATAGCTCCCTTTCACTTGACGTCAAAGCAGCTCAATTTGGAGGACAAAACAAAAGAATTTCAATCTCCTGAGAATTGGAACCTATTGTTTTGTCCTCCAAATCGACCTGCATTCCGACGTGCTCAAGGGATCTAAAACAGCTTTTTTATAAAATGTATTTTTTCTTACCTCAAATAAGACTTGCTTTTCTTCAATATTCCCTTTATTGGCTTTCTAATGGATCGACCGGGTCCGGAAGACTGTCGGATTTTCGTCGGTTTACTGGTGTTTGCACTCTCCAGGGGCGGGGTAGGGGTAGGGGTAATACTGTTATAAAATCTCTGTTCTAACGCATGCGCAATGAGGCTCTCTTCTGCTGCTTGCTGGAGTTCGTTTTCCAAGTCCTCGATGTCTTTTGACTGTTTGGTTTGGAGTTTTAAACTCTGCAAACAAAGTATAAACAATATTAAAATAAATGAATGGATGGATGGATGGATGGATGGATGGATGGATGGATGGATGGATGGATGGAAGGATGGATGGATGGATGGATGGATGGATGGATGGATGGATGGAAGGATGGATGGATGGATGGATGGATGGATGGATGGATGGATGGATGGATGGATGGATGGAAGGATGGATGGATGGATGGAAGGATGGATGCATGTGGATGGATGGATGGATGGATGGATGGATGGATGGATGGATGGATGGATGGATGGATGGATGGATGGATGGATGGTTGGATGGATGGATGGATGGATGGATGGATGGATGGATGGATGGATGGATGGATGGATGGATGGATGGATGGATGGATGGATGGATGGATGGATGGATGGATGGATGGATGGATGGATGGATGGATGGATGGATGGATGGATGGATGGATGGATGGATGGATGGATGGCGTAATGTTTTCCCATTTCAGACCACGTGTCATTGTCTTGAGAATAAGATTCTTTGTTTGAGTTGTATCCATATTCATGTGTCTTCTCATGCGCAACCATTAAACAAAGAAATGATACTCTAGGGAATGACACGTGGTCTGAAATGGAAAAACATTGCACCACGACGAATAGGTTCTATCGAGTAACAAGTGGTTCAATAGACAATTTTCGAGATGCGCGAGCGCTTTCAAAAATATCGCAGGCACAGACATGATCTTGAGGCATGTTTGCGCGCGCGATCTTACCCAAAAACGACTCTTTTTCATTTCTGCGTATGCGATATTTTAAAAAGCGCTCTTGCATCTCGAAAACGGTCTGTTCCCGTACCTGTTCCATCGCATATCGTAACCTCTTCTCAAAATCTTTGACGCGTTTCACTTCATCTGAAGGCGACAAAACACGTTTTCTACCAAAGAACGTTCTAGACGAACTTGTTTTACTTTCAATAGGAACTACAGTCTCTTTAGCAGGTATTTTAGATGACGGTTGAGAATACGGGGCAGGGTTAACTGGGTTACTACTTGAAGAATATGTAGGACTGGATGGAAATCCTTTTCGTTGGGACGTTTGGCTTGATGGACGTGTATTCTTTTTACCAGATTCTAACAAAGAACTGAAAATATAGAAAAGAAATGCAGAGAAATCCTTTTATGCAGTGCCTGCATCTAGATCAGTTACTGTTGGAGATACAGCTTTCTTTATAGCAGGACCGAAAATCTGGAACTCATTAACTGAAGAACTGAATAACTCACAAACTCGCGCTGCTGTATTTTATATGATTGCTCCTGTATGCGCGTGCTTGTCCTAACATGCATAAACGTGCTTGTCGTGTTCTGCTAACCTCTTCATGCTTTGTAACTACACACAGCACACACGCGCACTATCTATTTCGTCATTCCACTACGCGTCGTGCTTCTCCTAACACTTCTCTCGTGTTCTGTCAATCTCTTCGTGCTTTATAGCTTCACACAGCACGCACGCGCACTATCTATTTCAGCATTCCACTACGCGTCGTGCATCTCCTAACACTTCTCTCGTGTTCTGCCAATCTCTTCGTGCTTTATAACTTCACACAGCACACACGCGCACTATCTATTTCGTCATTCCACTACGCGTCGTGCTTCTCCTAACACTTCTCTCGTGTTCTGCAAATCCTGCGTGCTTTATAACTCCACACACCACGTGCGCGCCTTTTCCATTCCACTTCTATCGCCATGTTCAGTATCGCAATAAGCAAAACAAAAGACTATTCAAATATCGTCTTACCTCAGTCGTTTCCAGTCCTCCTCGGCTAGTTTGGCAGGAATTAATGGTGAAGGATCTGTATGTTCTACTTTCTCCTCAATTGGTTGTGGTGGTCCAAGACCTTCATTATCAAACACTACATCGAGGACGTAATATATAGCAATCAGGAAACAGAAGCCACTGAACAACAGAAGAACCTGGTAACCAGTGAAAAAAATAGAACGTGAAAACGAGGATACATAATGCCAATATCCAGTTGATCGGAGAAAAAATGTCAGGCAATCAGAATCGAGAAAATTGGCAAAACTGATGTGTCATTCTTACATAAATGACAAAGTTTTACGTCACTGTGTATCGCTTATGACAGTGTTCGAACTTTCCTCAAGAGAATTGGCTAAATGAGAGTTGAAAATTACAAATATCGAGTGAAAAGAAATTGAACTCGCATTTTCTAGCTAGTTCTCTTTTTAGAAAATTATCATGATATGCAAGAAAAAAACAAAAAAACAAAAAACAAAACAAAGTCTTTGCCATCGTATTCAATCCATTTATCTTGTAGCTGCTCAATGCACAAGATAAATTGATCTTGTAACTAAAAAGTTGAAATCCTAACCCTGAATGATGGTACTTGCCTTGAGCATTCGTTCAGACATCACTTCTTGACTCTTGACTGACGAAGGGGGAGGGGGACAGGGAGGGGCTTTGTCACTATGGAGGTATTTACCGCTGATCCCTTCATTCATTATACTGCAGGCGAAAAAAAAATAGTAAAGTCATTGACTATAAGGAACAATTACGGCATGTTGTACGATGTATGTGCTGTAAGTCAGTACCGTACGTTTCCCACTCATACGATAACCAAACTTATGGGAAGCCATTTCAATGTTACGGCATGTCGTACCTTGTATGTGCTGTAAGTCAGTACCGTATGTTTCCCACTCATACGATAATCATTCTTATGGAAAGCCATTTCAATGTTACGGCATGTCGTACCGTGTACGTGCTGTAAGTCAGTACCGTACGTTCCCCAACCATACGATAACCATTCTTACCTTCTCCTCCGCTTGATGTCCGCTGGTGTCAGCGACGACCCATACAGAGTAATCTTCCAATCAATCAGATAACCCCGAGCATGATCATTACCTTCAAGAAATACGAAAAGTTAAACATGTTGATATTTCAAGGGAAAATTAAAAGTCTCGCATCCTTACCATTATCAATGACGATCAGAGTCCAGACTCCTTCAGGGGTCTCGCCCCAGCACCTTACGGTTGAAAAGGTCCAATCCACGAACCCTTCGGGAGACCTGGAAACGATGAAAGATCATTAAATAAAATGTTAAAACTAGTCCGATATACAAGCTATTTTGTCATCACATAAAAAGATAAAAGCCAATTTTTCCCCTAGGAATTTATGCCACGGGTTATCTTTAAGATAGACCCCTTGCAGCACGTTGGAATGCAGCTCAATTTGGAGGACAAAACAACAGGTTCCAATAGGCAATGTGCATCGAAGCTCACAAAGCACTCTGGGAAAGTGAGTTCTTTA
Source organism: Anthopleura sola (assembly GCA_023349425.1). NCBI lineage: Eukaryota > Metazoa > Cnidaria > Anthozoa > Actiniaria > Actiniidae > Anthopleura > Anthopleura sola. The sequence continues at coordinate 3,119,282 of JALHLI010000023.1, forward strand.
AAAATGTAACAGGGAAATCAAAGGAACTATCAGAAAACAATTACTCTGTTATTTTGGTCTGATGAAATACTTTAATTTCCATAGAAAATGTTGAAGGAAAAATTGTCAGTTGTATTTTTAGAGAAGGCAAAAAAGCGTAAGAACTCACTTTCCCATCATAGTTTGTGCTAGAATTTCATGCTCATGCACATTGATTATTCTCAGGAGATTGAAATTCTTTTGTTTTGTCCTCCAAATTGAGCGGTTTTGACGTCAAGCGAAATGGGGTCTATATTTCTCGTTTCCATAGTAACCTACCTGTCGTGTTTTCTTGCAGTGGCGAGCATCGACGGAGTACCATGTGGAGAGACAAGCTTGACTATCAGGTTACCACGGTAACGGTGACGTAGATTAACCTACGAGGAAGGCGAGAATATTGAATGAATAACTGTGAATAGACCCCTTTCACGTGACGTCAAAGCAGCTCAATTTGGAAGACAAAAAAAAAAGGATTTCAATCTCCCGAAAATTGGAACTTATTATTTTGTCCTCCAAATTGAGCTGCATTCCGACGTGGTGCAAGGGGTCTGTTGGTTTGTCCAGTCCACGAGCGAAATACTAGCGCCTAACTCATGTCCAGAACAACATCTAGCAGCATTGACCAAGCCGTTCGTCTGGCTTGTACTTGCCTAAGTAGAGTTTGAACAGTAGCACCCGGAAGTAAAAAAAGCGGAAGTAAGAAAAAACAGGAAGTAAGACAAACAAACAACCGGAAGTAAGTCAACCGGAAGTCAATTGAACAAAACCAAGATTATTAATATCCGTGGTACTTACTGTTACAGTCACGTGTTCTAGGGTCACGACCTCAGACACTTGTTCTTTAGTTACTGTAAAACGAACAAAAAACATTTGTTGCAGTATAATTTATTAGAACGGTTATAAACTCATGTCCAAGTGGAAGACAATAAATTGTTTGGTTTCCCGGTTTCCCTCCCTCCACAAAAATCAACTTCCAGATTCCAATTCCTCCTGAGCTTCACAGTAGTTGGAGCTTAGCTCTGTCGTGATTGTCCCACGCTGTGTGACATAGTTTCTATTGAAGATTGCTGTGTCATTTTAGAACACTTCTCTTTCCATGTCAAGGATGATAAGAGCTCTAACGACTCCTTACTTTCCTTTGTAATTCCTACGTAGCTTTCTTGTCAAATCCCTAAGTATACGTCACTCGACCTAGGTCCCTTATTGACCAAAGGAACCTCAAAATTCTGGAAGGACGCGAAATTCAAATTCGTTTTACGAATCGGGATTTTAACCAATTCAAAAAAAAATTGTTGTATGTTGCTTTTAAAGTACTTAAGATTTTCAAAATGTGTATTGAAATATGGGTTCTGTTGTATTTTAATATATTCTTTTAGAAAGAGACACATCTTAATGGTGGCACTCTATTGGTTACCTTGATAACTCTCTGTCATCTTATTGGTTGACGGGATGGCTCTGTTAACATGAATGACAGGTGATGACCATGACGTCATCCAAGGAACGCTTTTCCACATCTAAGACACAGAATGGATTAGAGTGACGAACGGAACATTTGTGAAGGACCTGTTAAACTGTGTATTTTTCTTAGCAACTTGTCTCTCAATGCAGGCTTGAAAATGTAGCGTTGCAGGGTGCCGAGGTGAGGCGCTACACTGCAACGTTATAATACAGCAACGTGCGATAATACAACGTTGCAACGTTGCTCCGTGTAATCGCGCCATTCAGGTAACCTATTATTGTTGTTGACCAATCACAGACATCTTGACTGTCACGTGACTTACCTGTGCAGTGGTTACCAGTCTCCAGGAATCCAACACGCCAAATCCATACTTGTGACTGTGATGGTAGCCAGCATTGTTGCTATGGTAATCATCGTCATCTACAGAATGCTGGGGAAGAGATACTGTTAGTGAGGGTGGGGAGGGTAAGGAATAGTTAAGTCCTCATGAATAGGGTATCGGGTTAGAATCTTGGACTCAGCATCACATGTGAGTAGAGTTTGTCCTTGCCCTGAATTAGATCAGCATAGAGGTTGTTTCAGGATATCAAATATTTTGAATGATAACAGAAGTACCATGGCGAGAAGTCACTAACCTTGAAGGCTGATATGGCAATGACATGTTGTACATCCCTCCATGTTAAGCACGGCCTGGGTACAAGAAATGAAGAAGTGCATCATCAGTACTATCATACCTAACGCACAGCACAGCACAGCACTGACAGCACAGCACAGCACATTACAGCACAGCACAGCACAGCACAGCACAGCACAGCACAGCACAGCACAGCACAGCACAGCACAGCACAGCACAGCACAGCACAACACAGCACAGCACAGCACAGCACAGCACAGCACAGCATAGCACAGCATAGCACAGCACAGCACAGCACAGCACAGCACAGCACAGCACAGCACAGCACGGCACAGCACTGACAACACAGCACAGCACAGCACAAATACAACACAGCACAGCACAGCACAGCACAGCACAAATACAGCACAGCACAGCACAGCACAGCACAGCACAGCACAGCACAGCACAGCACAGCACAGCACAGCACAGCACAGCACAGCACAGCACAGCACAGCACAGCACAGCACAGCACAGCACAGCACAGCACAGCACAGCACAGCACAGCACAGCACAGCACAGCACAGCACAGCACAGCACAGCACAGCACAGCACAGCACAGCACAGCACAGCACAGCACAGCACAGCACAGCACAGCACAGCACAGCACAGCACAGCACAGCACAGCACAGCACAGCACAGCACAGCACAATACAGTACAGTAAAGTACAGTTCAATACAATACAGTAACCGTGATTTATTGTAGGTTAATAAACTTAGCTAAAATTCAAGCTACTTCATACCTGGCCTGCATCATCAGTGCGATCATGCCAGCTGCAAGGGGCGCTGCTGCAGATGTACCCGTATGCTTGTCTGTACACCCAGTACCTGTCCCTAACCTCCAGTCAGTAGTGACCTGGTGAAGAACGATGTTTACATGATTGTCAGAGTATCATTGATGCAGTTGAGAATGAAACTGGTCATCGCTAATCACCACCGAAAGTACAGCAGTGTCGCAGCTCAACGGGGTCGAACTGAAAGCATGTGAAGGCGCCTCTGGCAACTGCTATACTTGCCACGTATGACCCCTGAGCACAGCTCTAACCAGTTTGAATTAGGGTTGATATGGGCGTGTCAGCAGACAAATGTGGGCGTTTTTTTTTCGAAGTAACAATATTTCTCGAAGAGACAATATTTGTATAATGATCATCCGGGTGGATGTAGTCCTGAGAAGGACTGTTTGATGTGACTGACGTTTCGACAACCTGTGCGGAAGTCATCTTCAGAGTCCAGTGAAATGTTGGCGTGTCAGCAGACAAATGTGGGCGTGTCAGCAGACGAATGTGGGCGTGTTTTTTTCGAAGTAACAATATTTCTCGAAGAGACAATATTTGTATAATGATCATCCGGGTGGATGTAGTCCTGAGAAGGACTGTTTGATGTGACTGACGTTTCGACAACCTGTGCGGAAGTCATCTTCAGAGTCCAGTGAAATGTTGGCGTGTCAGCAGACAAATGTGGGCGTGTCAGCAGACGAATGTGGGCGTGTCAGCAGACGAATGTGGGCGTGTCAGCAGACGAATGTGGGCGTTTCAGCAGACGAATGTGGGCGTGTCAGCAGACAAATGTGGGCGTATCAGCAGACAAATGTGGGCGTGTCAGCAGACAAATTTTGGGCGTGGTAGCGACGTGAAGTTTTGATGTGATGCCACAGTTCGGTGGGGTCCGTAGTATTGGTAAGAAAGAAGTTGATACACACATATGCAGAGTTGTGGGTTGGATTTCCATCTGGGATTCAGAATGTTTTCTGGGCTCCCTGCATATGTGTGTATAAACATATTTCTTTAAGGTTGATTTGTTTACTACCAAAACAGGTAAAGTGACAATCAGGCTTGAGAAAAACCAGTAGCGACTAGCGTTAAAGCTAGACACTTTTGATAACATTCCTGAGCCCTGAGCGGCTAGTTAGCTTTGAAGTTGACGGTGGAATTTGGCCATTACTTCTACTTGGATAGCATGTTCAAAGCTAATTCACCGCTCAGGGCTCAGGAATGTTATCAAAATTGTCTATCTTTAATGCTAGTCATAATTGTTTTTTCTCGAGCCCGATTGTCACTCTACTTGTTTTGGTAGTAATTATGGGAACACTCACAATATTTCTTTGCATCCCCTGTCCACTACTGTAAGTGACGGCAAGCATAGCAGCGCAGTGTTCAGCATAGTAAGGCATATCACCCACTTCATCAACAGCACCTGTATAACGAAAGATTATTAAAAAATCAATATGTCTTGGGCAGATATAGAAATCTGAGAAAGAGTCACTGCAACATGACACTGGGATACGTTGCTACGACAAATCTCCTTGTGTGTACTGTGGAATTGCTGTGAAAAATCTTGTTCTGCGACAGAATTTTGTCCCAGCAAGATATCGTATGAATTTGAACTGGTTTGAATTCGTGAATGCGACCTGTTGCAGCGAGAAGTGAGTGAAAGTGCCATCGCATCGTGTGTACCCACGGCAGCTATTATCTCCGGTTCTTGTGGCAGCGTCCTAACGCCTAGTATGTGCCGGCCTTTATACAAATCTGACTATTTGTAGGGCATAGGATTCGTGCTACATCTCCCAAACAAGATTTAAGGACGTTCTAAGGACTTTCTAAGGACTTTCAAGGTTCAAAATGAATATTTTCAAGCATCAATTTTGTTTGGGGAATTTCTTTTTTTTAATCAATAAAAACAGCTAAGATGACGGAAAGTAGCTTACCAGCTTTGTCGTTCTTGGAACAATTACAATCGAAATAAAAAGTGAATCGTAAACAATTAGGTTACATTTGATAGTAATAAACTAGGTATAGTTGGTTTTTCAAGGGCTTTTCCAGGAGTATTCAACAACTTTTCTATTTTCAAGGGTTTTTCAAGTGCACTTAAAAATGGGTTTTAAATTCCAGGGCTTTTCAATGGTTTCAAGGAGGAGCACGAGCCCTTGGTATGCATAATCCATGTACATATACTAGACACTAGAGAAAAACGTTTGCGCATGCGTGCCTTTCAGTACGCTTTCCAAGAAGTTACAAGAGTTTTAGTGAGAAAATAAATGCTTGTTTTCTCCGAGTATACGAAACATTTCGTGGGTATACTTTTGTGAGATCAAGATACTGTATTAATGAAGACAATATGAAAGAATGAGCCTTAAGTTACAAGAACTGACTTTAATAAGTTTTGGCATTTTGTAAAGACTATTCTTCAGGCAAGTGTGAAAGTCAAATTTGCAAATTTCTACAATAGCACGAAGACGCTTTTTGACTAATTTGCATGCGGACTTTTCACGCGTGTCTATGTACTATACTCACCTATTGTTACTGTGTAGATAGAGTTAGCATATCCATCAAAGTTACAGTTATCTTTAAAATGACCTCCATTACCAGAAGCAACAACAAATATACTGCCATAACCATGACGACCAGCCAATACACCATGAGCGAGAGCAGCCTATAGGAAAAAATAGAAGCACCTTAAAATCATTCAAGATTCGTTTCCAAATACGCAAAATTTCCTTTAGAAAACTTTCTTTACTACGTAATTTTAAAAAAAAGTTCGCATTAGTTCCATGGTTTTGATTTTAGCATATTGAATACTTGTTCCAATCATTCATTGTTGATCAGGATCAGTAGGTGATAGTACTTGGTTCTCAGTAACAACGTCTTTTATTCATGCTTTTGAAAGGTCATTAAATTATTTATTCCCTCAAAAATGGAAGGTATCTTAATTTTCGCGTTATTATATTTTCGGAACACTTTTTTTTCGCGATACTTTTGCAATTTTTTTTCGAAATCAAATCAAAGTGTCACGAAAATGTCATGGAATAAGATAATTAGATGACTAAAAACCCACAATAGCTCAGCCCCAGCATGTATGGCATTCTTGGTTACAAAACTTACACCCAGTTACATCAGGAGAATAGACAAAAAAATAGTTCTTCCAAAGGCAAAGATAAATTTCACGAAATGTTGTTTCTCCTTCGATTCCTCACTTCATAATTTGTTATTGAACAAGCTCCCAGAACATGTTACAAAACCCACAAGTTACAAATACTTTAAACTTTCTTGTTTCTACCACTGGCCACCGCCACCACCACCATCATCATTATGATTATATATTATTATCCCACCTTTGAAGCTTTCCCATCTGTTCCACAGTTTGTTTATTAAGCCTTACCTGGGCAAGCTGATGTGGACCATCAACTGTTTTTCCATTATCATCAGGACCCCAACTATATGATACACAAGAATGAACATTATTCATTGATTTAAGATTAGGTTTATGATTTCAGTGTAAGCAAGGAAGCAAGGAAGCAAGGAAGCAAGGAAGCAAGGAAGCAAGGAAGCAAGGAAGCAAGGAAGCAAGGAAGCAAGGGAGCAAGGGAGCAAGGAAGCAAGGAAGCAAGGAAGCAAGCAAGCAAGGAAGCAAGCAAGCAAGCAAGCAAGCAAGCAAGCAAGCAAGGAAGCAAGGAAGCAAGGAAGCAAGGAAGCAAGGAAGCAAGGAAGCAAGGAAGCAAGGAAGCAAGGAAGCAAGCAAGCAAGGAAGCAAGCAAGCAAGCAAGCAAGGAAGCAAGGAAGCAAGCAAGCAAGCAAGCAAGCAAGCAAGCAAGCAAGCAAGGAAGCAAGGAAGCAAGGAAGCAAGGAAGCAAGGAAGCAAGCAAGCAAGCAAGCAAGCCAGCAAGCAAGCAAGAAGTAAGGAAGGTAGTGAATGAGGGAATGAGTAAGTGAGCACGTAAGTAAGTAAAAGCCTTATCATCTGAAGTACTGTGTAACACTCGTATCATATCATGATTACCTGCAGCTGTAGATATCATTGATGTGTAGTTTTGTATTGAATGCCATGGCTTCCAGACTATCTGTCATTGGTCCATCAAGAATACGAACACCTGCAACAAACATAATAATAATAATGTTTAATGCCTACCAGTATACTGCGCATTTTAACATTTGAGATACAGTATGACCCAATGTGCATAACAAACAAACAGCCTTAATAAAGAACCCTCATCAATGTCTTATGAAAAAAGTATTAGACCATCAACACAGAGATTGTGCAGAACCCTGGGGGGGGGGGGGTAGGGAGAATTCTGATGTGAAAGGAGAAGGGATGCTTGTCGTACCTTTTTCAAATTTTTTCATTAATTTTAATTTTCGTTTTTTTTGCTACCATTTACTAGGGTATTTAAATGAAAAACTATTCAAAATACTGTAAAAATAGCATCATTTGGTACCATTTAGAGGTGAAACTCGTGATTCTTACAAGAAAGAGTCAGAATGTTTGTACCTTTTAGGGGTCATTTTCAAAATTTTTGGCGAGCATCCCCGCCCCTCTATATATGGGAGGGTGCAGAAGTCCAGTCTGTTATTAATGCTTATTAACACTCATTTCAGCTTTAATTGTAACCATACCTGAGACTTTAGCGCCATAGGCCACACCCACTGCGCAATATGTATTCGGCACAGCTGCTATCTCTCCTGCACATCTGTATATACATGTAAACATGAAACATATCTCACATTCAAATAAAATGATAAATAAAATGGAATCCACAGAGTGGCTCTTCCTCCACTGCATTCCAATTGGAATTTAGAAGTTGATTTTTGACAAATTGCATCTAACATCATGGACGTTCTCCTTTAACAGGGCTCCACAGCCACTAGTACGGTTGGTGTGGTTATAACTGGACCACTCTTTACTGTCAGAAACACATTTTTTCCCTCGTAAAAAGTATTTATTACCCAAGATAATTGAATCACTATTCTAAAACTGGACCACGGCCCTGTTGAACCTAGCCTGCATCACATCTGGAATTTTATTCGTAAATATCTTATGAAGAAAATTTCAGATTTGACGCAGGCTATGTTGAACCATGACAAACTGCAATGCATTAATAGGGAGCAAAAAGCAACATAAGTTCCCTACCTTGTACCATGGTGGTTTAGACCCGCATCATCAGCTCTCGGCATCGGATCAGGGTCATTTGAATTAATATCCCAACTGCCTTCAGATGACTATATGCGATATACACAACAAAACAACATGACTGACATTAATTTCCTTGATAAGGAAGTCATGTTCACTTCGAAACATTCGGTGCAAAAAAAATTGCGTAATTTTTTATTGTTATTCTAAATAATTTAATTTTCTTGAAAATATATCTAATGTAAATATTTTATTTATTGAGTTTCAATCTGAACTTTGCAATTCAACAAACACCCAAAGAAAATACCTTAAGTGTTACTCTCTCTCATAAGTCAAGTTATCAAATTTTAAATTTTGGTTTTAATTTTGTTATGGAGCTTTGAATATACTATAATTTATTTATTAATAGTTAAGTTTTTAGATAACAATTTTTAAAGGTTAAAAATATATATATATATTCTAAATTAACTTACTAATATATATCATATAGTGATCGAGGAATATTTTATTTTTTAAGTCTTTCAATTCATTTTCTGCTTTATACTTCTCTGACTTGTAATATATTCAATGAATTACAGTGAGGACACTCGAACCATGAACACTTGATATTTTTACATTTTTTATTCTATGAACTTTCTACTGCTTCAAACCTTCTGAAAATGAAGCACTGAACTCAAATAATCTTATTGTTCAAAATAAATCTTATTTCCAATCGATTCACACAAGGGATAAAGAAGAAAAAAAGTATGAAAAAACCTCAAAGTGTTCACGGTTTGAGTGTCCTCACTGTAACAGTATTTTAAAGCATACAAAGTTTATTTTTTTACTCAGGAGACCTAGATTAATAACTTACATAGTTGTCCAGAATATCAGGATTTGTCCATTCAACACCTGTTAATATTCACATCAAACATTTTATTTCAATTTCATCATAATTATAATCTATAATTTTCAGAGGTTTATGTATTGATTTTAGTAATTGATCATTAAAACAATGATCTCTTATATTTCAAACTTTGCTTAATTACAACATTTAAGTCAAAATCTTATACATTTAATCATGCAATAATATTATACCAAAAATGTATTGCACGCCACATCATAATTTGCCCTATCTTACTATGATGTCACAGCTTGTTTACGTGGACAAGAATAATAGAAATTTAGGCTAAATCTTTCGTTCGGGATATTTAGTGTAATATTTAGCTGCTCTCACTTTCCAGTTTATCATAAACCAAATTTTGTGATTTAATTTGTGTTGCTGCAAAATTGTCCCCTCTGGCGACCATGATCCTTAGCGTTAAAACAATAGATTGTTTTGATGTGGGACGCTATCTAGCTAGTGATGTAGTACAATTAACTATATAGGGTGATCTAACACCCATTTTTATCATTGTCATAAGTATATATTTCTGGATGAGAGACTTAACAGCGTGACATGCAAAAGTATGACCACATTTTGATATCATTTTCATACTTCTATGCACAGGTTTTTTGCTGCCAAATTATCTTTCACACACGTTATTTGGTAAAACTGGCCAGCTTCACATCAATATGTGTGTCAGAGTTTAAATGTAGTCACTAAGCAAGGTAGTGCTGTATACATCTTTCTATCAATTTTCCCTATAGATATTACCCTTTCACTTAATTCATTGATAGTTTGATATGAAGTACTCACCATCGTCAATAACAGATACGACTACCCCTTGTCCAGTAATGTTCTTTTCCCACACACCTGTGACATTAATATCATGGCCAACATACCGCAGATTGTCCTGCAAGCAAATGAGTCATATTTGAGTCAGGTACTTTACTTACAATGGATTCAAACTACTACAATTGCGGCTATTTTCAGAAACATACAAACTCTGTAGCTCAAGTTCAAGTTCAATTTCAAAATTTATTCACACAAAAAAATATTGTAAAAAATAATTGCAAGAGAATGGGATAGATATAACGAGAGCTGCGAGATGCACACTGAAATATGGTTTTTCTGTCTCCCAGGGGAAGCCACTGATAGGTGTATTATATGGTAGTTTACAGTATTTTCATAGCCTCTGACCTCAAAGGCAATTACATTTGATGGGGCAAAAGTTTGATGTCTGAACTGGGCTTAAAATTCATGAAATTGAGCTCCAATGAGCTTTCATGTGATCAGTGTGAGGTTTGCTTGAAAGCTAACTAGCTAGATAACGCTGTATATATTGAGAGAGAGAGGGGGGGTAAAGAATAAAATTTGTTAACCAAATTATCTAAAAATAGAACAATTAATCATGATTTGGTGAAGTATATTGAATCACTAAACACATTTACAAAGAATTATCAAGGAAAGATGACTCAGAGAAGTAAACGATACAATGTAAAGGACAAAAGGTACGAGCATTAATAATGCAAAACATACCAAATGCCACTGGCTTGGGAAGTACTGATCTTGAAACTGCAATCCACGTTTATAACGCTTTCTAACTACTTCTTGCTTAAACCATTCAATATGAGGATGATTTCCTAGTAATTCTGTAACACTGTGGCGTATTCTAGTAGTCTCTGAACTGGGTTGTTTGCTGTGGTTGTTAAAGGATTTGTGGTAAAATAAATAGTGTCCTTTGAGTCCTCCAATTTGGCCCATGTTATCAATACCGGCTTCATGTGCGATGTTATCTGCTAGTAAATGCAATCCTTCCTCGTCCATGTGTGAATATAATGGTATCCTAACAGCCCAAGAAGACGAAGCCATTGAAGACGAATCATTATAAATCGGTACAAAAGAAGAGGCGATAAAATTTTCTTCAAATTGAGATTCCACAAAACCAAATATCAAAACCACTACAAAATGCGTGAAAATCCGCCATTTTTGTAGCTTGTTCAACATAACCAACCCGTCCAGACAATCATTAAAGTCTTAGAAAGCTTCCCTCAGCTTCCTGTGGTAGGATTCATAGTGAAAAAACAAGAATATTCAAGTTAAGTGAGAGCAGTTCTCGTGTTTTTTCACCCGCCATTTTGTGCCATGAAAGCAAAAAGGCAGCCAAGCCTGGTTTTGTTTCATTAGACCGGAAACGGAAGTAAAATCACAAGAAGGGGGAATCCTTACCGGAAGTTAAATTTTAAAGAAATTTTGAAATATCAAAAATATCAAGTTAATTAAAAAAAAACTCTGAAATGAACTTAATATAATGAACAAAAAATTCAACTAAATACTAGACATATTTTAAGAACAGTTGAAAGGAAAAATTTTGAATTTTTGTTGACGTTTTTAAAAAAATCCTCCAAAAAATTCTGACCGGAAGTTGAATTGAATCAGATTACTTTGACAAAAAATCACTGGAATATTCTTAAAACTCTAAAATGAAAACGAAAGAAAATCTATCTCAATAGTCGAATCTAACTAGATTCACTTCGTTTAAGAGAATCTTAAAACCCCCGAAAATTCTTATACAGGACATGTTTTTGCAAAAAAAAAAAGTATATTTTAATAGACACGGATAAAAAATAATTTAATAGCGAAAAAAAAACCGTTTCAATTTTTCCATTTTGACAGATTGAGTTCATTTTAGTCCCATTTTTTTTTCAATATCTACATCATAAATACCCAGAAAGAGGAAAAAAAACTCCAGCGGTCCATATCTAGGAGTATGGCCTGGTGACGTCATGGTATCGAAGCCTCGAAGGGATGTTTTTATTTCTTATACCCAGTCCGTGTCAACATGACAAGAAAACATGGCGGACGATAACAGAGCAAGATCGAAGGTAAAAGTCAATTTTCTTGCTTTATAATCAACTTGATCGCCTTTTACTTGTGATATTATATCGTTATAATGTGTAAGAATGTATTGTTGTTGTTTTAGGGCAAGCCTCCTCCTCATATCGAGAGCTATCTGACTGCAAAACATTCTTGTCCGTCCTTCAAGATCAGACCCCGGAAGTATTATTGTGTAGTAAGTTAACAATGTAATTATAAAACAATATTATACAGAGAAATTGCTAAATGATAGACTATTCACTAGCACTCCCTTTTGAATCATGATAAATATTAATGTTGGATATTCTTAAAGTTTATTTTCGAAAGATAAAATGATATTTTAAATATTTTAATGACAGCATGATCGGAGTCGAAACTTAATTCTTCTAAAATATTTTTTCTAAAATATTGTTACTCATAAGAACTTTAATACGAAGTTTATCCTATGTACTATATACTTTAATTCTTATGAGTTGGTTTTGTGTTTTATAGAAGGTTTAATTTGCCTTAACTAAGGGGATTTTTATGTAGAATTCGAAACAGTTCTGAATGGATATACAGTAAGCTCATAAGCTTAAGGTCGTATTAGTAAATTCCATTATATAGTAGAAGAATATTATATGTGTGAGTTTACAATATACATATTACATAACAGAGGTCATAGAGCTCGAGTACAACACTAAAAGTGTACAACCTCAATAGTACTAAATTCTGCCAATTCTATTGTTTTCTAGATCTATTGTTTGTGCTATTTAGTAAATTAGAACTATTTGTTTCATCTGTTGCAAGCACTCTATAGCTAGCAGATATGATAGCTATCACTATTAAAGTCTGAGAGAAAATTTATGGCAAATTCTAGCTTAATTATAATTCAGTGATTCGTACATGAATTATTATTATTTTTTTTTTATTTAATAGCTTTAACAGAGCACGAAGAGACTCGTGGTCCATATGAACATGCCCCATACTTACATAAACATATGCAATACTAACAATAAACAAACAGATACATAATTAACAACAAAATATGACACATAGTATGAATAAAACAATAGTGATAATAATAATTTATCGACAACAGACTGTAGTTTTAAAGGTTCTTATTCGGTCAGGATCAAAAGCTGAATGAAGAAGTGACTTGTAATGCGAACGAACTGTCGTTTTAAAAGATGATAGAGTGGTACTTTCCTTAATATTAAGAGGCAGTGAATTCCAGAGAGGTATAATCCTATTAAAGTATGAGTCCCTGAAAGTTGAGGTTCTAGTTAAATTTGGCTTATAATCAATGCTGATAACGGAATTGAATGACAAAGCCTTAAGTCACATGAAGCATCACTATTAATAGACCCTTGCAGGACGTCGAAATATATTACAGCTCGATTTGTAGGACAAAACAATAGGTTTCCAATTCTCAGGAAGTTGAAATCCTTTCCTATTGTCCTCCAAATAATTGAACTGCTTTGACGTCACTTAAGCTTGCAAGGGGTCTAATTTAAGTCATTAGGTAATAATTACACAGATCTGTAACTTAGCTTTATATTCGAATAGCATGATCTTAATGATTATATACTGACATTTTGTTAACTGTTGCTGTATGTCTTAATTACCAGCTGTATGGCAACCTCATACAATGCTTTAATAATGAGAAGTCGTACACTGAGAAACGAGAAAATGTCAGGACACAGATTGACTTGGATTTGGTAAGAAATAGCATCTTGAATAACTTATAATAATCCCTTTTACAGTTCCCTGAAAGTTCTAGAAAGGTGCTAGCTGTGCCATTGCTGCAAACTGCTAGATGAACATGCAGTGAGCACTACTGGATGAGAACCAGCTGTGAAAATCCTGTGAAAAACCTGTGAAATTAAAAAAATTCACAGGTTTTTTTCACAGGATTTTCACAGGTTTAGTCAAGCTCACAATTATGGCAACATTTGAATAATTGTCCTGATGAAGATGATAAAAAAGGTCTCTATCATTGCAAGGTCACATCTATCATGTGTCTTGCTTAGATACAAAGGTATGGCTACCTTTCAATGTGGAACAGGGAACTGTTAAGGGGATTGGCCTATATTAAGGTTATATTACACTTGTAACTTGAGTGATCACAAGGAGGGCTGCTCTGTAATCTAGTAATCAACAGCTTTCTGATATGTTCTACAGGTTCGCAGTGTATCAGAGACAATTTCTTTGCCAGCATCACGACAAAAACAGGAATATTGTTTCAAACTGGTCTTTTACAATGATAATGAAGTGGACTTTATAGCCCAGGTATGTTTCTTCCATCCTTTCTTCCTTTCTTTTTTCTTCCTTCATTCGTTTGTTCGTTCCTTCCTTTCTTCCTTTTTCTTCCTTACTTTTCTCTTTTCTTAGTTCTTTTCTTTTTAGTTTTTTTTTCTTTAATTCTTTCTTCTAGTTTTTGATATTTAGTAATAACTGTCATTGATCCCGTAGAGCAAGCAGGACGTCAAGAACTGGGTTGAATGTTTAATACAAACTAAAAAATTCTGGGAATCCTGGGAACAAAATGAACAGTTTGAAATAACCAACAAAGAAGACTTCAGAAACAGTTTAGAGGTAAGAGAAATTATTATTATGCACAGGGGCATAAAGAACCTTTTCGCCTGCTTTTATGACTTCATAACGAGGAGTCCTAGAATGTCTCTGATGTTATGAGTGATAATAGTTGTGTTTTGAAATCCAGGGCATTCAAGTCCCGGATGCTGCTAGTGGAAATCATCAGGTTTCCATATCTGAGACATTCTCCTCGTTTGATGTCAATTAGACACCATATTTGCAAAGGGTCTATTCTCTCGTACAGTTGTCATTAGTTTTGGTCCCAGATCCTCATCCTGCCCTCTTCAATAACATCTGCCAGGGCTTTTAAGGATAAGCTGGCCACTGCCAGACCTCTGTCTTTTGCCAGAGCTTTATCAGTTGCTTCAAAGTTAACTGATATATGGCTCCCTTTTCTTTTCTATAAAAGAATTATTGGATCACAGCATGTGCATGCCAGCTACTTCAGACTTATACGGCCACCAACTACTACAAAAAAATAAACATATTATCATTATGAAAGCCTTTTAATTAGTGGCTGCTCACTGATGAGCACTATTCTTTTGCACGAGGTTGGCCAATGAGAATTGGGCTTCCATTTTCTGAAAACCCTGACATTGACCTTGGCAGGCTAGGTATCTTCATTGTTTCCTGAAAATTATCAGCTTTCAGTTTCTCATTGTTCAGTCTCTTGCTTGGAAAGGAATGTAGTGCTTGAGTGAGCAACTGTTAGTGGAGATTGAGGCCTAACTGCAGACAGACAGTGGCAAGCCAATCTCTGGCATTTTTCAGAGATTTTTCCCAGAAATTAAAATATCTGTTTTTAAAATTGATAAAAAATTTATTTCAGAGTAATCATGTGGCAGCTCTGGAAGTTCCTGATGAAGAAAGAGAGTAAGGAATTGTTTGTTTTCAACCGTGTTCCTGTTCACCCATTTACTAAGAAAAAATAAGCTTTGGCTGTTGTATCATAGCGTGCGGAAAGCACAATTATAGCTATAAGCTCGAGCTCTGACTAGAAGATCGAATTGGAATTTAGAATTTGATTTTTAAGGAGGGAGGAAAACCAGCAAACCAGGGCGAGGAAAAATCCTCAAAGTACATCAATATATAGCTGGGTTTCAATCAGCTGATAAAAGTCTTTGAATCTCACTATCTGCTCCAAATGGTGGTCAAACACTGACCACCATGTGCTGTCAACCAGAAAGAATTCTATTGAAAACTTGTGATTCAGCTGATGAGCATTCCGCACGAGACAGGAAATGACGTCAAGTGAAACCCAGCTATAGGGAACTGTCATGCAACTCTATTCGTATACGACATCAGGGAAGGATCCAGCCAATAATATAAGTAGGAGCTTGACTGAATGTTGCGAATGACATTTCAGAACTTGGAAAGATATTTAAAAATGTGCTTTCTGTTCCACTTCAAGAAACATAGCTGAAGGGGGGGGGGGGGGGGGGCTACACCCCCTTTGCCCCTCCCTGGATCCGCCACTGGACATCGAGCCTAGACCTGGTGAAACTCGAACTTGGCCAGATCACATCATTGAGAGGCAATATTGCCATTTATTAGCAGTGCAGTAATGGGTTTGATTCCCATCTGGGGCTCAGAATTTTTTTCTGAGCACATTTCACAGTATGGTACGATCATATATATACACATTTCATTCCAACATCATATGCATACTGTACCATGTTTATCGTATAGCAGTGCACTGTCACCACATCTTATAACAGTAGGGATAAAGAGAGATCCTTGGACTGGAGGTTTCATTTTGTATTTTCTTCAGAGATTAACCAATTCTTTCTTTCGCACTCCTAGCTTAATCAAAGTGTCAATCATCATGTCACATGGTCAGCCGTACACAGCATGTGTACCACCTGACGGCACCCTTGATGATCTCTGGACAGCAGTGCTTAAATCTCTTCCTGGTCATTTTTGTTTCAAGTGTTATACATGTCAGTTACGAGGTAGTACAATGGAGCTATGGTCTGTTACGAATAATGGTGTTGGTGAGTAAATATCACCACAGGGAACCCAATTGCGTGGTTGGTCCTTGTAGTGTAGTGGTTAACACGTCGGACTAGTATACCGAAACCGTGGGTTCGAGTCCTGCCAAGGGCATATGATATTTTTCTCTTAATTCTTTATTCTATTATTCACACCGAACGCATTTCATTTCACTAGTATTTCAATAAAGGTTGTACCGCCAAAAGCAACAAGCAACAAGCAACACGCCAAGACCACCTGCAAACAAAGTTTTAATTAGCTGAAGATTTGGGAGAACACTTTTAACTTTTAAAAAGAATCTAAAAAGTTGCAGCCTACCATTACAAAACGACTAAAATAATCGCGTCTAAATGATTTAGACATATTGGTATCAAGACATATTTTTTAATTTCTCTCTCTACAGCTTACAAAATTGAAAAGCATTTTAACGTGGCTGAGTATTGTAGTACAGCATCAAGCCCTATCTACTTATTGGAACATAATTTTAAGGTAAATTACAGTGCTACTACTATCACTGGAGCCACTAAGACAGCGAGAACCCGAGAACCAATCAATGCAGAATGAAAGCATGATGATAATGATGATACGTGACGCTACTGCATGGTGATGATGGTGATGTTGATAAAGATGAAAATTTTGATGATAACATGAATTCCATTTTTCTTCCAGCTTCTAGTTGTCTTTTTTGAAGATTCTTCTTTCCTCGTTTCACCTGCTGATATCTCCACCAAAGCACGAGATGTGAGTATAATAGTTTTTAACTACGCCTCATACTACTGAACCACCCTAATGTTTAAAAACTGCCTTCAAGTGCCTCATATCAAATGCGGTGCTTATTCGAGGGCGACTTTCTTGTAGTTAGAAAGTCGTTTCAGATTGAACAGGCGAACAATACACAATACTCCAGTTTCACATTCGGTGGAAACCGCTGTTTTTGAAGAACACAGAATCATTTGCACAGGCTTAGCCTCGTTTATAAGTCATCTATTCAAATACACCATTAAAATGATAATGGTCCACTAGGCTATGGAAATGTTATGGATTTTTTGTAGCTTGTCTGCAGTATTGTTTTGCATTTGTAAATATATGTTGAATGTTTCAGATCCATGAATTTGGCTTTATTTTTGCGCTATGTGTGGTTTTGGAAATTTGAATCAAAGGGATTTGGAAAGTTTTGGAAAAGATTTGGAAATTCTCACAGCGGATCCTTCACAAACCACTAAGTCTTGTAACATCTTTTTCAGATTCCAAATATCGAGTTGTTTTCCAGGAAACTGTCTGAAATTGACTGCAGTAATGTGCAGCTGTACCTGAAAACGTCGTCTGGAACAGGTCAATATACAGCAATATAAGTTAATGTTTCTGTATACAAGAAGAATCACGGGACATAGTTTTAAGTTAGAGAGGGGGTTTGGGCTATTCTGGTGGTTGGACATAGATAGACTGATAATACTAGCGATAACTAGTTTGAACTGCGTTGATGTCTTGAATACAACAAGTCAAGAACGGAAGGAAACGTAGAACGAGTAAAAAAAGTTTGGAACCGTACTGTGTCGGAAACGTCAGTATATATACCAGCTATTTCAAAAAGATGAGAGTTACGGCACTAGGCCATGTGGGATAGGCTCAGAGATAATAATATGCGTAATGGATAAGTTGCGAGCCTTAATATGAGCAACTGAAGAAGGCTGCCGTTAGGCCTTTGACAACTTCAAGTCGACTGAAAAATGAGCCAGTTCAACTAGAAAGTTCAACCAGGATCGCAACTTATCCATTATGCATATTATTTCAAAAAGAGGTGAGTTAGGTGCATGTCAAGCTGGAAATACACTATTGACGATGGTAATTGAAGCAGGTAAAGGTCTCTAATATTGAATTTTACAGGCCACACTTTGTCACCTGCACGTTTCTGTAGTCCTGGGTTTTCTTCTTCTGTGCTGACATTATACATTACATTTCGAGCTTGGTGAACAACGTGCAACATGCAAAAAAAATCTTCACCAACCTTTTTTTAAATAGCTGTGATTACAAACTTTTTTAACACTTGTTGTACCGAGGTGGAACTCAAGTTGAACTTAATTTAAGATAAATTATCATAATAAAGTGTTTTTTTCTTTATCTTTAACAGTTACGCCTTTTTCGATGGAAGATGCACCATTAAGAACATTATGGGGTTTGTATTTTCCCTTCCTTCATTTCACAGACCAATTTCCTAAACCTGAAACTGTTCGCTGATTGAGCTTAGGAACAAACCATTCATTCTGCGACTTCCCTTAGTTACCGTTGCTATGTTGGCACAAGCTCAACAAATTAGGTAGAATTTCCCGGGGGGGGGGGGGGGGGGGGGGGGGGACTCAGGGGGTAAAGTACGGGTATGCTCGTCGGAAATTTCCAAAAATACCCCTAAAAGATACCGGAAGTTTTCTCAAAAGGGCGTAGCTTAGCAAATTTTAACCCCTAAGAGATACCACAAAAATAATACTATTAAAAAATAAAGGCTTTTGAAATGTTTTTCCTTGAGTAATAATCTGAGTTTACGCAGGCATACATATTGCGTTATTATGCGATGTGCTAGTTCCTTTTTCAACACCCTAAAAGATACCAGAAAGTGCTGATTTGCTAAACCTCAAATTTAAGACCCTAAAAGATACCAACTCGCTGATTTTTACCCCTAAGAGATACGACGAGCATACCCGATACTTTGCCCCGGAGTCCCCCCACCCCCCGGGTAGAATATCTCAGAATTTAAAACTCTGATGGTGGATAATTGATTATAAATTGTTTCAATCGCTTACTATCCTGTGAAAGTAAAATATAATTGCCTTGTAGTGGTTTTAGTACTCTTTAAAACAGATACTGTGTAGTTTCTTTATGGACACTGAGATTATAATAGTCACCTTCATAGTTCCCTGCGCCATCTTGAAAGGTAGCCGTACCTTTGCATCTATGCAAGACGAACGGACAACCTTTTTTTAAACCCTTGGACAATTTTTCACGTCTCTATCATTGCAAGGTCACCGTTTTTCTCTCTTCGATGCAAAAAAAACGGCTACTTTTCGAGATGGAACTGTGAAGGGAGCTATTCCAGTGGGGATTAAACAGTTTTAAATCTGTATTTCTTTTTCTTTAATGCAGAACTACATGGCGATAAATGGGCCCTTAAGCCTCGTGAAGGAGGTATGTGATTGCTTAGCTGTTACCATGAGGATGCTTGTTACTATATAGCGACGACAGGTCCAATGAAAAAATAATGTTAAATGTTTTTGTCGTGTTTCAGAAAAATTTATTCTCAAAAGTCGAGTAATTTTAAGAAATAATCCAGAAAATATCGCAGAGAAGATTCAACAGAAAAAGGTAAAGGGAATTATGTCACTCTTAGAGATTCAGTTGGAGAAGGAGAACTTTGTTTAATCTTAGTAGTAGTGTTAGTAAAGTTAGCTCTTTTTAATTTCGAAGCGTATATACTCACTGCTTCCACATTCCCCTTTGCGTTTTCGAGGGACAACTAGAAAGAAAATTATTTGAAAATTCAAAACTTTTCGTGGAGATGTTGAGTATATTTGCTATTATCATTGAAAAACTCCAGTGTCAGTTTAACCAGAGTTAATTCCACACGCATGGGAGAATGAAACGTTTGGTGTTACAGACAATGTATGGACTTACAAAGAAATGTCATGACTTTTACTCGTAAACCTGTTCAAATTTCTTTCTTTCTGGTTTTTGTGAATTCTGATAGAATCTATCATAGATGCATAAGTGTTTTTAGATGTTTTTTCTTCAATTCTTATTAATCTTCATGGTAATAATTACGGCTTTGTCTCGTTGTTGCCCCCCAAAACGCAAAGTATTATGGGGATGTAAAAGTGGTGAATATGAGTAGAGTGGTTTGTTGGTTCTCTCCTGTGCCACGAGGGTTTTTCTCCAGTTTCTCTGGTTTTCCTCCCTCCATAAAAATCAACATGTGAGTTGAGTTTGTTTGATGTGTTGTTCTCTCCCTTGCCACGAGGGTTTTTCTCCAGTTTCTCTGGTTTTCCTCATAAAAAGCAACGTGTGAGTTGAGTTTGTTTGATGTGCTGTTCTCTCCTGTGCTTTGAGTGTTTTTTTCCCCCGGGTTCTCCAGTTTTCCTCCCTCCTCAGAAACCAACTTCTAAATTCCAATTGGAATAACAGTGGACCAATATCAACTTTCTAGAAATGCCAGTGCTAAATATTTATATATTTTTTTAGTTAATAACAAAGATCCGCGAAAGAAAGCAAAAAGAAGTCTTAAATAAAATCGAAATCCATGGTTGTACATCAAAGATGAAAAAAATCCTCGGACCTCTCGTCCCCGCTTCTAAAGCTCTTCCATTTGAAGTCAGTCTTCCATCTAGTCCAGATATGCACGAAAACTATTTCACCTGCGAGACCAAGCATCGTATACAGCCTATTACGTTCATTCCTTCACCGGAAAAAACAGAAGTGGGTCAACTGAGTGCTCCCTTTTGTCCACCAGACAACTTAGATTTCCCCACTACTCCATCTAAACCGTGTCCCAAGGAGACACACAATGCTCAAGATGTCACGATGAAACGGCAGAGAAGCTTGACAGCAAACAACTTAGATTTCACCAGTGCTTCATCTAAAACCAGAGACAAAGAGACGGGTGATACTCAAGGGTTCACGGTGAGACGACAAAGAAGCTTGACGGATGTAACGCAATATAGAACCGGAAGTAACAATGAGATAATTAAAAGAGCGAGTGACACTGGTTCTATCAGAAGAATAGGTGCTATTCGACGAAAATCTTCGCGTGATTCTTTATATAGTTTTTCAAACTGCACGACAAAAGGCGAACAAGGTGAAAACGAACTTGCAAATACAAATTCTAATCTTCAGTCACGCAATTTGTCATGTGAGAGCGAGCAAGAAAAAGTGACTCATGAAAAAACCGCTGACATAGATTCCAAGGAGGCGCAAAGTGTACCGGAAGTGACGTCACCATGTAAGAGTGATGATGAGCGAACGAGTAGGGAACAGGCAGATATTCGTGATCAGCATGATATAACACGCGACTCAGCTCAGATCTGCAGCAGTTCTTCTGGTCAACAAGATAGCGTAGAACTGGAACAGACAAATATAAATGTGCTTTCTCCTGATGTTGTTAGTAATGAAGGAGCAGTAGAAGACAATGAAAGCGAAGTTCACAGTGATTCAGGCATTGATTCTTTTGACGGATCAATTAAGAATGAAGTTGGACAATCGGAGTACAGTGATAGCAAAGACGTACATCCTCATTCGTGTGAATATTACATTATCGGCAGAAGTACATACTTCCTGAAGAACATCTTAGACCAGTACTCTAGATTGAGTGCTGATGAAGAAGAGGTTGGCGTTGACCGTCCTCCACAAGGTATCTGTTTATCGTCTTATCATCTCTTACATGTTGAAGGACGCTGGGTGCTGGAGAATAATATTGAGTTGGATGAAGAAAACAATGAGCAAGATGACCTCGAAGACTATGAAATTTTTACACTTCCTGGTGATATCAAAGTGTTGTTTCATCGTAGCAAACGAAATTGGGTTGTGAAAAGAATAAATGTAGACGACGAACAACTAGAAGAGGTTAAAACTCCAAATGATCAATTATTGGCTAATGAGGAAGATGCACGTGCAAACACAGCCAATGAGAATTCTTGTTCTACGGAGGAAAAGGAAGCGGAGAACTTCCGTTACTCAACGTGGAAAAGCGATTTTCTTCCTTTAACAATCAATAATTGTGGTCAGCATTTTCGACCTTTAGATGATTCGTATGAGATTGAAGATGAACAACCAGCAGCTCAGGATTTCACTGAGATTAGGATATTGGAAGATACTATTCAAAAACTATTTTATCACATGGAGAAACATCGAGATCTCCCTGCCGCTGAGTGCTTGGATGATACGAAATACCCTGATGTAAGAAGACTTGTGTGTGTTGAGCTGTGCTCTGCTTTGAACAAAATTTTGAGTAATGGTCTGAAGAAACGGCACACCTTGTTGAGCGCGATAAGGTACAACGTGTGGGAAGTCGTGAAAGGGGCCTCAACAAATAGTGTTACGAGTTCGATCGTTAAGAAGATCATCAGTGTTGGAGCAATAGATGATAAAACTCGCTTTGAACTGTTTGTTTGTGAGTGCTTGAACCAAAAAGCAGGCGCTCTTGCTTCATGGGTAGAAATTCTACAGAATGACAAGAAAAAACTGAACACTTATTACGACGAGCAAGCATTGGTGATGAAGTTACCGAAAGACACTTTGGAGAAGTTGGTGTCGCGGATAACGTTCTTGCCCTTTAATATTAGCTTTTATCAACATGTTCAGAAGAGGATGAAAGATGTGAGAGCTGTGACACAGTTTGCTTTTGAGTAGAGGATCAACGTGGTAATCCATTCGATCCTTAGTGAAAAAGTTTTGATAAAAGAAAAGAAAGAAAAGGCGAGGAAACGAGGAAACGAAAGCAAAGCAAAGCAAAGCAAAGCAAAGCAAAGCAAAGCAAAGCAAAGCAAAGCAAAGCAAAGCAAAGCAAAGCAAAGCAAAGCAAAGCAAAGCAAAGCAAAGCAAAGCAAAGCAAAGCAAAGCAAAGCAAAGCAAAGTATACAAAGCACAGCACAGCACAGCACAGCACAGCACAGCACAGCACAGCACAGCACAGCACACCACAGCACAGCACAGCACAGCACAGCACAGCACAGCACAGCACAGCACAGCACAGCATGCAGAGCAGAGCAGAGCTTAAAGGAAAGAAAAGGAAAGGAAAGGAAAGGAAACTTAAGGAAAGCAAAGCAAAGCAAAGCAAAGCAAAGCAAAGCAAAGCAAAGCAAAGCAAAGCAAAGCAAAGCAAAGCAAAGCAAAGCAAAACAAAGCAAAACAAAGCTGAAAGCAAAGCAAAGCAAAGCTGAAAGCAAAGCAAAGCATGCAGAGCAGAGCAGAGCTTAAAGGAAAGAAAAGAAAAGGAAATGAAAGAAATGGAAAGAAAAGGAAAGGAAAATAACTGGAAACATAGATGAGAGGTGAAATATGTAAACGAAAGGAACGAATGAAAACAAAGGAAAGTAAAAGGACAGAAAGTAAACGAGAGACAGTTATTTTCAATTCCTTTTATCAATAGTTAACTGACGGTTCTCTGGCCAAGTGAGGCAATGTGAGGCAACTGATGAAGAGAGGACGACAATATGTCAGACAGTATTAAGATTACATGATGGATGAAGAACAATTTATATAGACTAAGCTGAAATAATAAATTAAATAGCGCTGATAGGCAATAAACGCGACTATGTAATCACTATCTTGTTTAATCGAAAGTAAATTGTTTAATGGGAAACCATGTGGGTTGTATGCAAAAGGAGAGTCCACAGAAATTCAAGTAGTCCCCTTCACAGTTGCCTGCGTCATCTTGAAAGGTCTGGTAGCTGCGTTTGCATCGAACCGAGACATGAAGGGACCTTGCAATGATAGAGAATTTTTACACCTTGGACAATTATTCACATGTCTTTATCATTACAAAGTCACCCCATGTCTCGCTTCGGTGCAAAGTCATGACTACCTTTCAAGATGGCGCAGGGAATTTTGGAATTTTGATTTGTGCTGAGGGAGGAAAGTCCGGAGATCCCGGAGGAAAAACCCTCGAAGCACAGCGAGAACCACCTGAACCAGCGCAATCTCGTACTCCTCCAGCGCCTTTCTGACGTCAAAGCAGCTCAATTTGGAGAACAAAACAAAAGAATTTCAACCTCCTGAGAATTTTATCCTCCAAATTTAGATGCATTCCAACGTGCTGCAAGGGGTCTACAGCCAATGAGAGTCAGTTGGAAACCTACTTCCGGTATCCTACTCAAAAAGTTTTTTCATTGGGTTCCCTGTGGAAATATTACGACATTATTTTCCAGTCTCTCTTACAGTTGAATGGCTTCCAAGATGGCGGCGACATTTCCATCAAATCTTCGATCAGAAAAATACAGAAATCTCATTTAAAATACGTAAGTCACGTCCGATCTTTGTATTTATTGTTTTTTCTGGAATTCCTTAGGGTTTATTTTCAATATTAGGTAAAATAAAAGCTACATTTGTCAAACATGAATATTTAGCATTCAGTTTATGAATCTATTGATGAGGCTTTCTTCAAACAAACCCTGGCTTTCCTTCCCAAAAATTGAAAATATTTGACTATGTATAAGTTAATGTACATTATTTTAACGCCATTATTTTTCTGCTTGTTGTATTGGCTACAAACGACACGCGTATTTAGAGCCATTTCTGCCATGAATCCCCTCACAAATGAATGAATCGAATTAGCTCCAACATCACTTGTTATAAGCTTACACATACAATATTGTTGTTAAAAAAACGAATCCATTTGTGACTAAAGGAGTGTATATATATTGTATACCGTTGTCTTAAATATAACTTTAGTACTTTCCTCTAAATTATAAGTAATATGAGTCGTAGCAATACCACAAAACGTTTAATTTTTTCCCTGCGCTATCGCACTCTATAAGCTTATAAATATAAATTTCTTGCCTAAAGATATATTTATGAACCTTAAGTAAGCTTAAAATTATTCGAATAGAAATCTAAATTTAAGAGCGAAGTCTTAAAAGCAACGAGGTCTTGAGTTCAGATTTCTGTGTTTCCCAGAGAACAGTAAGCTTAAACTTATTTTAAGAATTTTTCATGTTAGAGTGATAGATTGAATCTTTCGTTCCTCTGCTGTCGTGAAATACATTTATTTATTCCTACTTTAAATCACAATACAATATAACATTCTTCCTATGCAAATATGTATAAATACACACCCTTTTTCCTTACATTATATGCATTTATTTGCTTTTTAATATCAAAAATATAATAAAATATAAAAATATCTCTCTATCACGAAAATAGATTATTTTTCTTCTATACTTATGACTTTATTTATTTATTACATGTTGCAGGTTGGATAAAGAGCTGTTTATTTATAATTAATGCAATATTTAAAGCCATGGAAGTTAATTTATGTCCTGCAATAAATTCTGGCCAAGCATCGTGTTCTGTAAAATCTGATAATGAATCGTGCAGCGAGGTTGTGTTGGAGAATGAAGCAGTTGTACAGTTAGATCATTCAGTTACTGTTGTGTATCAAAATGGTGGTGAAGTAAGCATGGAAGTTATTCACCCCGAAAACATTGAACAAAATACAGAAGACATAAAATATTCTACGGATAATACATCTCATGGAGGACCATCAGGGCTGCAGTCTTTCTTAGGTATGTTTGATCATTATGATAAGCTAGGTACTATGCTTCTCAGTTGAACTTGGAACGACTGAAGTTTTGTCATAAAGTTTTAATGTCTAGCTCTCAATGTTTCTAAGGGCAACCGCCGCCATAGACCATGAGAATGATTGTGTCTGATTGGCTGAATTGGTTTTGCTGCTTGAATAGCAATCATTCTCACAGTCTGTGGTGGCGGTTGCCCTTGGAAACATTGAGAGCTAGACGTTAAAACTTTATGACAAAACTTCAGTCGTTCCAAGCTCAACTGAGAAGCGTAGTACATATAGGATATTACATGGTCGCGTGGAGATATCAGCATGAGAAGATAAAATTCATATCTCCAAGCAGCCATGTAATTTTCTTTTTATTATATGAAATGTTCAATGAAAAATAATGGAGAATTTGAGACTTGCTGAGCAAAAAGTCAAAATTTGACATCGCCAGTGTTAATATAAATCGTATCCCCACTGGCCACTGGTGGGAGTGGGGATATCAATTTTATCATTTTGATGTCACTCAATATCACACTTTATTTCATATAATAACGCTGTTTACATTGATATTGCTACATGCTGATCAGGGGGATCAATAATTTTCTTCAGGAAGGGATTCTGCATTGGGAGGGCACCCAAAACATGACATCATTCAAGAAAGAGAAAATTATTACCTATTGGATATCTTCAAAGCTTTATTAGTGGCACACAATAACAAGGAGAGATGAACCCCTTAGATTCGAAAGAAAAAATATCTTGTATTCATTATCTTCAAAGTAGGGGAACAAAGTCAACGAAGAGGGAAGTGCACATCCCCTGCACCCTTCCCCTAAATCTGCCTCCACTGATCGAGTTAACAGTCGTGACAGGGAAATCAGGCAATACACTGCCATCAATTAGAGTATGTAAACGTACCAAATAATTTGTTTGATTGACTGCAGTGTATTGCCCAATTTCCCTGTTGCGACTATTACCTAGATCAGTGCCTAGCAGTGACTAAAGTGGTAAGGGTAACAACTTGATTGTGTAAAGGGTTATAAAACAAAATTTAAGAAAAAATAGTCCCTGATAGCTTAAGGCTCCTTCGTTGCACCCCTTTGGCTGAAATTTTGCCCCACACCCCTCCCTGAACAAAATCCTTGATCCGCCCTAGCACGCTGTGATACAACAGCCAAAGACTTATACATTTTTTAAATAAATGCATTTGTCTATGTTGCAGAGCAAACAGAACATTCTTCAATTGATATTAACAAGGCAGATTTACCAAGTTCACTCACCAACCATCATGATAATGATTATGTTGATGATAATGAGGAATTTCCATCAAACTGCCCCCTGTGTGATTCAAGATGTGAAACAAGTAAAGACTTAGATGACCATCTGAAATTACACTGTACCAAAGATACTTGCCAGTGTCCAGTCTGTAACAAGATGCTCGCATCAAGGGGATCATTATTTGGACATTTAAGAATCCACTCAAGATACAAGGCTTATATATGTGAGAAGTGTAACAAAGCATTCAACGCACAATATCAACTAGCTTATCATCAATGTGGTGGGGAGAAGACTAAGCCTTATAAATGTAATTACTGTGAAAAGCGGTTCACCGTCTTCATCTCGTGTCTTATTCACGAAAGAGTTCACGTAAATAAAGATCGTGAGCTTTGTATTCGCTGTAACAAGACCTTCAAGAATGAAGAGGAATTTGAAGCTCATAGATGTGTGAACAAGGAGCTTTCCAATGAAGAAGAGCTCTTGAAACATGAACGTTGTCATGAGAATTCTAAGACATTTGTATGTCCTCATTGCAGTAAATCTTTCAGAAGGCAGAGTAACTTAGATACACATGTCAGAATCCATACAGGTATTAAGCCTTATAAATGCGAGCAATGTTTCAAGGCATTTTCAAGAAATGACCATTTAAAGAATCATATACGAATCCACACGAGCACAAAGCCATTCCAATGTCCGCAATGTAATAAGACGTTCTCAAATGCTAATCGTCTTAGCCTACATGAGCGCATCCACACGACTGCCAAGGAGTTTAGTTGTAGTTTTTGTGATGTGGTGTTTCAAAATTATGAAGAGTTTAAAAGCCACAAGCTCGTGCATGCTTCTAGTAAGCCTTATATTTGTAACTATTGTGGAAAGAGATTCGCTCGTGCAGACCACCTTAGGAATCACGAACGCATCCATACAGGTGTCAAACCATTCAGCTGTTCATTCTGCAGCAAAGCATTTGCACGACAAGACCATCTTAAAAACCATGAGCGAATCCATACAGGAGTAAAGCCATACACTTGTAAACACTGTGGCAAGGCTTTCACACGAGTCAGTAACTTACAGACACACGAGCGAATCCATACTGGAATCAAGCCTTACTCGTGTGATTTTTGTAAAAAGGATTTTTCGCGATTGGATTATCTTAAAAACCATGAACGTGCTGTTCATATGGATAACCCAGCAATACACAATGAGATAATGAACACTAATTCTAGTAATAGTCATTTTATTTAACTTTATATATAGACTTTATCATCTTTTATTTATGTATCTTCACTAATTATCTGATTATAATTGCAATAGTATTACATTGTATAAAAGTACAGTTCCAGTTAGTATCTTAGATGACTGCTACTTTCTAAGGAGAATAGTGCTTTCAAGTTGCGATGTATGTCCGGGTCCAACTGCTCACAAAAACCGCTAAAATCAAGCGAAAAATGTTCTTAATGATTTAACCTCCACCTGAAACAGTTAGAACTTTGGACAACAAATCCTGTCTTGAAGAAAAAGTAAGAAAAATCTTCTTATAGAAATTATTTTCATTTTGGACCCGGAAGTCGATCGTTTTTTCTACGAAAGTGAAGCAGTTAGAATCGAAATTCTTATTACCAGCAAAAGTTATTTACAAAATAGAATAAAAAAGAACTTATATATAAGAATATTAATAATACAAGATAGACTGTATCCCTGGCAAACTATTTATAGTTTTGGCCGGGGCTATGTTTATCGTGAGTGTAATATTATTTATCTGAGAATGAAGGAAGTATTACAATTATTATAAAAAATATTATAGAATATGTTACTAGTTTAGTAGAGTCAAAATACATTATATACATATTGTTGAACACTGAATAGTGCATTCCAAGACCAGGGCATTGTGAGTCTCGTTAATTTGAAATAAAAAGTAAATATACAGCGATTTGTTCTCTATATTGTAGCTAGTATATTGTTTCGGATGGAATGCACTAAAAAATGAAATAAATAATTATTATTTATCTTACTTTAGACAATACTACATTACCCAGAATGCATTTTGATCTTGGAGTAAACTATACAGTGTAATCAACGCTTTTTTGAAATAACTGTATGTCTTTTTTCTCTCTCTCCAAGTAAATAAAAAGACAAAACGTCCAACCAAAAAAAAACGTCCAACCAAAAAAAAACGTCCAACCAAAAAAAAACGTCCAAACCAAAAAAAAACGTCCAACCAAAAAAAAACGTCCAACCAAAAAAAAACGTCCAAACCAAAAAAAAACGTCCAACCAAAAAAAAACGTCCAACCAAAAAAAAACGTCCAAACCAAAAAAAAAACGTCCAAACCAAAAAAAAACGTCCAACCAAAAAAAAACGTCCAACCAAAAAAAAACGTCCAAACCAAAAAAAAACGTCCAAACCAAAAAAAAACGTCCAGCCAAAAAAAAACGTCCAACCAAAAAAAAACGTCCAACCAAAAAAAAACGTCCAACCAAAAAAAAACGTCCAACCAAAAAAAAAACGTCCAACCAAAAAAAAACGTCCAACCAAAAAAAAACGTCCAACCAAAAAAAAACGTCCAAACCAAAAAAAACGTCCAAACCAAAAAAAAACGTCCAAACCAAAAAAAACGTCCAAACCAAAAAAAACGTCCAACCAAAAAAAAACGTCCAAACCAAAAACAACGTCCAAACCAAAAAAAACGTCCAAACCAAAAAAAACGTCCAAACCAAAAAAAACGTCCAACCAAAAAAAAACGTCCAAACCAAAAACAACGTCCAAACCAAAAAAAACGTCCAAACCAAAAAAAACGTCCAAACCAAAAACAACGTCCAAACCAAAAAAAACGTCCAAACCAAAAAAAACGTCCAAACCAAAAAAAACGTCCAAACCAAAAAAAACGTCCAAACCAAGAAAAACGTCCAAACCAAAAAAAACGTCCAAACCAAAAAAAACGTCCAAACCAAAAAAAAACGTCCAAACCAAAAAAAACGTCCAAACCAAGAAAAACGTCCAAACCAAAAAAAAACGTCCAAACCAAAAAAAACGTCCAAACCAAGAAAAACGTCCAAACCAAAAAAAACGTCCAAACCAAAAAAAAACGTCCAAACCAAAAAAAACGTCCAAACCAAAAAAAACGTCCAAACCAAAAAAAACGTCCAAACCAAAAAAAAACGTCCAAACCAAAAAAAACGTCCAAACCAAAAAAACGTCCAAACCAAAAAAAACGTCCAAACCAAAAAAAACGTCCAAACCAAAAAAAACGTCCAAACCAAAAAAAACGTCCAAACCAAAAAAAAACGTCCAAACCAAAAAAAACGTCCAAACCAAAAGAAACGTCCAAACCAAAAGAAACGTCCAAACCAAAAAAAAACGTCCAAACCAAAAAAACGTCCAAACCAAAAAAAAACGTCCAAACCAAAAAAAACGTCCAAAACAAAAAAACGTCCAAACCAAAAAAACGTCCAACCAAAATAAGCTTATCTCTGAAAAAGCTAGAGGAATAAATGTTCTTTCTGGGAATATTAGTGTTTTTCAGGCTTCTTCCTTGGTTTTGACCAGTTTGAATTTCGCCTATTTTACACTTCTAAAAAAGAGGCGAAAGTATGCCGCATTCAGAGACGATTATTTCCCGAAAAATTTAGGCAAAATATTAAATTGATACTTCAACTAACAGTCCTAAGGTACAAAAGTATTCGTACGAACTTTGGTTACAAATAATATTTTGCTTTTTCTTGGAGCGAATTTTGAAAATTACTAATTTCATGTTCTGGCGAACCTTTGTACTGGGCAAATAAGGGAGCATTCATTTTTTAGGAGGGGGGGGGGGGGGGGGGGGGGCGAGGAATTAGAGGAATCAAATAGAAAAAAAATGCTAGCCCCCATGGTAAGGAATTGAATATTTCGATACCCCCCCCCCCCCCCCCCCCCACCAACTTCCAAATATAAAAATTTTCTAGGCCCCCCCTCCAGAAAAAAACTAAAAAATATACCTTTTTGACTTTTTCATCTATGACCCCACCTGGTTCAACATTCAAAAACAAATGTGACCCCCCATTTTTATCTAGTAATTTTTTAATGACCCCCCCCCCCCCCCCTAATTCCTCGGCCCCCCTCCCCCCCTCCTAAAAAATGAATGCTCCCTAATAGGCTTTCTTCAGGCAAAGTTTGAGCATAGGCGATTTTTGGGCCATTTCCAACTTTGCTCGATCCTTACACGGACTGCCTCTTAAAGTCGGAATGCACGCAGGCTACAACTGGTACTGGTTAAAAGGCAATAAACGACACCAAATCCTTGTTCTTTATGCAAGAAATCGTTCAGGGTCTGTGTGGACTTGTCTGTCTGTCTGTCTGTCTGTCTGTCCAACATTAGTATCCCATGACGTCATATGTGTCTTCGAGTCCAGCAAGATCCAAGATGGCGGCCCGTCTTGTGGTCGCACTTCTCATCTTCTCCTTGACTTCTCAGGTAAATGTCACATCTTATCGCTCCAGAAACAACAAAATATTAAACATAACATAATAATACATGTATCTATGTGATTGTGGTATAGAATTCAGGGCAGGAGGTGCAAGAATATGGTATTTTACACGCCAAGTCTTCCAGTGGTTCAGGACAAGATTTTTGTGTGATGTTCAACCCTCGATGGGGGAATCCATGGTCAACAGATCTCGCTAATGCGGTAATATAACATCAATCTTCTTAATATCAGATCCATTAAACCGCCATAAGTTATCATCGAGGCGATTACATACGGAAATCTGTTTTGTTTATAAAAAAAATGAATGGCTTTTGATCTTCGCTGTTCAGTCGTGTGATCAACAAAACAAACGGTTCAAATCTGTAGAGGTTTATAACTGAACTGTAATTGAATACCTTTATAAGAACTTGATTTGTTAAGGGCCGTGATTCATGGGTTTTTATTTGCTTGTTTAAACTGCTTGGTCGGCTTCTGGGTAGAGATTTTCGTTGTTTCAAAATCTAATATTATGAAATCAACCTTAAATATATTTTTTTTGAAATTTATTTTGAGATCTATATATATTATTATTATTTTTTATTGATTTAATTATCATAGGATAAGTTGAACAGTTAAAAGGAAGTCTTTTTTCTAGGCTTAGTTTTACGCTCTTATCTGGGGGATGATAATGCTCCTTCAATTTTCAATAAATATTGGGTTAAATTGTCGATAACTAAAAAATCGTTGACTTGTTTTTGCGAATAAAATCGGCTGCAAATTGTAGGTAGTAATTTAACGCAAAGCTACTGCAATTCTCAATATTCTGCGAACTCAGTAGTTGTGAGTTTCCTGTTGGAATTTGGTTTTTCACTGCCTTCAGTCAAAAATATAAAAGGTACCGACTGATTAGTTTTGATTGACGGCAGCCTGGTTAACTCCTGGAAAACTTCTGGAATATTTTAATTTCCTAGTGGTACGAACCCTGGGAATAATACACTTGTACATGTATGATACAGGTCTCTGATTTGTAAGGTTTTTTGGCTCTATTAATCAAATGTTCAATGTTAATACAAGTGAAAACGTTTTCTATTTGTTTTAGCCATTTTCATGATTCCACACCACCAACACATGTACACTGTACAATCCCAGGCATCTAGAATATATAATGTAGTGGTAGTGTGTGTGTGTGTGTGTGTGAGTGACAGTGGGCCAAACTGAAAACCAGTATTCATTTACTGAATTTGTATCCCACCATAAAATAAAAAATTTAAAAAAAAAATTTTTTTCTTCTTCTTTTATCGAAGTTGATATTTTTTGATTAACATATTGCAAGATTCTAGACAGTTAGGGCTGTGTTGGAGCATTAAAATAATTGTATGTGTGCAGACGAGTGTAACATACTGAGAGCTTTAATTACATTATGTACCAATTTATTATAACAGCCAGCACATTCTTTGGTATGGGCAGACCCTCCGTTACTGTGCACAAAAGTGACTCCACCCAAACAGAAATATAAAGACAAAGCTGTCGCTGCTCACAGAGGAAACTGTTCCTTCTTCGAGAAAGGAATGAATGCACAAGGAGCAGAGGCAGTAGAAGTCATCCTAATTAACAATGAAAACCACCTTGTAAGTTACTAAATAATAATAATATATCAAGTACTTACAAGAGAGCATAAATAAGAGAGGGAAACTTCTTAGTAGTTGCGAGCGCCATGGGAATTCCTGGCTGGGCTATTTTAAGCATCTGTGTACAAACAATTTTCACCATTTTGCGTCTTTTTGAGTGTTAGACAACTTCTGTTGTGTTTTATCAGAGAACAGAACATAGCCAATCCTGATATTTTTGCTATATTTGATAGATTTTATGGAAAAAAATTGAGAAAAAATGCAAAAAGTATGTTGTTTTTGAGCACCATGCATGCAAAAGTTTGCCTCCATCAAAAAAATAAAAACCAAAATTAATGACTTTGGATGCTAAAAATAGCCCAATCAGGAATTCACATGGCGAGCGCCATTATACACTGAATTACATTATAATATATTATTTAACTTTGAAATGATATTTTTGTTACTGTAGTTTGTTCCAGCTGGAAATGAATCAGCAGGAGAATTTACCAAACTGCAAATGCCAATTGTAGTAGTGAAGAGAGATGATGGCACACAGATCAAGGTACATTTATGTATTTGTAATGCATAGTCTAGATGTACAGAGTGACCCTTTTAATAAATCCTACGATGCTCTATTTTCCACGTTTGATGTCAAACAATTTTTTTCTTTTGCAATTTGTTCTTTAGAATGAAATTGAAAACTTAAGAAGAAATTTGATGTCAAAAACAAAAATTAAAACATTGTAGGATTTATTAAGGTCACTGCCTACTTTTGAACGCTCAATTTGAGCCCACGATGAGCGCACACAAAAACCGCTGAATAAAATACAAAATTTTATTGAGAAACCATACACGTTTTGAACTTCAACAGGCTGCGCAAAACCCTCAAATTGTGCACGGAACTCTATACTTTTTATGAGCTTAATTGAAAGAACTTATAAAAGTGTACGTTATATCAAATTTTTTAGAAAAGTTAATTTTTCTAACGCATGAAAAAATATATTTTTGTAGGAATTTTTGTTTGACTTTATGAGATTTTTGAGAGTACTGAAAGGGCGAAATCGATGTATTTCTTTGTCTTTTATTCAAAAATATCCGCACCATATTGTAGAATTATTCACTAGTTTAATTTTTTTTCCAAAAGTAGGCAGTCACCTTATAAGGGTCTATAACCATGACAATATGTGCTTAAGGCAATTATATAACAGTATATAGCACAAGTGACATAGCAATGAGAGCGCTCACCTCTCACCAAGGCGACCAGGGTTTGTGTCCCGCCAGGCTCGGTGTTGTATGTGTGGAGAGTTGTTTGTTGGTTCTCTCCTGTGCTTCAAAGATTTTTCTCCAGGTTCTCTTGTTTTCCTCCTTCCACAAAGATCGACTTTTGAATAAATTTGAATTGGAATGCAGTGGAAGAAGAGCCACTCTGTGGAATCCACTCTTAATTCTCATAATATTTTATTGTTTGGGGAATCTGGACACTGTTAAAGTACACATAACCTTTTTTTCAATACCTTCAATACTGATTGCACATGAACAGTACGGATTATAGTAACATATGGCGAGATTTCTAATTAGTGATCTGGCCAATCACGTACCGGGATTTCGCAGTACGTCAGCAAAACGTCACATTATTTTTAAAAATTAACTGCAAAACGTCACAAACTCAAGCAAAATCAAAACATTGAATGTGGCGGTCGAGATCCTAAAGGACTTTGCGAGGTTTATATAAAACTGAAAGTAGCTCAAAGTAGCGGTTTCAGTGGGAAACTTCGCGAGCAACCTTTTAACTATATAAAGTAAGACTTATGTTGTATTTGGCAAGAAGAAGAATTCCGCTGTAATATCTAGTCATTTGCAATTACGAAGATCTAATACTGAGTTTTCAAGATATCACATAAATTTCACAATAATTCATAAAGCGATCTGCGCACAAATAAATACAAAAGCCACAGTAGTTGACTGCTAAACTCAACTCGACTCAGTAACGCCATCGCCGTATAGAGAGGAACATAACTCTACTGAAATGAAAAGTTAAGACTTACTGGTAAAGTTGGCTATACGATTAGAACTAGAAGAGTCTATTAAAAGGCATATTAAAAACTATCTTGATTTTATAAAGTTAAAACAAAGTCTAAGAGCATGACAAACCAAAACACTCAACCCGAGGTTTACCGTAAACAAGAGCTTCAGTATGGCCGTTGGAGACTCAATCTTTCGAAGAGTGGTACCGGTTTGTTTAAGGTGGTACCATGTTGAAACTTCGCACAAACCAAGATAATTTATCTTAGAACACATAAAAAAATACGATGATCTTAGAAAAAAATTGGAATAATGTAAAATATGTTGATTTATGGAGCTTCTCTTACTGGCTTTGACAATATCGCGGCCAACTGACTGCAGAAAATTTATGAAATCTATAGGAAAAACTTGACAAATCCAGCATTATTTACTATATCTGGTATCTTGAAATCCACGTGCTACTGTCTGAGTAAAAATATCCCGAGTGTAGTGTCCGTGAGAGCCCAGGCAATAGATTTGATAGAAAGCAGAATATTTTTGAATGACTTTTTGGTTTCAGTACGAAGACAATAGGCCGTGACGTCACAAATCTCGCCATATGTTACTATAATCCGTACAGATGAAGTAAATAGTTTAATGGCAAATTGTTTCTTGATTTGAGTGATGCGTCTTTAAGATATGATTGAAGGTTTATACTTCCGATATGTTATTGACTGTGACGTCTAGTAAGGCTTCATTAAATATACAAAATTGATCTTGTTCACACAAACAGTGTTTAAAAAGCATCATTATTTTACTCGTGGTTTATATAAAAGGTATATTGAATTTGTTTTCATAAAATGGCCAGTGTTTAGTATTACTAGTTACAACAAATACACTAAAATACCTTAGTAGAAGTCACAGCCATTAACATATTGGAAATATAGACCTTCATATCTTAAAGACGCAACACTCAAATCAAGAAATATTTTACCATTCGACTATTTACTTCATGTAGAATCAGTATTGAAGGCATTAAAAAAAAAGGTTATGTGCACTTTAATTCTCATTTATTTATTTCAATTATAATTATATATTATGTATTTTTTATTTCTGTAATTCCAGAACCTTGGTAAGGGTGTAAAAGTACAGCTCTACCAACCACCTGGCCAGGCTATTGACGGTAATATAGCAGTTCTCTGGATATTGGCAGTTGGAACAGTGGTCGTAGGAGCATACTGGACAGGAATTGCTAATAAAGCGACTGTGTATGTATAAAGATTCTTCTTGAAACTAGATCGGTTATCGAATTAGACTATATTTACCACAAAGACGAGTGTTTGGCGAAAAATATTTATTGAAGACTGCAAATATTGCACCACATCTTTAATAAAATACCACTTCCCTTCAGAGTCGAATAATTCTGGGAGAGGAGGGTGGGTAAGAAGAGAACCTGGCGATCCAAGGCGATCACCAGGCAAGCATGCGGTCAGTGGACGAGAGTCATAAGAGTGACCGGCAAGCTGGTGAAGTGACCGGATGTTCCATCATCTCTAATTACCCATTATCACCTAGTGATCATGTTACAATGAGTGAGATATCTTTCATACTGAATTACAGCATGTACATGGTACAGGCTATACGACATGTTGTTACATTGAAATGGCTTCCCATAAAAATGCAATTGGGGAGACCAGTAGACATGTTGAATAAGAAAAGATTTTGAAACTGACCTAATCAAATGTTAAACGGAATTTTCAGTTGTCTCTGCAACTTTCATCAGAGTAAAAATACTAAACAGGTGTTGATTTGAAAAGTTGAAGTCACATTTGCATTCAAATCAAAAGACTTGTACACCCTTGGGAGATTGATGTGCTCGTTCATTAAGTTTTTATAAACTGAAGAGTGCCAGACTTCCAAAAAATAGCCTTTACCTGCGATTCATTAAGCCCTGTTCCCAAAAATTCGACATAGTTCGGGTGAATGTCATGGCCTGTCTTTTCCGCGTGTTCTTTTATGAAAGACTTAAAATGAAAGGAAAAAATGGTTCCTATAAAATGGTAATTATATTTGTATCAGTGGGAACCGTAATAGTACTAACTAATATAATTAATTTTGTGAAATGTTACATTGCTTTTCATATTTCTGCGACCTACAGACTCCAGGTGTCTGGCATTTTAGCTTCCATCAATCAAATTTACGAGGAGACAAGTTCATTCCAGTCGAGGGACAAGGAAATTCCTTGACACAGCCATTTTCACATGGGAATTTCTGTATTGTTCACGATTTGAATGAGCCCGTCGTAAATTTGATTGACAGAGGAAAAAACACCAGACGTCTGGAGTCAGTACGTCGCAGAAATATGAAAAGTGCTGTAAATATCTGATTAATAATAAATAAAATAACCTCGTCTTTGCAGTTCAAGACATCTTCGAAGACAAAATGCATGCGAAGATGGTGATGATGATGATGATGAATCAGGCACCATCCAAGTGACACCGCTGATGGTCCTCGTCTTTGTACTCCTGATATGTGGACTTCTCTTGTTATTATTCTATTTCTACAAGTATTTAGTCATGGTTATAATAGTATTATTCGTCCTGGCGTCATGTAATGGGCTGTTTGAGTGTTTAACTCCTATCGTTCTATGGCTTCCATTAGGTAAGCTGTCAAACCTTACATTTTTATCAATAACCTGAAACAACCTCATGAGCTAGTTATGGAGTGAAATTTAATTAGTGTTCTGGTTTTCTCTTTTCCAGGAAGCTGTAAAGTGCCACCCAACAAACTACCAATATTCAAACATGAGCCACAAGTCAGGCTTATTATCCTTGCCTTGTTTTGTATGGCGATAGCAGTGTGGTGGGGAATAGTGAGAAATGAAAGGTTGGTAATATGAATACATATTATTAAAATCTTTATCTCTTTTTCAAGTAATGTTTAGGACAACAACAGTTGCAATTATTAATAATGATTTTTAATTAGTGAAATGTTATGAGATTGAATATCAATTGAGGCTATCAAATGCACACGTTTGCAGACCTTAACACAGTAAAAAATATTGATTTAATGATCTAAGTCAGGGCATGGCTATTCAGCATGTTAGGTTTTACAGAGGGAGGAAAACCAGATAACCTTAATAGGAGAGGGGTAATATGTTTTCAGCCCCTCAAGACATAAATAGTGTTTCCCAAGGGTGATAATATAAATTAATAATTATTGTTTATTCATATTTTTCAGTTATGCATGGATCTTACAAGATATTCTGGGTATTGCCTTCTGTATCAGTCTTATCAAGAACATTCGTCTTCCCAATCTCAAAGTGTGTATTATTCTATTGGTTCTTCTTTTAATCTACGACATCTTCTTTGTGTTCATTACTCCACTGTTCTCTGCTAGCGGCAAGAGTGTCATGGTCGAGGTTGCAACAGGTAATGCATTATTTCCACTTTTTTATGGTCTGCTCAATAGCAAGCAGTTCAAGTATTTAAGAATAATATGACTCAATCATGATCATAAAATTAAACCAGATTGGCAAAAATTTTAGCCTGGGAGCCACTTGCAGTTGAGAAATTTTGGTTTAAAAACTAAAAGAACAATAGGGTTGAGTAAATGACATCATTTACTCACAATTTAGATGCTGAAAAAAATAAATAATTTTAATCTGCAAATGTTGACTGTGAAGAAAATATGTTGCTTGGCTACTATTGGGGCCATATAGATAAGTTTCAAGGCATTTCCAATTTTCATCGATTTTCATCCAAGTGCCTCTTTACAATCTCTTGTACAATCTCTTCTTTTATCCAAGCATTACATCTATGCATTTGTCAATCCATCCTTTCACTTAAAGACCCATCCATTCATCCATCTGTCTATCCATCAATCCATCCATCCATCCAACACTTATGTATGCTGAAATAATGACCTGACTACATCCATACTTCTATCCTTCCATCCATCCATCGCATTCCATTTCATTTTATCTATTTATCCATCCATCCACCTATCCATCCACCCATCCTTAATCTCTTAATATATAGATTTAGGCACTGCCTAAAAGCGGAGCTCCCATAAATAGTATATTTAGTGCTAAAAGCGTGACAATTGTGTGACGCGGCATAACGCTGGTTATAGCGTTACCACATTGTTTGATTTTACCAGAATTCAGGAGGAAAAACTAAAAGAAAAACCATTATTTTAAGCCTTCAAAAGCATTAGAGAACTTTTCAATTCGAAGAATAATAATTATAGATTGTCGGTAGAACATATGAATATATGTATAGAACGAAGGATTATATTCAGCAAATCTTAGTAATCAAAGTTGTAAGTTTTTTAGGTGGAAAGTAAACTACACTGAAAATTGTCGAAAAATATTACGGATAAGCTTAAGCTTACATTCACTTGAACTTCACACGTAAAAAGAGACATATTCATTAATGCAAGATAATAATTTTCTTTGTTAGTAAGTTGGTCTTTGAAAAGTATTTTTTTTAGATTTATTCTTAACTCACTTTATTATCGAGCGAAAAATCTTACAAAAACATAAGCTTATCCATAAAAAAAAACAAGCTCATCATTTTTGCGATTGTGTAATAGTAATAGCTGGAAAAGCCCGATAAATAGCAAATATTTGGTGTGATATGTATTCCTTTTTCATATTTCATTCAACATTAGAATAAATTATCTATAAAAATGTCAAAATATTCATATGATTATGAAACTGCAATCTTGTTTTGACTTCGCGTAAGGTTCGCTGGCCGTCAAATATATTTTTTCAAAAAACCAAGTCTTTTTACTAAGTCTTAGCCTTTTTTCTTGAAATGGGATCAAAAACAAATAATCAAAGCTTCAAATATCGCTTTTTTGGTTCACAAGTAATGAAGAAAAGATGATAAAAATCTAGAATGCAGTAAAAACGACAAACTATCCAAGTTTCTCTGACAATGTTTGCCGAACCAACGTCCTTGGCTTGTCTGAGAGTTTCTTCAGCTAGTTTACACATTTCTTGTCGATTTTTTACGAAATATTAGTTAAAATTAATGAATTTACCTTCTATGAAGTGTTTTCTACGAAACTGAAATATCACTCTTGCAGTATAATCAGGCTTTTCTGGTCTACAGGCCACTTTTTCTCTCACTGAAGTTTCAGTCACGAAACTTAATTCATCGTAAGATTAAGAATCTTCCCTCGCTTTCCCTCGCTAAATCTTCTTTAACAAGTCGCTAAAGTCGAAAAACTGTTTTTGTTCACTTTAAGACAGATATGACTTCGATTAAACGTATTTTTCGCATTGCAAAAATAAGAAAAAAATACTTCTTGATCCATCTTTGACTACATTATTGCAATTTTTCTGTGCATTTGTGAGTAAGCAAAGCGCGCGGGAACCCTGTGCAAAGTGGTACACGGACGTATGTACGTATGTATGGACAAATCAAGCCATGAAAAATCAAGTCGATGGGTTACCATTTTTTCTTAAGTATGGTGCTCCGCTCGCGCGGGCCTTCGGCCCGCGCGGGAGCTCCGCTATTAATAATCCTTTGTAACAATATGATACTGACTGAGCTACCCTAATAAAATTAAGGTATTCATAATGTCTTTCATAGGTGGTGATCACAAGGAACAGCTACCGATGGTGCTCAAGATACCAAGACTGACTAAGTCTGTGTTATCTGTCTGCGTGAAACCATATTCATTATTGGGGTTTGGGGATATACTTGTACCCGGTACGTATTACATTGCCGT
This sequence comes from Anthopleura sola, assembly GCA_023349425.1. Taxonomy (NCBI): domain Eukaryota; kingdom Metazoa; phylum Cnidaria; class Anthozoa; order Actiniaria; family Actiniidae; genus Anthopleura; species Anthopleura sola. Next base: position 3,159,976 of record JALHLI010000023.1, read on the forward strand.
CTTAGTTTGTATAATTAACATTTAGATCTGCGGCCCAAATGGTCTACGAGTCAATAGCCCATGAGGCTGAGTGAGTCAATGAAATTTGAACATCTTTAGAATTTGAACAAAATATGCTCCTTGTACTTCATTGTAACAGTTGTGATTAACAACACGTTGGGCCATACCAATGCACAACACTGTCATACGTTGAAAGCATGACCTGACTACAACTGTTGTTCAACAACAATGAAATACAAGCATCTTTTGTTCAAATTCTCAAGATGTTCAAATTCCATACAATCTTCAATCTATTGTTTTTAGATTGCACAAAGTCGAAAATTGTGATAGAGCAAAAAGGGAAACTTGCTAGAAGTTGTGATTTCTTTCTTTAAGGAAATGTTTCTCTGGATTTTTTCATGAAAAAAAAATTTGCAACTTCTAACATATTGACCAAGCAAAAATAAAAAGCTAAATATGATTAAAACTTGTGTCAGTAACATGCCCATGATAGTTACATCACTGGAACTAACACTTACAGTAGTTAATAATGATAATTGTTTATTTGTTTTTCAGGGTTATATGTTGGGTTTTGCCATTCATTTGATATCATGCAGAAAACTCCTTACAAGATTTACTTCGTTGCCACATCAATAGGTAAGACACAACACTGTATTATGCACAATTCCAAAGTTTATCAAGTTTTGATTAGTGGCATATATACCATGAATCTCAGAACCTGGCAAAATACTTATTAGTTATTATTAGGGGAAAGGGAAACTGACCAAGGACAAGCATGTCCGAAACATGGAATAGACCCCTCTCATGTGACATCAAAGCAGCTCAAATCTCCTGAGAATTGGAACATATTATTTGTTTTGTCCTCCAAATTGAGATGCATTTGACATGCTGCAGGTGGTAATACTAGTCACTTCATGATGACAAAGAAACTTTTTTATACCCTTTGTACTTCTTACCGTGGAAACTGATGATATAGACCCCGTGAACTGGTTACCATAGAAACTGGATATAGACCTCTTGCCCTAGTTTCCATGGAAACTGGGTATCTAGTCCCACCTTGTACTAGTTCCTATGGAAACTGGGTGTTGACCCCTTGCAATAGTTCCTATGGAAACTGGCTTATTTTGTTAATTTTAATAATAATTTTGTTTTCATTTCAAGCATATGGTGTTGGTCTAATCCTCACCTTCGTTGCTCTGTTCCTCATGAAGCAAGGACAACCTGCCCTGCTCTATCTAGTCCCATGTGTCCTCACCACTGGCATAGTCATTGGATGGGGCCGAGGAGAATTACACAAATTATGGACTGGCAAAATGGTACTTGCTGCACATCATCTTCGTCTTGCTCTGCTTAACAATCCTCCTCGTCCTTCTCCTCCTGCTCCTGCTTCTGTCTAAGTCATCTTTCCTCTATCTGTACTTTGCACTCCTTAAACATGTTAGTATCAATAGTCGCCTTTGCAGTTCCCTGCACCTTCTTGAAAGGTAGCCATGCCTTTGCATCGAAGCGAGACCAATGGTGACCTTGCAATGATAGACCTCTTTTAAACACCTCTCTCTGTCATTGCAAGCTCATCATTCATCTTGCTTTGATGCAAAGGTATGGCTACCTTTCAAGATAGCACAGGGAACTGTGAAGGGGACTATTTATTGGTTTCTTATTCTCAACTTTGAGGGGCACTTTGCATAAAATTAATATAATAGCTTGTTATCCTTCACTGCACATGAAAACTATTGTGTTTATGCAAAGTGTCTCTCAAATTTGATGCAAATGAGCCAAAGAGAAATGCTTTATGCGTCATAAGTAAGCAGCGTGTAACCATTAACTGTGTGGGGGAGGGGTTGGGAATAGTCTTAATAACAGCTATATTTTATGGCAATTTAAAAGTTATATACTGTAAGGGGAAATACATTTATTTAATAATAATTCACATTTAATAGAGATCTAATCATTATGGAATTAGAAAAAATTAACATCTATTTATGAAAATGGATTAATGCAGTAGTAACACAAGTAAAACAAAAACAAAGATGTATTCAAAAGCAAATACTGGTACCTCAGTCTATGCATCTTTGTTTGGTACATGCCTGAGGGTAGACTTTCACAAAGTCCTTCTCTAGTTACCGTGTGCGCGGAATAAAGCACAGGCAGTCCAACCTGGACCAGGATCAGAAGCGCTGGACGTGACAAAGGAATTTTCCAACTTGTTTTCCGACAGTTTTAGCAAACCCAAATGGGTCGACCACTGAATTATGATCGTGGTCTTTATCATCGTAATAAAATTTAGTGCACGCTACAGAAATACAAGAGAAACAAGTAGACCTTTCGCGTTTTCAATTCTCGCTTTGATTTTTCTTTAATTTCTTTTCATTTGCTTCTCTCATGTCTCTCGGAGCCTCAGAGGTCGACTTGGAGCAAGTCTAGCCTGAGGGAATACTCCAGTTTCACATTCGGTGGAAACTGCTGTTTTTGAAGAACACAGACTCATTTACACAGGCTTAGCCTCGTCAACTGTAATGTAAAGAATGTGTAAGTTGAACAATACCAATGTTTTGAAATCCCACGGACTTTTAATGATGTCGTTGAATAGCTGACTTATAAACGAGGCTAAGCCTGTACAAATGATGTCTGTGGTCTTAAAAAACAGCGGTTTCCATCGAATGTGAAACTGGTGTATTCTTAATAATTTGACAACTAAAAAGATTTTGAGCTTACAATGTGAAATGTACTGTGAGAATGGGAGAATGTGCAGCGTAGTAATTTTTCTCTTTTATTCACTTTTTCTTCAACAACTAACCTCCATTCATTATTAATTTCTATTCTTGAATCTTTCTCTTTTCTTTTTCTTTCATTTCGTTCTTGTTTTCATTCATTTTGTTATTTTTCTATTGTCTGTTTGTTGGATGTTGTTGCTTATTTGTTTATTTAAATACAGATATCCAGAATCCCTGATGACTCCACCTTCCCTGTTACATCAGATAGCGAAGATGACATATTAGACAGAACACAGGATCGTAATGATGACTCCTCACCAGAATCTCCTACATCAGAGAAACAAAAACTCATAAGGAAATAATAACTGATGACAATAGACTATTTCATGGCTTTCATCGATCAACCTCAGCCTCGATAGTGTGTAATATATTCTTTAGAATTTGACTACAGCTCATGGTAGTTTAAAAAATGTACACCTTGTCAAACAATTGAAACACTTAAAAATTCCAGGGGCTTAAGTAACAATGCGCATAAGAAGTAGGCAACTCTCCATTGTTCTGCGGCAATAGCAACTTCCCCACATAAGAATGTCTTAGTTTTCAGACTGAAAGTATATCAACCTATAGGTAACACATTTTAAAAATAAAATGTGCAAAAACTCTGTTTTTGAACAAAGTTTCTTTTGTACTAAAAAATCTCGTCCAATCATAAGCGCTCAAAACAATAGCCAAAAGACGTTTATAATTCGATATGTTCCCCACATAGAAATTTTGATACATAAAGGCTCAGGAAATCTTAGATGAAAAGGGAATCAGATCTCAAATAAAATATTAAAAAATCTGCTTAGTTTTGAAATTATGGGAGATTTTCATGTTTTAACCAATGAGATGGACGGATTAGACAATACACAATTAGCACCTTTCTGCATTCCATTGCCGTTTGCCTGCCTAGTTCTTACTAGAACCATTACTTAGTCAAATTCTAATGAATAAATTACAAGCTATCAAGGCTGAGGTTGATCCACGAGAACCGTGAAATGGTCTATTTAATGTGTCAATCATGGCTTTGCTTGTGAGCCCATCACTAGGACTTCTAAAGGGGGGTTCGGTTTTCTGCCAATCTGAGTTATTGCATTATCAAGCTTTTCTCACAGAAGTTGGCAATTAGAAGGGATACTAAGGAGGAGAGGGAGGGTTTCGTTTGAACCATTAAACCACCCCTAGCGACGGGCCTTGCTTGATTGAGTCCCAAACAATGGGTAGATTTCCCAATGGAGTATAGACCCCTTTCATGTCACATCAAAGTTATTGCATTATCAGGCTTTTCTCGCAGAAGTTTGCAAATAGAAGGGATACTAAGGAGGGAAGAGTGGGTTTCGTTTGAACCATTAAACCACCCCTAGTGACAGGCCTTACTTGATTGAGTCCCAAACAATGGGTAGATTTCCCAATGAAATATAGACCCCTGATGTCATGCAAAGCATTCTATAGACCCTTTCCAGCATGTCGGAATGCAGCTCAATTTGGAAGACAAAACAAAAGAATTTCTCTCCACTGAGAATTTGAACCCTTTTGTTTTGTCCTTCTCTTGAGCTACATTCCGACGTGCTGGAAAGGGTCTATAGAATGCCTGACAAACAATCTCAAATCCAAAGGGGTTCTTTAGTAGATATCAATTTATTTTCTAAATGTAACTTTAGAATTTTATTCTAAGACAGAAATTTAGAATTTTCAGCGATTGGTGTCTGTTCCATGTTGTATATCAAAAACATATTTCAGCTTGTCGGACATAGCAATGGTAACTAAGGAGGTAGAATAGTTTATTCGGCATTGGTGTATATGGCCTATATGCTGGTTTAGATGTAGAGAAAAATTGAATTAATAACGGTGGGTAGGAGTCAATATGGGAAGATTAACATTTTCTGCAACAAAAGTCTGTTATAGTGACACACCTAACTGTGACCACCTAATTCAATTTTTTACAAGTTAGCCAATCAGCGAGCGAGAATGTTTACATTTTCTCGTGAGGTCACAGTCATTTATATTTAGGACCAAAAACATGCTGAGTTGAAATAATAGACCTCTTTACCTTCATATGCAAATTGCCCATTTCAGACCATGACATTCCCTTGAGAAATGTTCTTTTGTTAAAATATTTACACATGAAAGAATCAACTCCCAAGAATGGCATCACGTGGTCTGAAATGGGCACAACAAACAACGAAGGTAAAGAGGTCTATTGAGCATTTTTTCTTGTCAAAATTCAAACCTTTACCTCGACGATATTGATTTTAGTCTCTTTCCTGGCTTATATGCCTCATTGAACAACTTGTAAAAAATTTAATTGGGCAGCCATGGTAAGGTGCGTCGCACTGTAAAAAAAACTGAAATCACTTGAATGATGCATTGATTGGAAGTATATTATAATTTATATATGTATTAAAAAGAAAAATGTTGCAATCTTATCGACAGCTATTGTGTTTTTGCAAAGCGCCCCTCAAATTTGATCCAAATGAACCAAATCGAAAAGCTTTATGGGTCGTAAGAAAGCAGTATATATGTGATTATAATGTTGTATTTATTTATGTATAGAAAGACTTCTCATGAATCACTTTCAATATCTCATATACGACTATTGGTGCCGGGTTTTACTTACGGGAGATTCTTTGTGTACCACACAGAGTCTACATAATTCAATAGCCACAACGTACAAGACTCCAGTTATACAATAGAACGAAGCAAACAAAGAATACATAGGTTTCTATGGACTCTTTGCATGTGATGTCAAAGCAGCTCAATTTGGAGGACAAAACAAAAGTATTTCAATCTCCTGAGAATTGACCTTTTTCCAAAAATGCCAGCTGAAATTTCAAATGAGTTAAAATTATAAACCAATACCAGCACTAGAAAGAGCACCTTTACTTTAGTAATCCTACAAAGATTCATTATGTCAGGTGTTATATCGACTGAGAAAATGTTTTTTGAGAATTGAAAAATTTACAGACGTTTGCTTAGCTGAGGGTATAGTGTGCACCCCCAACCATACAAACGTATGTGAATTTGTCGGTTTTCTCCTCCAAATTGCTGCAAGGGGTCTATTGAATTTTGCACACTGTGTCTGCTATTGTGTGTGGTACAGGAAGAAGGATCCTTATCTTTACTGGGTATGGTATAGATTAGCTGAGGTGCAGGCATCCAGCCTTAAAAATAATATTAAAATAACAACACTTCCATGACAGTAGTAATACACAAATATAAAGTATTAAAACACGTCTAGTAAATAAAGTATACTCTCAATCTGCTGTGTATTTTATTGCTATACTTTCAAAAACTTTTTAACATTATTGCCTACAATCTAGCGTAGAAAAGAGACATCCTTTAGCTTGTCACCTCCTGCAAAAGCTTTTGCTGGAGGACAAGCCGTGAAACCAGAAGGACATTTGTTTTCTAAGGCCACCTACAATACCTTATGGCCTAGTTCATTCTAGAAACTATAAAGATTCCTTGCTAATAAAATAATGAAAATCTTATTTTATTGAGATACAAGAGTTTACATTTTACTTGAAAATTCTGAGTGGGATTCCTGTGGTTTTAAATCCAGCCGAGAAAACTGAAACCTAGAAACAGATTTTTTGACGGCAGCAGTTATATAGCCTGCGTGCAGCTTCTGGATAATGCAGGCTACAGTTATAGGAAATAGGAAAATGCAATATTCCTGTGTAAAAAAATTTTTTTACTTCTGAAAGGGAAAATCTACTGAGGGTCAAAACATACAAAAGAGTAGGCTTTGGGATACCTGTGGTAGAGTGAGAACACAGGGTGACCAGTACGAGAAAATGAAAAATATAGAGTTATACATGAATATGTTTGGCAATGTTCTTGTCTATTCCTGTTGTACAAAGGGGTTGGCTATTGCCTCCATGCCGTCGACAGGACACACAAGTACTACGGCTGTTCCTCTACATACTACCAGACCAAGGCTTCTTGTTTCTTCAGTTAGTTTCAGTTGGTCATCTGGATCTGAAATAATTATTAGTATCAACATTTAGAAAATACTTAAGATAGTACGCACACTCTCATTGGTCGAGAGCTGTGTTTTCATCACGCTATGAAGGCACAGAAATAACGTAACAAGCATTTTAAAAGTATTTTTTAAAAGAAATAAAACATTTTCTCCGATGCCTTCATAGTTTGGGAGAATTCTCGACTTCGTCTCGGGTTTTCACTGATCTGCTCTCGAATTCTCCCAAATGCGTAGCCTTGGTTTTCACCAGCCTATGAAGGCATGGAGAAAATGTTTTATTTTTTTAATTGAAAATAGCCAATGTGCATGAGCTTGAAATCATAGCACAAAGCATGACAGGAAAGTGAGTTCTTACACTTTTTTTACTCCTCTAAAAATTCATCTGATAATTTTTCCTTCTACATTTTCTATGGAAATAAAAGAATTTTAGCAGACAAAAATAACAGAGTAATTTTTCTCTGATAGTTCCTTTGATTTCCCTGTTACATTTTTAAAGAACTCACTTTCCCAGAGTGCTTTGTCAGCTTTGATGCACATTGCCTATTAGACTTGCAGTCTGAATGGTCTACGAGTCCATAGGCCATGAGGCCAAAGTTCGTAGGGGTATTGACTTGTTGACCATGAGGGCGAGAGGTCTAATTGTTTTAGTATAAGCTTACTAATCAGTCAAACAAATGATTGTTTTCGCCATCATTTTGGCTTTCAAAACCAGCCTTTTTTGCTACTAGTGGTCTATCACTAATATACCACTAGTAGCTCAGCCAATCAGAGCACAGGATTTGTGATAGATTAGTCCCCGAGTTCGAATGGGCTATTGACTCGTAGACCATGAGGGCGAGAGGTCTAACTGTTTTAGTAAAAACCTACTAATCGTTCCAATAAAAGGATGCAAAAAGTTTTGGATTTTGCTTAAATATATTTTTTTGGTTTTCAAAACCGGCACTTTTCACTACTAGGGGTCTATCACTAATAGACCCCTAGTAGCTCAGCCAATCACAGGGCTCAATTGGTGATAGACCATTAGTAGGTTTTTTCTAATCAGGGATAGACAGAATTGGCTAACTGATTGCCACCTAATTTAAAAACCTTTGGGAATACAATATTTTGTTCAAAAAAAATCCATTTTTTTAGGGTAGTGTGTTACAGTTTTTCTGCAAGAGCACATCTTCTATACATAGGTCTATCCCCATGAAAATTATTTTAAAATATATTTCTATCTCAGCGCACAGCTATTTTTATCTGCACGCACAGCCTGAACTGAATCAGGAATCCCATGATAAGATAATTCAGGCTGCGTGCAAATCTAAAAATAGATTTCCAAATAATTATCATAGGACAGGGAGATGTGATCTATTGCTTAATACTCTCTTGTGTTCTGATATTTTGTATTTTTTACATTAAAATTCTGCCTACCTCTGATATATTCTGTAGTATTATCCAGTACTAGATTGAGGAGTGCATCAAATCCTTTAAGAATACCGCTAGCTGAAACAAATAACACAAAAAATATCAACAAACCTCAAAACAGGGAGCTTGATATCCAATTAGCCAAATACAGCCATGTTTTAAATTTTTTCTCAAACAACACAGAAAGTACAATTTGTACAATAACTGTAAAATTCCTCGCTCACTGATTGGTCAAGAGCTGTGGTAAATAAGATGACATACCGATAGAATGACAAATCACTCACACACTTTTTCTTCGTTTTTGGATCATTTATTTGACTTTTTTATGGTAAAAAACAAATTTCTGATAGTTTTGCATGGTATGTCCTCCTATTTACCACGAGATGATGTCAAAAGTTGGTCAAAATTAGTTATGTACCCACTCGGCTATGCTTCGTGAGTACATAACAATAGAAAATAATAGAATTTGCATAAAATTGTAATATTTAGTAAAACTAATGTTTCATGGATATACTGTTTGCACTCTAATGAAGGACCTTCCTTAGACTATTTTTTTCGTTAAAAAAAACAACTTTCTAAAGCTTGAGTCTCCTAGATTCTCTCAAAACTAGTAAAACGTCGTTATTCTAGTTCCCAGATAAGAGATTATACTTTAAGTAACTTATGATCTCTGATCTGGGAACCTTAAAATAAGAATTTTTACTAGTTTTGAGAGAATCAAGCTTTAGAGTGAAAAGGCTTTTTTTTAGAGTGATTCTATTTAGCCCGTAAAAGAAAGACGAATATTTAGTAAGTACTCGGTTGATAAAGAACAAAAGAAAATAAGCTTAATGGATAGTCAACTATCAATTTGCCAATGTTTTCACTGTTTAAAAACTTGATTCTCTTAAAACTAGTAAAAAGTTCTTTTTTTAAGTTCCCCAGAAAAGAGATAATACTCTAAGAATCTTATAATCTCTTATCTGGGGACCTTAAAATAAAGAACTTTTTACTAGTTTTAAGAGAATCAAGTTTAACAGTGTTCGAAAAAGTCGAATGATTTTGACAACCAACTCACTCACCTTCTCGTCCTCCTTGGAACTTCACTCGAACGCCTTTATCCAAAAACTTTGATATATCAAATATACTTTTCTTCTCCTTTCTTTCTGCCTAAAAATATTAAGGATTTGATGAGGATATTTGCAAGAAATGTTATTTTTTTCAGGCAGTAGATGTTCACATGTGCAACTTACCGCCGCCATTTTGAATTACTGGCATCGTGAGGTGTTGTGGGAAATAAGTTGAGGGGACAGGGGGTAGTAGATGGGTTACCTGTGGTGAGAAGGTAGAACCCTGAAACAACATCTGCTACCTCTGGGCTGATCTAAGTCAGGGCATGGCTAACTCACAGATTGAACCCTGAAACTACTTCTGGGCTGATCTGAGTCAGGGCACGGCTAACTCACAGATAGAACCCTGAAACAACCTCTGGGCTGATCTAAGTCAGGGCATGGCTAACTCACAGATAGAACCCTGAAACAACCTCTGGGCTGATCTAAGTCAGGGCACGGAACTGGGTATACACCGATCCCGAACATGGCCGACACACGCGTTTCAGTTACCTGAGAAAAGTTGGCTTTTCCCTTAGGCTTCACTAAAAACGATTCTTTTAAGAATCAGTTAGCTGTCTCCTCCGTGCCTCGTGGCACAGAAGGCCTCCACAGATTCTGTCTATCTCTTCCTCTCCTCCACAATCACTCGTGCATTGTCCCATGAATTCCAACCCTCTTCTGTCCGCTTCTTCCTTTTTCCTCCTGGTGCCCAAGTCATCGCCATGTTATTATATATGTTTGTCTCCATCCTGTCTAGGCATGTTCCCGACCATCTTCCACTGATCTCCGCCATCTCACCTCTATGCTCAGTGGTTTCATATCCGCACTCTCAAGCAATTTCTCGTTACTTACATGATCTTCCCAATGGATTCGTAGGATTTCTCTAAGGTCTTCATGGACGTAAACACTAGTAACAAAGATGGCTTGAACGGTTTGATAAAAAACATACATCACGGACGACTGACTATACTAGCTAGCCGAGTTTTCGTCTCAGTCCTTGATCAAGCCGAGCCGTCCGTTCGTGTCCGCCATGTTCGGAATCGGTGTATTATTTATTGGGAGAACCTACATAGCACTCAGTTGATGTAATGTATTCATAAAATCTATTGTATTCTATTGTCCTTCTATCTATTGTATGAGGTGTGATGTATTGTATTTTTATGAATACATTACATCAACTGCTTGCTACGTAGGCTCTCCCATTATTTATTCAGATTTATGAGATTTTTTCATTTAGACATTTTTTGGCGAGGTTAATTTTTCAAACTTTAAATCCGTACGTAAATAATCGGGATAGTAGATGCGTCGAGCAGCATCAAATATAATTCCAAGACAATCAAATGAAGAGTAACCATTAACTATCAAATTATTAAAACAATCAATCATGTGCACAGGGCTGTAGCTACGATGAGGCAAGCGAGACATTTGCCTCGGTAAAATTTCAGATATTATTATTTATTTATTAAAGAATGAAAACAAATTCTCTTCTTTTTCTTTGCCAGAATGTGCAAAATTGACATAACTTTAATACAATGAATATATCGCAAATGCCTCTCAAGACGCTGGAAATCCCATTTCCGAGGGTCTGAATTTCAAAATTTTTCAGGGAAGCATGCCACCAACCCCCTAGTTGCTCCCACCTACAGCAGTCGATTGCCTCGGTAAACATTTCAGTCTGGCTACGGCCATGTTTATGTGAGTGATAAATCTGGGGTCTGACTGGAAGGTAACACCAAGCAAAACAAGCTCCTTGACCTGAGGTATTCCAGCTTTTCTATCAAGGTGGAGATTCTGCCAAAACCCTGGGGAGAATTTTGCCAAACTTTGCCAAAAGTAATCGGATGACAGACTCCAGTGTAGGAAGCTATTGCACGTTTATTAATATGCTGCAGAGAGCAGAAAATCAAGAATGATGCGGATAATGATAATATGTACAATTTATATAGCGTTTATCCGAGTCTGCTCTAAGCGCTTTACAATTCTAAAAGATGAATGATATAAAAACTTACATACAAGTCACATCATCGTAAAGAGCACACAGATTGATCTTCAAAACGGTGTCTCAGATTTTGAAAAGGAGCTCGGGTCATCCTTCCACGTTGCCGTCCTAGTCTTGCCACAGGCAGCCCAAGCTCTTTTTCTGTAGTATTGTGATGGATATTTACGGTAATATTTTTGGTTCCCCTACTAAAGAAAATCCAATGACGATGACTCTGTAAAAACGCTCCCAAATTGCTTCAAAATCGACCAGACATCAAAACATTTAACAAGCTATCAAGTTAAGTCATTTTTATTCATAAAAGTACCAATTCTAAATATTACAAAATATTACCGTAAATATCCATCACAATACTACAAAATAAGAGCTTGGGCTACCTGTGGTCTTGCCGTCCTTATGCGTAAGGTCTCTATTATCGTGAGACAAGCACCCTTCCCCTTTCCAGGTGATCTGAGGAAAGGCGATTAGCCAATCAGATTGCGAATCGTGATATCCGAAAAAGAATCAATCCCATGCGTCTTTTCGAGCTCAATCATGGATAAACAGAGGGATCAAAACAAAACCAAATAGCATACAGTACAATAATGCTAGGAAAAGTGTCATTTAGCCGATTATTCAAGGCTAAAAATGTTTCTACTTCAAAGAATATGTTGTCTAGATGAGACTTAGAATATATTTTCATCGGTTAGGTTAATATTCATGGTTTTTATTAAAAAATTACCGTTGAAATGATCTCGAAGAAGTTGCCGAAAAGCTTTCTCGACTTCCTTGGCAGAATTTAACTAAAATTTCCACACCTTACGCTGCTCTTTTGTCCTTGGCAATCTCCAGGATGCTTTGAACCTGAAGAAAATCCTCACTTTTATCTGTTATTCATAGTGTCTCGTTTTCAATAAGAAAAGACTTATTGGCGAGAAAGTCGCTCATAATTAGCCTATTTTCAAGATGGCCGCCATGAAACTCAAGTGAATTGAGCGTGCGGTGGATGATGGGATTGATTCGCTTTTTCAGATCAGGAAATCATGCTTTGCGCGCCTAGTCAGATCACCTGGTTCCAATGCAAACTCGAGTTTTTGAATTAACAAATCAAAGCTTTAAACTTAAATGGTTTCTATATATTTTATTAGTTCACTAAGTTGTCGGATTTACATGCTTTAAACAAACTTCCTTTTTAATTTAACTGACGGCTCAAAACCGCAATAAGCTATAAGTATTCATTGGTTCATTTTTGCTTAAAATCGAAGACTCTTCAACACGAGGCATTAGATTAATGCTACAAACGGTCATTTCTTTCCCCAAAGTGAAGTTAATGGGGGGAGATCTAGAGAATCGGGGATAATGGGAGGAGGGGGGTATTGACAGGGAGGAATTTTAAGATCACTTGTTTTCTCCTTAAGGCGGATTTCTGTTGGTCGAAGTTTCATATCAGCTTTCTTAAGAGAATAATAATCTCCTTTCCAGCAGTACCAGTTGACTCCAATCGCATGAGAAACGCTTGGCCGTTGGTAATAGACGCCGTTAAGATGGCTCCACATGCAGTTTTTGAACCACCACGCTCCTTTTCTACGAACAGCGCAGTTGCCATTTTCCCAGCCAAGATCATTGTCGCGGTCCTTGGTGGTAAATGGCTGTCCTCGATGGTAAGAGAGAGAATCGCCTGCGGTACCTGAAGAACAGAAGTTAATTTTGAATGTGTTGAATTGAGGAATGGCAAGATTGGTACCAGACAAGGAGAGAAAAAGAGGAAAGCAAAGGAGAAGAGAAGAAGAGTAGATAATACAAATTAGCTCCTCACCTGTGTTATTTAAAACCTCAAGTCTGTATTTGTTACTTTCATCTGCCACAGCAAAGTAGTCGTACTCTGCAAAGGCGCTGTTTCCCTCGTGGTCTCCAAGGTCAACTCGGAGACGTTTACGAGTCTTGTTTGTCAGTCGGTGGATTTTGTCCAGTCCCAACCAGAACTCGCCTTTCAGGTCACCAAAACCGTTCTTGTAGTCATCCCAACCTCGATAAAAGTCAACAGACCCGTCTTTTCGTCTCTGGAGGACTGTCCATCCACCACCATTGGTTTTCTGGTCACAGTAAACCTGAGTATAGAAGGAAATAAACTTAGTGCTTGAAGGATTTCCTTTCCTTAATTCATTTGCCCCATAAATCATTTATTCTATATGTTTCAGTGTGTCCATTTTACGCATAATTATTTAAGGGATAAAAAACAGTTTTCCGTATATTATACTCTGATAAAGACACGCGGGATGTGGAGAACACGAGAGAAGCGTAGGAAACCACGACGCGTAGCGGCTTTTATAAAACAACTAACTTTTCGAGAGAGAAAAAAAATGACGTGAGCATGTATTATGCTCTCATAAAACATGGCTTTTTGACCAATCAGAGCGCGCGTAATATCAAAGTTATTTTATAAATCCATTTTGAAATCAGAAAACATTGAATTTGATCAATCAGATCACAGAAAACCGAAGCCAATTTAAAGCGTGAGAAAAATATGCTGATCAGGATTTCATAGGTGAAAAAACAATTTGACAAAAAACATTTACATTATATGTTGCCAATCTTTTCAAAATGGATATAAATGAATAGTAATTCAACTTTGTGTCGTGCAATTTTGGTCTGAAATCAAACTTGTGATCACTATACTTATAAAGTTAGTCACCACAACTGAGCTGAGACCGTTGAGCCGAGGATCATGGGAAACATGTCTCATTAAATAAGTAAAACTTTTTGATATAAAATGCAGCTTGAAGCGAGATGCTCCAAGAAGATTAAACTATAACTGGTAAAATATCTCAAGCCCAACATTAGCTACGAAGTGGTCTCAGCTTCATAGTTTTTTTTGGAGACTAATTTTGTAATTTTGCAATTCTGTAATGGCCCGCGAGTTTGATTTGAGACCAAATTGCACTTCATGCACTCAGTTGAATCACCATTAGTAACCATACCTTAAAAGGCCCTCTTCCATCTGGGTTGATCGTATATACACCACTGTGTTTTCCTCCACATTTGTTAAGAACTTCAGCACAGTTCCTTGGTTCTTCTGTAAAGGCAATCAAACTAAGCAAGATTAACGTGAACCTGCACTTGAAATAAGCCTGGGATATATAACATATTTAGTGAGCCCATATACAGTCAATGTCATTAATGTTGTCCAACAAAAAAGACATTTAGACGAAAAGAAATGTCACGTGATACCTAATACACTTGCTCTAAATGCTCGATCACCCAGCAATCATTGTAGAAGTAGAGTTAATGATTATTATTCTCTGTTCATTTTTACTCATTATAGAGTTTGAAACCAGAATATATATCGTTTAAAACAAATAAACAAATCATCACGTGATACTTCTTTTGGTCTTTAAGTCTTTTTTCACAGTACAACCTTTTTGACAATTACTGTATATCTAATGATTGAATTATTTACCTTTGCATTTGAGCCGATACCTTTTAGACAAACAATCATCTAACTTTTTGAACATACTTTCCACTGTCATGTTCAAAGTCTTCATCAAGGCTCCTATGGATAGGATATCTCTTTCCTCGTTACTCGCCGCTGATCTCTTGACAAACAATTGCACGTGTATGTCTTCTATGTGAAAAAAAACAAAACAAAACAAAACAAAATATAGTTTCTATTAGTACAAGGAGAAAGTTTCTAGCATCTTGAATCCTATCTCGACCCCTTGGAAGACAAAACAATAGGTTCCATTTCTCAGGAGATTGAAATTCTTTTGTTTTGACCTCCAAATTGAGCTGCTTTCACGTCACGTGAAATGGGTCTATAAGTTCTACCTCACACTGGTCATAGATGGTACCAGACGAATTGACTTTTTAACCGTTATACTATTTAACCACTTTATTCCATATGCAAGGAACCTTCTCTTAATTTGCACGGCTATAGGCGTTTGTTTGGTTGTCTGGATAACACAATTCCGTATAAACGTAACGCCTAAACGAACAACTTTTTGAACAGTTAGAAATTTGTCCGGTTAACTGATAGGTTGGAGAAGCAATTTGTTATATTATGACCCTAAGCACCAACCTATTTGATTTAGTCAATAATAAATACTTTCTCTAATCTTTTATATTGAATTTACCTTCGCAATCTTCGAGCTTTTTGGAGAACTTCTCTATTTTCATATTCAAAGTCTTCATCATCGTTTTTATGGACAGTGCATCTTCGTCCACGACACTGACCGATCTCTTGAAAACCGAGAGTATGTTTGCTTCGGCAATAAGAACCAAGCTGAACAGTATTAAGGCTGTTGTCCAAGGCTTCATTTTCACTGCTGTGAGTCGTGCAAAGCATACACTTAAACTTGGAGAGCTTACAACGGCAAGTCTATATATACGTGTGGATGAGAGCAGAAAATTAAGAATGCCAAAGACCTTTGAATTGTCCTATGTCCGGGTCGGGCTTTGCCCAAACACCCCTTAATAATATTGCGAAAATGTTTTTAATGATTTAACCTCCTCTAAGTCTTTAGATAACCAACCCTGTCTTGAAGGATAAAAGTAAGGAAGAAAAACTGCTTTTCGTTTTAGAGATTTGTTAGAGAAGAGGATGTAGGATACATAAGGTGGAGTTTCTGCCTAAACGAAAATTTTGAAAATCTGCCGAAAGTGATCAGATGATACACTTTCGGTGTAGGATGCTAAGGCATGTTAATTGATATGTCGAGAGCAGAATATCAAAAAAGCCATAGACTTCTTAGTGAAGTATTTTGGGGTCAAACTGCGCATAAACACCTTTAAATAACATTGCGAAAATCTGATGTTTTTAATGATTTAACCTTCTCCTTAGATACCCAACCCTGTCTTGAAGGATAAAAGTAAGACATTTTTTTATAAAACTGTTCTTCGTTTTAGAGATTTGTTAGAGAAGAGGATGTAGGATACATAAGGTGGATTTTCTACCTGAACGAAAATTTTGAAAATCTGCCTAAAGTGATTAGATGATACACTTTCGGTGTAGGATGCTAAGGCATGTTAATTGATATGTCGAGAGCAGAATATCAAAAAAGCCATAGATTTCTTAGTGAAGTATTTTGGGGTCAAACTGCGTACAAACACAGTTATGATAAAGAGACAAAATGTTCTCAATAATTCAACCTCCTCTTGAAACAAATAAAAACTTTGGATAACAAATCCTGGTCTTATTATTATTAGAAATTAGAAATTATTAAATATTATTACAATTGCTTTTCGCTTTGGAGATTTAAAGTGTCACATTTCCGGGTCAAACTACCGCACTAACACCCTTAAATAATTGTGAAAATTGTTTTCAATGACTGATTTAACTTGCTCTTGAAACAATTAGAAAATCTGGCCTGAAGAAAAAAAGTAAGAAAAGTATTTAGAACTGTTTTTCGTGTTAGAGATTTCTAGAAGAGAAGAAGACGTAAGTTATGTAAAGTGAAGTTTCTGCCAAAACGAAAATTTTGAAAATCTGCCAAAGTGCCTGGAGCTAGGGGTGGCAGTTACGCTTCAACATGCAGCTCCAAGTGTGATCGAGATATTGACTTTTTCCAGTAAAAATGAACCAATCAACTACAATTATATCTTAGAATCTAATACTCTTAGCCGAGTATCATCTCAGTTAAAAGACCTTGGGGTTATTGTATCGGAAAACCTTAAGTGGAACAATCATATAGACCATGCATTAGGAGTATAGGATGTTAGGATTCTTGCGTAGGCATGGTCTGAAATCATTTGATGAAAAGACAAAGAAACTTCTTTATCTTTCTTTCCTTGAATTCCTTTGTTGGCTATTCAGGATTCGACATAGCATTTCCCATTATTCTGTCAAGAGAATTTATGAAATACGAGTTCTTCCTTCTTTAAATTAATCATAAACGCTAGTCGAACTCATAGCGGAATTTTATTTCAATCAACAAGAAAAGTCTACGTTGAATACTCAAAAAAATGCTTGAAAAATGCTAACCAAAAATAGTGACCCATAATTCCTTTCGGGGAAGGCGATCAGCTCAACTGGTTGATATGCTGAGAGCAGAAAAACAAGAGTGCCATAATCCTCTTAAGCTGAGACGTATTTAAGGGTCCAACTGCTCACAAGAACTGCTAAATTGAAGCGGAAAATGTTCTCAACGATTTAACATCCACACGGAGGAAAAATATAAGAAAAAAAATTGTTAGAACTCCTTTTCGTTTTAGAGATATATTGTGAGAGATCACAGGTAGCCCAAGCTGGGTTTCTGTGGTGTTATATTTTAAGAAAATGTATGGGGATCTATAAAAAACCACAATAAAATCTTCAAAATGTGAAATAAAGTAAAGAAATCTTAGCTGACCTTTGAGTAGTTATACCTCTATTGCCCTGTCTGGTTAGAACTCGGATTAAGTCAGTTTTAGCGTTTTTTTTTCTCCACTGTTTTAAACTGTTTTAAACGTCTGATTGGCTAATGTAAATATTAACTGAGGGTGCGCAGTGTGGTTTTCCGCTGAATTTATCGCAGGCGTCAGTGCAAAATGGCGGACGAGGATGAATTATTGTCGAGGATTGTCGAGCACTTTTTCTTCCAAAAACCGCAGTTTTTTTCTCATATGGATGGATTATAGTTAGTAGATGATCAAGAAAAGGAGACAGATAAGCATCACGATGTTATGTGAATGGTGAATCGTCATGTTTTCTGTCTGATTCGAACAAAAACAAGATGTCAAAGTGCAGATACTTCGATAAAAAATACAATTATTGCTTTCTTGTTCCAATTCTATTTCGGGATTCTGAACTTCAAATGCTGATTGATTGTCAAGATAATCAAGTAAATATAGTCATGGATGCTGTAAGTTTTAAAATTCGTAATAAAAGCCAGAGATGAGCATGCTAAACCCCGAATATTATGTAAAATACTTTCAACAGAGTCGCTGTACTGTATAAATTCTGGTACAGTACTTGCTCCAATTTCGATATCGTGTACATATGATAGAATCCTTGATAATTCTTCCTATCGGTTGTTTCTCGGGGGAAAAATACTGACACTGGTTATTCAACCAGCTTTAAATGAGTTTCAAGGCATATTTGAAAGCAGACATGAAAAGTTTCAAAAAAAATATGCAGCAGGAAAGAGAGGCTTTTCATGATTAGCAACACGATGCTACAGAAGCTATTTTGCTGTGATGTCATTTTGATATTATAATATCAATGAAAAACTCATGATATTATGTCTACTGTAAATGGGAGAATCTCTCTTGTAAAGTTGAAACTGCTGGAACTGGAAGCATTGAAGCATATGATAACTGTGGGTTATCATTCGAAAACAAAGGTTTTTATACTTAAGTCAATGCCAACTCTGCATACAGTGTTTTTTCTCTATTCAGTACTTGTCAAGGTCAAAAATTGTGTCCAAAGCCAGCTGTTATAATCAGATACTACCCTAGAGCTATTTAGTACTAGTACTATTTATTGCACCATTGTTATCGATCTACATTATACCATTACTATTTTATACGTCTAGCACAACCAAATGCTTCTGCCCACATACCATGCACCCTTCCTCCCCCTTCATCACTCTCCCGCTACCATATTTTATCTTCACATTTATTGCATTCACAACATCAAAATGATTTTATCAATTTTTTTTCATAATATTACCCCTCTCCACAGACACACATGCACCCTGATTATACTTTTATCCTATTTTTTCTCTATTCCCTTTTTATCCCCACCTTTGCCTGAGTCCGAATACTTTTGCCAAACATAGTTTTCTCTGAGAAATATCTATGTTCTTAAAAAATTGTGATGTATCAGAACTGATAATGAAAACAAATAACCTTTTTAACTGAATTGTTTTGATGCCCCCCCTCCCCCCCTTATACCTTGTTCTAATTTTTGGGAAAGTTTCCATAGGTCTTCCCTCCCCCACAACCACCACCAAAAAAGAAATTACTCAAGAAAAATCATGACCCCCCCATCTGGATAAATTATGAACCCTCCCTAAGAAAAGGAAACTACACCTACTGTATAACTAAAATGCTCCTATTAAATGAGTATGAGGATGAAATATTTTAGTGAAAATGCAAAAAGGAATTAGCTATGTATGTAAATTATTGATTTAGTTTGTGATTGTTCTAAATTCATGGCATCATATTAACCCTTGCTTCTAACACATGATGCAGAACAGGTTAAAGCTATAGTAATCTTTTTATAACAGTTGATTGTATTCGGATTTTAAATTAAGGAATTGCTATCATATTGTTTAATATTGAATCGCTTTGGAGGATTTTGGACAGGTGTGTTAGCAAGAAAATAGCAGGATTGATGATCGTTAGTTCTTGAATTTTATCGGATAATCTCAGCCATGAAAAATTTACTTAATGAAACAGAAATTACTCAAGAGCTCAAACTCAGAATAAAGAGCTCATTTGATATTTTGTGTAATGGCAAATAATAAGCATTATTATATGGCTACGATAGTACGCGCGCTCTGATTGGCTGATTTCCGGTCTGAGATTTTCCCATCTCAGACCGTTACCATGACAATCGGTCCGGATCGCATATCAAATTTGCGAGTTTGTTTACAATTTTCACGTCGCGAAATTTGACATTTTTTCTCGTTAAACAAGAAATTTATAAGCAAAATAAAACAAAAAGCGAACAAAGAAATGATGAGCTACGAAGAGGACCATTCTCCGAGCAAATTTTACTACCCTGACAAGCTCGAAGTGGACATCAAAATCTTGTTTTGACTTAGGTTCGCTGGCCGTCAAATATATTTTTTGTCAAAGAACCAAGTCTTTTTACTAAGTCTTAGCCTTTTTTCTTGAAATTGGATCAAAAACAAAAAATCAAAGCTTGAAATATCGGTTTTTGGTTCACAATTAAAAGATGAAAAAGAAGAAAAAGATGATAAAAATCTAGAATGCAGTAAAAACGACAAACTATCCAAGTTTTTCTGACAATGTTTGCCGAACCAACGTCCTTGGCTTGTCTGAGAGTTTCTCCAGCTAGTTTACACATTTCTTGTCGATTTTTTTACGAAATATTAATTAAAATTAATGAATTTACCTTCTATGAAGTGTTTTTCTAGGGAACTTAAATATCATTCTTGCAGTATGATCAGGTTTTTCTGGTCTACAGGCCACTTTTTCTCTCACTGAAGTTTCAGTCAATAAACTTCATCGTAAGATTAAGAATCTTCCCTCGCTAAATCTTCTTTAACAAGTCTTAACAAGTCGCTAAAGTCGAAAAACTGTTTTTGTTCACTTTAAGACAGACATGACTTCGATTAAACGTATTTTTCGCATTGCAAAAATAAGAAAAAAATACTTCTTGATCCATCTTTGACTACATTATTGAAAACCAACAATATGAAAACACAGCTCCTCTGTTAAACAAGTTCTTGTTTAGTTTGTTCCACTTCGATGAATGAGCTTAGTTCTATTACGATTGTTTAAAAAAAAAACAACTTAAAAACATTTAAAATCAGTGCTTGAACTTCTGTGACATCGGTCTGAAGGGTCTTTAAAGTTCTTTGTGTAAAAAAAATAGCAGTTTCCTGATGTAATAAACGCAAGATTTGGCAGTTTGACTTTATGTGTTTTGCTAGTTGGAAACGATCGATACCTGGCCTATCGATATTCGCTCGATACCGGAAGTTCGCGTGTTTTTTATCGACGCAGCTAAAAAAAAACCAGCCATATAATAAACGATTTATTAACCTCGCTTGCTCGGTCTTTACGAGAAAATATCAGACCTCGGTCTTTTTTGTACGGACCTCGCTGCGCTCGGTCCGTACTGTCAAGACCTCGGTCTGATATTTTCCCGTACAGACCTCGCGCTCGGTTAATAATCCTTTAATATATTAAAATCTCAAGCTTATATATGTTGTCCTGACCTTATAAATTCCAAAACACGAAGGGGACTTAAGTCAGTATTTTCGATGATTTGTGATTTTGTTGTCGAAATACAGAATAATTTATCCCGTCGTTTGATTTTCGATGACCTTCTAAAGAACCTGGATAGTCGAAATAGATATGCCATATTCTACAAAATTAAGTAGAAACTCTAGAAACTTAGCTTTACAGATATCTTAAAGTGTCGATAAACTTTTGATTCTTTCACGTCAATAGTCAAGGTATGTGGTTTTCGAAGGTCCTCTTTTACGATACGTATTTTCATACTTTAGCAAGCTGGCGTTTCACAGCTCAAGCTCAGAACAACCAGCTCATTTGGTATGTTGATAAATGGAGAACAACGAACAAAATATCAAAATTAAAAGCTTATCACAGTTGTTCTGACCTTATCACAGATCAAAATACGAGTGTTACTCACATGGATTTTTCCCAGGAGCAGTACTTTTGTCATCAAAAACCAAACTTAATTCTCAAATCGATAAGAACTTTTACGTAGATCTAAATAATACATATACTTTCAATAAGCCCTCTAGATCATTTCACCAAGACCGATTAGACATCACGATCAAAATAAGGTGCTAAGACCAATTCAATGCCAAAGGTGTTTTCAAGCGCGGGAAACTCCAACGCGTCCGCCATTTTGTTTCTCCAGATTTTGCGCATGCGCAGACGTTTTTAAGCCGTGTCGCTTCGTACGTCTTCCATGTGCTTTTGATCTTCGTCTCCGTGAGTTGTTTATTTTTCTACAGAGATTAAAAAAATGCTTCTTACCGCTGGTGAGCTCTATATGATTGCCTCAAGTAGCACAAAAGTTATCTCACAGTTCCTTGAAAATCAAAAGGAAGGTGAAGTATAAAATCGAAGCATTTACAAGACAGTATTAAGAGCAAACTTCACAGTTTGACAATCATTTATCTGTTTGAGTTTACAAAGTTTCTTGAACGTTAAAAAATTGAACATTATCTATAAGATTGAAAAACTACAAGGGCATATTTAAGAGCAAAGTCCTTTTTCACAGTTAGACAATCATTAGAATTTTATTTTTCCTACAATTTACTAGTTTCAGTCCCGGGGGAGGGGGGGGGGGGGGGGGACTCCCTTATAAAATGGGTAGGTATGCTCGACGGACGGATTGAAAAATGACCCTAAAAGGTACGCATAAATTAATTCAGGTATCGATTCCAGACCCTAAAAGGTACGACCACATTTAACAGTTTTTTTGATTTAAAATTGATAAATATACACTAATTTCATCAAATACACTTCGCTTTCCGCACATTCCTTGACTTTAACAAAGTATTGTCATATATTCAGGCATATTTATCATATAAATTAATATTGACCCTAAAAGGTACGGCGTCATTTCGAGACCCTAAAAGGTACCAAAGGGTTTTATTTTCGACCCTAAAAGGTCCGTCGAGCATACCTACCAACTTTATAAGGGAGTCCCCCCCCCCCCCCCCCCCCCGGGGTTTCAGTTTGACTGAGTTTTGTTAAATACAATAGTCAAATCATTACTGCATGGCATCAGATTTCCTATTGTAACCTCATAATATCGTTTTCATTTCTCCTGCTTTCCACAATGTTGTAATGAATGTTGAGATCAATAAACGTTTCTTAGTTGAAGAAACTAGTCTTGTTAATGTGAAACCAACCAACAAAGAAATCCGCAGTTTAATTGGATTAGTTTTTTTTTATTAGAGTGCATGCAGTTCAATCCGTGAAACAAATACTAACTTTAAAGAGAGTTCTGTATCAGTTAGTACTAAAATTGTGATTTATTGTTCGCAGATTTAGTATGTGCACTCTATTAACTTCCAATTATGTTTTCAACTGAATGTCTCTCTAAAAAGAGTAC
Source organism: Anthopleura sola (assembly GCA_023349425.1). Lineage (NCBI taxonomy): Eukaryota > Metazoa > Cnidaria > Anthozoa > Actiniaria > Actiniidae > Anthopleura > Anthopleura sola. The sequence goes on from JALHLI010000023.1 coordinate 3,182,954, forward strand.
AATACCAGGCCCGTAACCAGGGGGGAACACAGGGTACACGTGCACCCCCCCATCAGACCAAAAGGTCCGCTTTTTATCAACATTTGTTTGTTAAAGTTAATAAAGTTCATTATTATTATTGCTTGAAAATAATAAAAAATAAAAAATTTAATGTAAATCAATCATTTCCCAGTTTTCTCCATTTGTTTCTTTTTTCCAATAATGTGTTGGGTTACCTGTGGTACACTACACTTAGGTCCATTTTTACTTGATGTGCATCCCCCCGGTAAATGTTCTGGTTACGGCCCTGAATACCTCCTGCTATTTAGCACAAGTTAAACAAGAAATACAGTTCACTAGCATAATTTTGCACAATTCAACTTCACTAATTTAATGTTTGTACTCTAGAAAAACAAACAAGTGAATATGAAAAAGTACTTTGAGAAGCCAAAAAAATTTTGCAAAAGAAAGAATTCTGCTTCACTGATCGTTAGTCTTAGGGTTTGGTATTAGCGATATATATTTATTTCATAAACCAAACGACATTATTACATACTAGGGTGCAAACACTTCATACATCAAACATTACATCATATGCATGGTATTTCTTTGTTATGAATTATCTTATTTCGTTTCACTAATAAATGCAGTAGACACAGGCAGTCCTTGACTGCCTATTTTTCTCTGAATGATGCTGATTGGAAGTCTTTGTGACCGTGAACTACGAGTCATATTCAGAAGCCAAGACTCACGACTGTGCAGAAGTGTTTACGCTACGCAGAAGATTTCCCAACCTATAACTTGCATGAATTAAACGACCTTCCCCAGGATATTTGATAGGCCATATAGTTTTTAACTAGGAGATGACATTGCCATACAACATAAACTTTTATCTCGTAAGCTACGAGACAAAATGCACCACTATTTTGAATTTCGGTTCTTGAAGGTGAGTAGGATTAAGGCTCCTTAATTTGAATTTTCTGAGTCGATCGTTTTCAAGTTTTCAAGGCAGCTTCTCAGTTGACCAAAGAAGGTATTCAATGGTGAATTTAAGGTAAAATCTTTTTTCCGATGCGAAAGTTTCCCCCGAATCACTAACTCAACGACTAAACAAAGACGGGCAGGTTGTTTGATGAGCAAACTAATTCAGCCAATCAGAGCGCTAGTCTCCCAATATATTTGCCACAGACCGGTGTTTACACAGCCTCATGCAAATGTGGCTATCAGCCAATGAAAGCATGCGTACTATCTAATTTATTTTCTGAATAAAAATAGGAACACCTGGAGGCAACAAAATAAAGCACTCAGACGATAGAAGAAAGAATATTTTTTTCATTCCCTCGAGTCGTTGAGTTCCCAAACAATGAATATCAAGTATATCTTTGGATTGGCGATCATCGCTACCGTCGTCGGTTATTCCATGCAGGATATTAAGGTACCTTGCAACTTCTCCGACTCCAAACTGGTTTTCGTTGATAAGTTTAACTTATTTGGCGAAATGACGGAAAGACATCAAGAATACGGGTCCTGATATTTACGGATTCGAACCCGTATTTTTTAAGAATACATATTGTTTACGTTTGTTTCTTCCACTATTTTTTAATATAATACCGAGCTTTCGCACTTCTAGTGCATCATCAGGGCGAAAAGTATGTCTTACAACGATTCAAATTATTTAAAGACTATAAGCGCGTGCGATTTGTCTTTATATATTTTTATTTTATATTATAGTCTTTAAATAATTTGAATCGTTGTAAGACATACTTTTCACCCTGATGATGCACTAGAAGTGCGAAAGCTCGGTATAATATTCAAAAATAGTGGAAGAAACAAACGTAAACAATATGGTTATTCCCACTTACAATAACATTTTAGACATAACTACATAGTTTTCCGAGAGTACGCTGGAATCGACCACATTAAGGTGTTTCCCAGTAGTTTTTTATTGACCACACTTCTCATGTTCATCTAGCGAATTGAAAACCTTTTCCTGGTCTGATCAAAATGAATTTCACACCAGACATCAAGCATAGATGGAAGTTTTGATAGATTTCAATTTCAACTCGATCGGCGTTTCCATGGCAACGGAAAACAATGATCGTTGAAATCAGTTTTCCTTTTTTTCAATTCGCTAGATGAACATGAGAAGTGTGGTCAATAAAAAACTACTGGGAAACACCTTAAGAGCGAATGTCTATAAAAACCGGTCGGCGGCCACAGTCAAAACACCGATCAGTCTTCATATTTGGACCAAAGATGCTTAAGAGTGGTTTTCTGTAACCATCGAGAATCGCTTGGCAGCGGCACCTCATAGATTTCCCTAATATTTTGTGTGGTAATAGGTATTGGGTCACTGATAACTAAAACCGATTTAGTTTTCTTATTTACTTTTTTTTTTTTTTTTTTTAGCGACATTTTTAAAAAGGTGACTCGTCACACTGATTTGAGAGAGAATTTTGGGGGAACATTAAGGAAGCTAAAAATACTTTCGTTTGGTTATTAATCAAAATATTTTTCAAGAAATAGTAAAATACATCTTTAGTTGTCAACCAGGACTAATTATTAACTCATTTTATGTTCATCTTGGAATTTTACAGTCCTTCCCCTACGAGCTATTTTGTCCAATTTTCAAAAAGTCAAAATTAGAGGTTTTCAAAAAATTGTAGCTTCACTGCCATACATCAAAATCAATCGATTCTTTGGGTACAATGCATTCATTTACCATACTTTCAAATAAAGTATTAAAAAGTTTTGGCAAAATTATTCTAATGCTGGATATATTGCAATTATCAAAGCAATGTTACGACAAACCAGAAATATTGCCTTGAAATCGTTTCAAAAAAATCCCTTTAATCTGCACAATTTCGAACAAATAATCATAGCTAGAGTATTATAAGTATATTAGTTAAGTATATTTTCAATTTTCATCGTCAGAATTTTGCGAATGACGAGATATAAGTACGTTTTAGAAGTCCAGTTATGGGTAAATTTTGCCAAGATTATCCATCGAGCTCAAATACGCAAACCTCGGACTTTTCATTTCCTTTCGTTTCATTTCCGGTCTAATTTGCATTTGAGCTGAAACAATGATGACTTTATCTACAGTTCTAGGTTATAAATGATCCAAAAAGAAATTTTGTTCAACAGTTAAACGAATTTTGACAGCTTTTACACAGCAACAGGTTTCGTGTACAAGACCTATAGCTATCGATAAATTACTCAACACAATACTTTTAGTCGATCTTACTTGGCTTCTATCGATAAAGTTTTCCGACCAAGGTAGTACTGGACTATTTTCTAGCTTCTTTCAACCTCCAGGTACATGGAATATCTTCGGAAAGAAAGAGAATATCACAACTAGCCTTTTGTTTACATCAGCCATGATCACCCTGTAAATTGTAAACCAAGTCCGCTGACCGGATGTGGCGAGGGATGCAATTAATTCCAAATCTGTCCGAATACAAATGATTTTCAAACTACATTTCATTACAACGGAGTCTGGCAAAACTGAAAATGTGATATCGTATTGCAATTATAGTTTTACTAGATCGTGTTAGGTTTGATATGTCTTAGTGTTGATACAGCTATTTCATAAAACTTTGAATAGTGAATAATGCACTGACTGAATAGTGCATTCCAAGACCGAAATGCATTTTGGGTCATGGTATATAGTGTAAAATTAAATCTATTTTATTTTCAGTGCATTCCATGCGACACAATATACTTGCTACATAGAGAACAAATCGCTGTATATTGAGTTCAAATTAATGAGACCCACAATGCCATTTGGTCTTAATATGCACTATTCCGCACCCCCACCCCCCTCCGTCACCCTCCCTTTTTTAGGGATTTTTTTGCGTATTTTTAAAGAATATTTTAATGATGTAATGGTGAAATGTTGATTTGCTCATAACAAGAGCCAATTATTCACGAACGGGCCCCCCCCCCCCCTCCCCCTCCCGATCTGGAATGGTCGCGGATTTTGATCAAAAATGTTTTGCGCGACTAGTCGTTCGCTCAGTTGTATGAACTAAATGCCTCGTATATATCTACTTCAATAAAGTTAGTCACCTGAAAAGCTACATAGCTGAGACCAGCAAGGATTATGGGTAGATAATTTTTTCATGTTTCAACCGCTTGATAACAACCGCTTGATAACTATCTTAGCTTTGTAGGTTTTTGGTGACTAACTTTATTGAAATAAGTATATACCTATTACCATACCTTTACCTTTGGGTGGGGTGAGGGGGTTAAGTAACTACCATTCATGCCCCATGCTCTTGATTAAAACATTACCTTAATATAAGGCTCACATACACGGTGCAACATTCCTTGCAACATTTCTTGCAACATTATGATTACAGTACTATTTCAGCAGCATAAACAGAAAAATGAAATCTCGATTTTTCCGCTTAATTTACGAGGATAATGCAAATAACATAAACAAAATTAAACAGACGTTTTATATTTTAGTGTGATGTTGCACGCAATGTTGCACCGTGTCGGAGCCTTTACCTCCTCTCCCCTTTACTCATTCCTTCGTCCCAATTTTATCCGGTCAAAATAATTATCTACAAGTGATAAAAACAAAAATGGTACAGTAACGATTACCTGCTCTGCTCAATATCAACTGCCATTCCGAGATGTCTACTTCCAGCGTAACTTTTTTATTCTTCAAGTGGTATTCCGTTTCTCTATCACATTTAAGGTTAGAAATTTATTTTCATCGCAACAACCCTTTCTCTTAATCAGTTTTGAAACATCACAATTTTTCATGGCTATAAATCAAAAAAGATTGAGACAGAACACTCAAACCAGGTAACTGAAATTTTATAATATAAACATCCCTCGCCACATCCGGTCAGCGGATTTGGTTTACAATTTACAGGGTGATCATGGCTGATGTAAACAAAAGGCTAGTTGTGATATTCTCTTTCTTTCCGAAGATATTCCATGTACCTGGAGGTTGAAAGAAGCTAGAAAATAGTCCAGTACTACCTTGGTCGGAAAACTTTATCGATAGAAGCCAAGTAAGATCGACTAAAAGTATTGTGTTGAGTAATTTATCGATAGCTATAGGTCTTGTACACGAAACCTGTTGCTGTGTAAAAGCTGTCAAAATTCGTTTAACTGTTGAACAAAATTTCTTTTTGGATCATTTATAACCTAGAACTGTAGATAAAGTCATCATTGTTTCAGCTCAAATGCAAATTAGACCGGAAATGAAACGAAAGGAAATGAAAAGTCCGAGGTTTGCGTATTTGAGCTCGATGGATAATCTTGGCAAAATTTACCCATAACTGGACTTCTAAAACGTACTTATATCTCGTCATTCGCAAAATTCTGACGATGAAAATTGAAAATATACTTAACTAATATACTTATAATACTCTAGCTATGATTATTTGTTCGAAATTGTGCAGATTAAAGGGATTTTTTTGAAACGATTTCAAGGCAATATTTCTGGTTTGTCGTAACATTGCTTTGATAATTGCAATATATCCAGCATTAGAATAATTTTGCCAAAACTTTTTAATACTTTATTTGAAAGTATGGTAAATGAATGCATTGTACCCAAAGAATCGATTGATTTTGATGTATGGCAGTGAAGCTACAATTTTTTGAAAACCTCTAATTTTGACTTTTTGAAAATTGGACAAAATAGCTCGTAGGGGAAGGACTGTAAAATTCCAAGATGAACATAAAATGAGTTAATAATTAGTCCTGGTTGACAACTAAAGATGTATTTTACTATTTCTTGAAAAATATTTTGATTAATAACCAAACGAAAGTATTTTTAGCTTCCTTAATGTTCCCCCAAAATTCTCTCTCAAATCAGTGTGACGAGTCACCTTTTTAAAAATGTCGCTAAAAAAAAAAAAAAAAAGTAAATAAGAAAACTAAATCGGTTTTAGTTATCAGTGACCCAATACCTATTACCACACAAAATATTAGGGAAATCTATGAGGTGCCGCTGCCAAGCGAATTCTTATTTTCTTGATGGTTACAGAAAACCGCTCTTAATACCATATGAATAGACGTGCTGGTGTTCGTTCTTAACTCGTGGATATGCGAAGCGTAGAAACGAGTTATATTATTGTGAGGGGTCTGAATATGCAAATGGTCACTCGCTGAGCTATATTACAAGGGAAAATCTTTATACGTTATCATGATAAGTGGTGATGATTAGAATGCAAATTTTGGTCTGTTTGTATCACAGTCCCAGTGTCTGACTTGTCTAGATGTTAAAGTGTAAACAAATAAGTCGCTCCGTAATTCAATGGTTATTATAAACGGTCTTCTTCCATATCTTCGACGTATAACCTCCGATATATACATAACCATGGTTGCTGGAAAATCGATCTGGGGTTGCTGGAATCACAAAGGAGATATCTAGAGCAGTTTGATGTGTAAATTATTGTCTGACTCTCTTTAATAAGGTGTTTCCCAGTAGTTTTTTATTGACCACACTTCTCATGTTCATCTAGCGAATTGAAAACCTTTTCCTGGTCTGATTAAAATGAAATTTACACCAGACATCAAGCATAAAAGAACTAACCTAGAAAAATTACATTTTTGAGGGAGTTTTTGGACTGAATCAAATCGTCTAAAATCTTTAACTGATTCAGTCTACAATTTCTCGGCTAAAAAATGTAATTTTTGTAGTTCAGTTCTTGATTGACGGCAATCGAAATGCTAGTTGGCAAACGAGACATCAATCTTGGGGTGTCGCACTTCAACGATAATGGTTGTAAACTGAAATTTTGAACCATATATGAAAGCATGAGTTAGTTTGACTATAACAACTAGCATTTTAACTCAACGTATTTTCTCAAAAGTTTTTAATGCCTGCATTCTATTTGACAGGAAGAAGAGCAAATGCAGCAATTTTACGTAAGTTAAATAAAGTTGCCTCCTATGTTTTAATTGAATATCTTTACAGCCAAAACCGTTGTATCGCGCGGACTGATTTCAAATTCTTCACTCGGATTGGGTTTTTCCTAGCCGTCAATCATTATGCAAATTAGAGGATGAACAGGCTTGCTCGATTGCTTGCACAGATTCCGCCATTAAAGAGTGTTTCAAATTCAAACTTTTCTAGATAATCTAAGACGAATCGACGATATTTCTAGAAAAAATATCTTCGTAAGATCGAGCCCATGAATATTCTTAGGAAATAAGCAATATATATTCCTGCATGAGGCTGAAAAACCTTGATGAAAACTCCAACATCGAGACATCAAGAACATATGTCTCTTGACCATACATAGAACTTGTGCTAAACGGTGGAAATCAGATTGTAAATATAATAATGGAAATAACTCCACAATAATGATATTTAACCTTCTACTATATTACTAATCTTCTCAAAGCCCTAGAATCTCCATAAATAGACGTCCATTGTGAACTCGTTACTCGGTTTGAAATGCAAAACAACAGCCCTGCGATCGTAATCTGTAAATACATTTATTGCTCTTACAGCTGTTATATGGAAACCAGCTGAGGCTGGGTATTACTAGCTATACGAACCAGTTTCTGAATTGCAAAAATCTATCTTTCAAAAGAAATTTTTGAACATTTTACATCGCCAGAAAACCGCGCCGCTACCCATGTCACGCATGGTTAACCTGGCTCAGAAGAAAATACGGCCGGCGAAAAGTTATGAGAAATGTATGGGTTTAAAACAAAAAGTGTCTAAAATATAGCCTGTGTGTTGGCGGATCAAAAATGTCTGCATCACAATTTGTAATTCATTTATAGGACAGTATAACCTGCAAGAAAAATATTACTTTAATCTAAATTTGAGGTTTCCTTTTTAAATTTCAAAATGACTCCTAGAGAAATCGCACTGAAAGCAGTGTTTGTATGAGAACGGAAAAATAAACGAAAGTTAAATTAGTTTGTAATTCGCCGAAACAGAGAATAGACGACAAAAGAAACAAATGTCTGCATTCAGAAATATTGTTTAATTATTTGAGCACCAGCTCGAAACTAAGTCTCGGCTCTAGGATAAAATCCGAGGTTTCCTTTCGATTGCTGAACAATAACAGCAGTTAAACAGTTTAAAAATACCTCCATGTTTCCATGTTAAAGTTCGCAAAATGCCCTAACTTCGGGGCTTGATATCTTCGCAAAGAATAAGCCAAATCTCATATATGAAACGCCATTTTGAAGAGCAACTCTCGTTCGGGGCACACAATAGCATATTTGGTCCGAATATCCAGTGGGACCTCCAGAAAATAGCGCCCAAAGGTATGTACCATCGTAGGAAGGTCTGTAAGCCCGCGAATGAATCAGAAATGTCAGCGGTCTTTACTAAACTTGCGGGAACTTTTGAAAAACGTGCGAGTTTCTACTAAAAAAATCTAAGATAAAGTCGAGATGGGCCTTAATCTTGATTCCCTTGTTTAAATATCATAGATAGAGTAGGGTTTCCACTTATTAAACGCATGCGCAATGCGCCCATTGAATACCGCTGACCGCACTTGCATGTCGCGGTTTTCTGGCGATGAAGCAAAATATTCTACCTTGTCTACTAGTGCACAGCTCGAGATTCTCACGGGAGACCATTACTAGTACAGCATTCCATTATCATGGCAATAGCTTGAATACTTGACAGGAAAAAAGGCTGAAAAACAATTCTCCCCCTCGATTTAAAGCTTAGAACACTATCGATTATTTTTAAATGATCGAAGAAGTTTGAATTTGAAGCACTTTGTAATGGCGGAATCTGTGCAAGCAATCGAGCAAGTTTGTTCAATCTCTAATTTGCATAATGATTGACGGCTAGGAAAAACCCAATCCGAGTGAAGAATTTTAAATCAATCCGCGCGATACAACGGTTTTGGCTGTAACAAATCAAATCCCTAAACGTTCGAACCCTGAAACTACCTCTGCGCTGATCTAAGTCAGGGAATGGCTAACTCACAGATAGAACCCTGAAACAACCACTGGGCTGATCTAAGTCAGGGCATGGCTAACTCACAGATAGAACCCTGAAACAACCTCAGGGCTGATCTAAGTCAGGGCATGGCTAACTCACAAATCGAACCCTGAAACAACCTCAGGGCTGATCTAAGTCAGGGCATGGCTAACTCACATATCGAACCCTGAAACAACCTCTAGGCTGATCTAAGTCAGGGCATGGCTCACTCACAGATAGAACCTTAAAACAACCTCTGGGCTGATCTAAGTCAGGGCATGGCTAACTCACAGATCGAACCCTGAAACAACCTCTAGGCTGATCTAAGTCAGGGCATGGCTCACTCACAGATAGAACCCTGAAACAACCTCTGGGCTGATCTAAGTCAGGGCATGGCTCACTCACAGATCAAACCCTGAAACAACCTCTGGGCTAGCCTGCATTGCAGGCGTTCTTCGTTGGTTCTTTCCGGACGGGGAGGATTGGGGAGAAGAAGGGAGAGAGGAGAAGGGAACGCCTGCCCGCAGCCATTGTCTTTTTCAAATTCCCCGTTCGTACACGAACGGGTGCTCTGATTGGCTCGGCTTCGTCAATCATGATTGACATCTGACAATCAATGTAAAGATATTAAAAAAGTGATGTAATAACACGTCTGCAAAAGAGGAGATTAGTGAAGAAGCCGAAGTTGCGATCGAAAAAAATAATACAGAATTTGACTTTAAGAAAGAGCAGAAATAAAACAGCTTGTGAACGGTGGAGATCTCCTAGCATTACTTCTACTGGTTTTAGCTAAATTTATAGCTAAATTATGCTCGATGTTGAATAATACGAGTGATCGTAGTCTGTCCTTTGAAGAGCATCGTAAAGGATCAGCTTTTAGAAGCAGCTCTAATGGGAATTTATAACTGCAGGAACACAGGTCAGCCCAAGCTCTGTTTCTCTATTGAGCGAGTTATAGCCATATCAAAATTAACCCTTCTCTGGCCCTTATAAAGATTTGGAACCGTTGGCTTCGGTGACTCAGATTTCCAAGTCGGTTCACTTCAGATGCAAATAAATCCCTCCATTTTCAATCTATGAAAATTCCGACGCCAGAACTTAATTCTACGATAATTTATCTTTCTGTATGTCTAATCTTACGTCTCCAATCCCCTTATTTACCCGATAAAATCCGGCATTCATCTCTATATTACGGCGCCAGTCAAGAAACTCGCACAGATCAGCTTTCAACACATTTCTATCAATTTCAAACATTCCAACGTTGTTGTAGTGTAAGGTAAATATTCTTTCTTTCCTGAAATATGGCCGATTTGCACTTTAAAATTATATTTGCAAAGTCTACAATATTCTCCGTGAATGCTAACACCAGCAGACATAATCGCAACAATTTCATTTGACAGCTACACACACGACATTAGTTTTTTTGTTTTATCGGAAGTAAAATTTCACTTCCTTTTTACCGTGATTTGATTGGATAAGTTTTGACAAGTCTATGATGGATTTTTGACAGTTCTCTTAAGAATCGTGCATAGTTAATTAAGGGCGTATTTGAAAAAGACAATGGCTGCGGGCAGGCGTTCCCTTCTCCTCTCTCCCTTCCTCTCCCCAATCCTCCCCTTCCCGGAAAGAACCAACGAAGAACGCCTGCAATGCAGGCTACCTCTGGGCTGATCTAAGTCAGGGCATGGCTAACTCACAGATCGAACCCTGAAACAACCTCTGGGCTAATCTAAGTCAGGGCACGGCTAACTCACAAATCGAATCCTTCCTCTGCTGGGTCATATAGCAGACTGAGTGAAGATGTTGAGAGACGAGAGTATTACCACCATATTTTATCACTGATTCTTCTAGATATAAAAAAATCAAATTCTTTAGTACGTCGATGAGTTACAAAAATATAGAAATACTCAAATTGTACAGACCCGTGGTGTTTATCTATTTCATCGATGTTATGAATTATTCTTGATAGAAAATAATGAAAAAAACCCTTAAGGACCTCAAAATTGGTGAAGACCTCACAGCTGCAGATGCTGAACTGCAAAGATTAATCTATGACAGCAAGGTTAGAAGATGTTGATAATCATTCAGTATTATCAAAATATAATCACCAACACTATATTATTATAACTACCATATCTGCCATGGAAAGTGGGGTTAAGTTTAATGACATTGGTAACAGGTAATTTATTTCAAACTTTAAAATCTTGCCCATCAAGTTTGAGCAAATCTTACATTTGCAAGGGAAATTGTTTGACATGCAAAATGTGTTACGGCTTCTGCAGATAACACGACGTCTTTTATAATAAAAATAACGTCTTTATTTAACGACGGTATTACACGAAATAGTGTAGAAACACTAAAAAACTTGTGGCCCTCATAAATTAATAATTTGCGATCACCACCACCACCACCATTATAATCATACCATCATCATCATTTTCATTATCATTACAATCTTCATTTTACGTTATCCATATGAAGTACTATACTTTTTATTTGAATAATGAGGTTGTATGTAAAAATATTTTAGGAATATGATGCCGAGAGAAATGGCACGAAAACATTTCATGCAGTTTCGTACAAGATGGCACAGAGGTTATTACCTTTGCAGTATTACATCTTGAAGGTAATGTCACCATCAAGCTAGGGCACTGGGACACCAAAAGTGGTTGGATTTCTATAGTTTTCCCCGATTATTCAAATCAAATGAACATTATTTTTGTTTACTTATCTCGTATTTGTGTTCCTTTGCTGCAAAAATTAAGTTTTACTTCAAGGTCAAAGGGTTTGAATAACCGATTTGTACTTATTCCAGTAACGGCCGTTCCGTACTTGGCTTTGTATGTAACAACAGCAACGCGACCGCGCGATGTTCGTTACGTCAGTAATACTTAACCGCCTGTCAATTACGGAGAGTTAATATAGTTAATCAAATTCGCCTTCAGTACCATGGTATTACTGATTATAAACTGAGGTTAAATTTTTGGTAACAAAGCAGGCAACGGCCCTTGGTATATGCATTTGTCAAAGTTTTCTAACGCTACCAGACTATTTTAGAGATTCTGTTGGGCCATTATATTCAATGGTTTCTTATTCTCGACTTTGAGGGGCACTTCGGATAAATATAATAGCTTGTTATCCTTCACTGAACATGAAAACTATTGTGTTTATGCAAAGTGCCCCTCAAATTTGATGCAAATGAGCCAAATCGAAATGCTTTATTGGTCGTAAGAAAGCAGCGTATTGGCATGAAGCCAAAATTAGAAGCAACATAATTTTAAATCTTAATTTCAAAATTCTTTCCCTATTTCATGCAGGTTTCCATTGGAAACAAAAAATACAGGTATTTGGCATTCTACAAAATTGACAGTTTGATCATGAAGAAGCCAAGACCAGATATATATACAGAGCATTCAGAAGAAGAAGAGCTCAGATAAACCATGTACCAGAAACAATGGCAACCAAGTCGCTCCAGATAAAATAAAATAATTCATGTGCTATGCTAATGTTAGATTAGGAATACCATTATAATTGGACGTACCCATGTAACAAATAATAATAATAATAATAATAATAATAATAATAATAATTGCTCTGATTATCGACAGCTCTGTTCGAAAGCTTGGTGTTATACGAGGCGATTTGGAACGATGATTTTTCGCGCAACGCTATTGAGCGAAAGGTTTATACCATATAACATGGAACAATTTTTGCAGCGTAATTTCGACTTCAGGCAACACGTTGTGAGTTTTTCTGATCTAAAGTCAAAACCTCGCAATACTCAAAATAACGAATTTTTTGCAGTGTTGCGCGAAAAATCGTCGTTGAAAATCGTCTCGTGTAACATGGTCGTTAAATAAATAAAGTGGTTGAAATTGTTATATGCTAATGTCGTCAGTCTAAGCAATTTTCTATACATAGCAACAATATGCGCTATGCGTTGGCGAACGTTTTTTTTCTTTTCTTTTTTACATTTCTGCCATCAAAATACGCCAGGCCGCTTATGTTGTGAACATTATCTAATCCATAGATAATAATTATATTTATAAAACTCATGAATAATTAATGAGGAAAACACAATAGAAATCATTGTCCGTGGAGGAGGTTGTATATCTGATACAAAATCGTCCTGATTTGCATAAACTTTAACTCCAATTTTCTCAGCCAAATTCAATTTTATCTTTAAAATTTTAGTAGAACATGAATGTATACACCTAGACGTTTCATAAGTAATATACAATATTCGTGTCCGTGTTGTATCAGATATACAATCACTCGCCTTCGGCTCGAGGTTGTATATCTGATACAACACGGCCACTCATACTGTATACATTACTTACAATACAGAAACACTAACCGGGACCACTTGAACAAAACTGACCAATCAGATAACACCTAAAAACATTGACATTTCAACAAAATTGTCTTGGCAAATCAGCTTTGTAGAATCCTAGTCAACTACAATGCTCTGCGCGCCTATATCATTATTTACATATAAATTTTACCTTGCCTAAATTTATAAAATCTCACGAAAAGCATACAATAACTACTTATCATTATATTTTGATGGTTTTAAAACTTCTAGCTTGAATAACAAGACCGATGGAACTGGATTGTCAAACTTCATCTACAAAATAATTTATAATAATTTATAATTTTCATAATTTATGCGTAAGAGAAGCAAAAATCACGTCATCCAATTTGGGAAAAAATATTTTCGCAACCATTGAAAGCAGCGTTTATCAAAAAAGACACCGTGATCAATCTGTGTGCTCTTTACGATGATGTAGATTATATGTATGTTTTATATCACTCATCTTTTAGAATTGTAAAGCGCTTTGAGCAGACTCGGATAAGCACTTTATAAATTGCAGATATTATCCGCATCATTCTTGATTTTCTGCTCTCTGCAGCATATCAATAAGCGTGTCCTAGCATCCTACACTGGAGTCTGTCAACTGATTATCACTCAGTTTATAATTATACAATCAGTGACCTTCGATCTCTCCACAGGTAACCCAAGCTGGGTTTCGGTGGTGTCATATTAACGGTGGAGAAAAAAAACGCTCAAACTGGCCTAATCCGAGTTCTAACCATGCAGGGGGTTAGAGGTATAGCTACTCAAAGGTCAGCTAAGATCTCTTTACTTTATTTCACATTTTGACGATTTTATTGAGGTTTTTTATAGATCCCCATACATTTTCTTAAAATATAACACCACAGAAACCAAGCTTGGGCTACCTGTGATCTCTCACAAAATATCTCTAAAACGAAAAGGAGTTCTAACAATCGTTTTTTCCTTCGTGTGAATATGTTAAATCGCTGAGAACATTTTCCGCTTCAATTTAGCAGTTCTTGTGAGCAGTTGGATCCTGAAATACGTCTTAACTTAAGAGGTTTATGGCACTCTTGTTTTTCTGCTCTCAGCTTATCAACCAGCTGAGTTGATCGCCTTCCCCGGAAGGAATTATGGGTCACTATTTTTGGTTTCATTTTTCAAGCATTTTCCGAGTATACAATGTAGATTTTTCTTGTTGATTGAAATAAAATTCCGCCATGAGTTCGACTAGCGTTTAAAATTAATTTAACGAAGGAAGAATTCGTATTTCATAAATTCTTTTGACAAAATAATGGGCAATGCTAATCAAAATACGATGTCGAATCTTCAATAGCCAACTTTCGATATTCTGGTTGAGTGATCCCGCACAAAGGAATTGAAGACGAGGCTCCAGGGAAACAAAAGAATATATTCGGATTACTCCATCGTTTCCCCGGAGCCTCACCTTGAATAGCTTTGTGCGTGATCACTCAACCAGAATATCCAAAGTGGGCTATTCTGATTTTTTTACCTTGAGATTGTTCTGCAGGGCAACTCAGCTGGATAAACTCGCCTTGGCTTCCTTATTAGGATTATAAGCATTAGATAGCGCATTAAAGATTTAAACTGATTAATAGAAGGAGAAGAGCGTACAGAGCACAGTAGATTATTCCAAAGTTTACGCAAGCGGTTAAAAAAACTGGATTGGAAGAGTTTTGTACGGCATCTAGGAATTAGAACATCATACATGGAACTGTGGCGAGTAATTCTATAATTAGATCGAGGCTTAACAAAGCGATCAATGGAAATATTAAAATGACCAACACGACATTTAAAATAGAATAACAAGTCCTTAGACTCGTGCCAATACGAAAGTTGAAGTAAATTTAACTTAATGAGACGATCGCGATAAGGAATGCGGTTAAGATAATTCATATTTGAAATAGATTTGATAGCCCTACGTTGGAGACCCTCTACCCTACTTAAGTTGCCTATTCCCTGAGGGGCCCAGACCTCACTTGTGTAACCTACGTGTGGGCGGACGAAAGAAAGATAAAGAAGTTTCTTTGTCTTTTCATCAAATGATTTCAGACCCTGCCTACACAAGAATCCTAACATCCTATACCCCCTAATGCATGGTCTATATGATTGTTCCACTTCAGGTTATCCGGTACAATATTCCCAAGGTCTTTCAAAGATGATACTTGGTTAAGAGTATTAGATTCTAAGATATAATTATACTTGATTGGTTCATTTTCACGGGAAAAAGTCAATATCTCACACTTGGAGCTGCATGTTGAAGCGTAACTGCCACGCCTAGCTCCAGGCACTTTGGCAGATTTTCAAAATTTTCGTTTTGGCAGAAAATTCACCTTACATAACTTACGTCTTCTTCTCTTCTAGGAATCTCTAAAACAAAAAACGGTTAAAAATATTTTTCTAACTTTTTTCTTTAGGCCAGATTTTCTAATTGTTTCAAGATTTCACGAATTTTTAAAGGTGTTTGTGTGAAGCTTGACCCGGAAATAGGACACTTTGGGGGTCTTTGGCATTCTTAATTTTCTGCTCTCATCCACACATATATATATAGACTTGCCTTTGTAAGTTCTCCCAGTTTAAGTGTATGCTTTGCACGACTCACAGCAGTGAAAATGAAGCCTTGGACAACAGCCTTATTACTGTTCAGCTTGGTTCTTATTGCCGAAGCAAACATACTCTCGGTTTTCAAGAGATCGGTCAGTGTCGTGGACGAAGATGCAGTGTCCATAAAAACGATGATGAAGACTTTGAAGATGAAAATAGAGAAGTTCTCCAAAAAGCTCGAAGATTGCGAAGGTAAATTCAATATAAAAGATTAGAGAAAGTATTTATTATTGACTAAATCAAATAGGTTGGTGCTTAGGGTCATGATATAACAAATTGCTTCTCCAACCTATCAGTTAACCGGACAAATTTCTAATCATGATTAAATAGACGTTCAACCACGTTTATATTGATTTAATACCAAGCTTTCGCACCGCTGGTGCATCTTCAGGGCTGAATGATATTTTACAATTGTAACAAAAAAAAAAAAAAAAAAAAAAAAAACCGTTAACTAAATGCGCGCGCTACTATTGGCCAATAAGGTAACAAGGAAACAACGTGTAAACATAAACAAAAGTAACTGTAAAAACTAGAGCGCGCTCACTAGAGCGAGCTCACTGGAGCGCGCTTGCTAAACTACGGAAAACAATATGTTAATAAAAATGACAAATAAGTAACTAGAATAAATGAAAAATTAATTGGAATGATCCTAAAATACAAAGAATTACAATAGATTATTGGCTAAAATTTCTAATCGTTCAAAAAGTTGTTCGTTTAGGCGTTACGTTTATACGGAATTGTGTTATCCAGACAACCAAACAAACGCCTATAGCCGTGCAAATTAAGAGAAGGTTCCTTGTACATGGAATAAAGTGGTTAAATAGTATAACGGTTAAAAAATCAATTCGTCTTGTACCATCTATGACCAGTGTGAGGTAGAACTTATAGACCCATTTCACGAGACGTGAAAGCAGCTCAATTTGGAGGTCAGCACAAAAGAATTTCAATCTCCTGAGAAACGGAACCTATTGTTTTGTCTTCCAAGGGGTCAGTAGACAGGATTCAAGAGACTACAAACTTTCTCCTGGTACTCATACAAACTATATGTTGTTCTTTTTTCACGTAGAAGACATACACGTGCACTCGTTTGTCAAGAGGTCAGCGGCGAGTAACGAGGAAAGAGATATCCTATCCATAGGAGCCTTGATGAAGACTTTGAACATAACAGTGGAGGGTATCTTCAAAAAGTTAGATGATTGTTTGTCTAAAAGGTTTCTGCTCAAATGCAAAGGTAAATAATTCAATCATTAGATATACAGTCATTGTCATAAAGGTTGTCCTGTGAACAAAGACTTAAAGACCAAAAGAAGTATCACGTGATGATTTGTTTATTTGTTTTAGACGATATATATTCTGGTTTCAAACTCTATGATGAATAACAATGAACAGAGAATAGTACTTTTTAATTATAAGTAATACCATGACAATGAGGGATATTAGTGATTAAATGTCCCCGAAGACGAGGGAGGTTTAGTTGAGTTTGTAATACCATGATTTCCGAGGAAAACATCAAGAATTATGATCTAAATGAGCTTTAAATCAGAATATATTAAAGAGATTTCGTTGAAAGAGCCTTGACGACTCCCTACTTTGGGAAACACTGAGGAATGCTCATTGTTAGCACAATAAACTGATATGTTATCTAATCTATAATGCGTCTCATGGGAAAGCGTTTTGTTTGAAATCAATTGGTGACCAACAACATCGTTTACGCATGCGCGAATATCGTTTTAGCTTGTTCACTCAGGCCCAAAGACAAATTTCTCTATCCCACATTGAATAAAGCTTGTAGAAGGACGACATACATCCTGATTAAAATTTTGACCCGATGATTGGGTTGCATGAGGGAAAACTTCATGAATAAGATGAGGGAAATTTAACTTCATATTCATGAAGGAGGGATGTTAGCCATTAAACGTCCCCCCAAAAACAATGAATTCCGAGGAGATCATGGTATTACTCTACTTATACAATGGTAATATTAGGTAACACGTGACATTTCTTTTCGTCTAATGTCTTTTTTGGTGGACAACATTAATGACATTGACTGTATATAGGCTCACTAAAATATGTTATCGCAGGCTTATTGCAAGTGCGGGTTCACGTTAATCTTGCTTAGTTTGATTGCCTTTACAGAAGAACCAAGGAACTGTGCTGAAGTTCTTAACAAATGTGGAGGAAAACACAATGGTGTATACACGATCAACCCAGATGGAAGAGGAGCTTTTAAGGTATGGTTACCAATGGTGATTCAACTGAGTGCATGGAGTGCAATTTGGTCTGAAATCAAACGAGCGATTACAAAATTGCAAAATTACAAAATTAGTCTCCAAAAAAAGTACAAAGCTTAGACCGCTTCGTAGCTAATGATGGGCTTGAGATATCTTACCAGTTATAGTTTAACCTCGTGGGAGCATCTTCACGCTGCACTTTGTGCGAAACAAAGTTGTATTGACCCGCTTGAAAAACGTCTGCGCATGCTCTAAGGTCGTATGCAAATTAATCAAATGCGTCTTCGCGCTATTGTAGAAATATGCAAATTTGACTTTCAAACTTGCCTGAAGAATAGTCTTTAAAAAATGCCAAAACTTAAAGTCAGTTCTTAAAACTTAAGGCTAATTCTTTCATATTGCCTTTATTAATACAGTATCTTGGTCTCACAAAAGTATACCCACGAACGTTTTTGTATACTTGGAGAAAACAAGTTTTTATGTTCTCACTAAAACTCTGTAAATTCTTGTAAATTCTTGGAAAGCGTGCTGAAAGACACGCATGCGCAAACGTTTTTCTCTAGTGTCAGTTGAATTACTACTCAATTATATCTATTTTGAAAAGACTGGCAATATAAAATGTAAATGTTTTTCCTCAAATTGTTTTTTTCACCTATGAAGTCCTGATCAGCATTTTTTTCTGATGCTTCAAATTGGCTTCGGTTTTCTGTGATCTGATTGATCAAATTCTATCTTTTCTGATTTCAAAATGGATATAATTATGCGTAAAGTGGAAACACTGAAACTTATAGAATTAATGATTTAGGTATAGGGGGCAAATGAATTAATTAAAGGAAATCCTTCAAGCACTAAGTATATTTCCTTCTATACTCAGGTTTACTGTGACCAGAAAACCAATGGTGGTGGATGGACAGTCCTCCAAAGACGAAAAGACGGGTCTGTTGACTTTTATCGAGGTTGGGATGACTACAAGAACGGTTTTGGTGACCTTAAAGGCGAGTTCTGGTTGGGACTGGACAAAATCCACCGACTGACAAACAAGACTCGTAAACGTCTCCGAGTTGACCTTGGAGACCACGAGGGAAACAGCGCCTATGTGGAATACGACTACTTTGCTGTGACCGATGAAAGAGACAACTACAGACTTGAGGTTCAAAATTATACAGGTGAGGAGCAAACTTGTATCATTATATGGGGATGACGATTTTTATCAACACCGGTGGTGACAAATTTCGACTTTTTGCTCAGCTTCTCAAATTCTCCATTATTTTTCATTGAAGATTTCATATAATAAACAGAACATTATTATTACATGTGCGCTTGGATATACGAATTTTATCTTCTTCGCTTCGCTCACTCGTGAGAGATAATATCTAAAGTCGAAGATAAAATTCGTATCTTCGCGCGACCATGTAATATCCTATATTTCTCTTCTCTTCTCTTCTCTTCTCTTCTCTTCTCTTCTCTTCTCTTCTCTTCTCTTCTCTTCTCTTCTTTTCTCTTCTTTTCTCTTCTGTTCTGTTCAGATCTGTTCTGTTCTGTTCTGTTCTGTTCAGATCTGTTCTGTTCTGTTCTGTTCTGTTCTGTTCTCTTCCCTTCCCTTCTCTTCTCTTCTTCTTTTCTTCTCTTTTTCTCTTCTTTTCTCTTCTTGACTTTCCTCTTCTTCCCTCTCCTCTTGTTCTATTCTTGTCTTGCACTAATCTTGCCTTCGTCAACATATTCAAAATTATCTTCTGTTTTTCAGGTACCGCAGGCGATTCTCTCTCGTATCATCGAGGACAGCCATTTACCACCAAGGATCGCGACAATGATATTCTTGAGTCGGAAAATGGCAACTGCGCTGTTCGTAGAAAAGGAGCGTGGTGGTTCAAAAATTGCATGTGGAGCCATCTTAACGGAGTTTATTACCAATCTCCGAGCGTTTCTCATGCGATGGGAGTCAACTGGTACTGCTGGAAAGGAGATAATTATTCTCTTAAGAAAGCTGACATGAAACTTCGACCAACAGAAATCCACCTTAAGGAGAAAACAAGTGATCCCAAAATTGTTTCCTGTCAATTTCCCCGTCCTCCACTTATCCCCAAGCGCCACGATTACCACCCTATTTTTCATGGACCTTACGCTCCTCGACCTGGCTAAAGAATGACCATTTGTAGCATTAATCAAATGCCTCATTTTAAAGAGTCTTCGATTTTAAGCAAAAAGGAACCAATGAATACTTATAGCTTATTGGGATTTTGAGCCGCCAATACGGCTTGATATTGGCAGCTAGTTGGGAGATTATGGAATACATTTTCTTCCAACGCCGTCAATATAACCCGTGTTAGCGGCTCAAACTCGCAATAAGTTTTGTATCGTGATTTTTCTATCGCTGGTTTATTCTGAGCCGACAATACGGGTGTATGTACGGGCGGCTCTCTCCAGATCAAACTTGTAGGAGAATCGCGATACAAGAAGTAATCGAGACTTATAACTAATCAGTAAACCAATTAAGTTGAACATGTTTACGATTTCGTCTCGTTTACTTTAAACGAAGATTTGATTCATTGAAAGTGTAGTTTAGACAATTATATTGTTTTACTTCATCCTGAATCTTTCCTTGATTTTTCTGATGTAAGTCAAGTTATGTCCGTCTGTGCGCATGCTCAGCCGGCTCTGTGCTAGATACCATCCCACATCAAACTCTAGCTATTCGATTTACTTATATAATTATATGGGAAGGTCTTGAATTAGTAAAGGTCAAAGACTCGGAGGGCTAAAATGACCTTCGTGTGCAGTTTGTAAGCAGATGACGTAAGACGATGGATTAACGTTAAAATATCGATCTGCTAACGCTATAGTGAGCGAGTGAGTGAGCGATCGAGTGCGTGAAACATTTGCATTTTCGTTTCAACTCTTCGTCGTATCCACGAGTTAGAAAAAGAAAGTTTTTTTAAACGCCTGTAAATCTGACAAGAAAACAATTAAAGTTTCCGAGTTGAAAAAGCACACAAAACTCAAGCTCAGAGACGTAAATCTTCGAGAATATACCTGAAAATGCCTGAAGTATTCCAGAGCACTGTCTAGCATCCTCTGGCAAGTAAAAAGGAAGATATTTGGATTTCTGTGGCTAAAATTCTTCCTCGAATGTTTACCTAATCCGCCATATTAATTATATATTCAGCTGAGCCTTCGGGAAATTTAGTCAGCTGTCTTTATGCGTGAAGCATTTCAAAACTAAAATGTTCTGAGCACCAAATAGAATCATCCAATCACGTTTCACCATTTAGCATTAATTACTTGAGATGTTCGCGCATGCGTAACTAATTGGACCAATCAGCATCGAGCGAAAAATGGCTGTTACGAGATCCTCTTCGGGAGAGGGACGAGGCCGAGGAGCTCTGGGTACGAAACTGCATAACCCCTTGCCCAATTCCCAAGTGTCTCAAAGGCTTTGGAATCTTTAATGGAAAATTTTGGGCTTACGAGCTAATCAAATATGCAGGAGGAATAAACATTATCTTTCAAATTATTTTTTCCGTCACTTTGATTGGCAGAGACAACTGCAAATAACTGCCTACAAATAACGATCTGCTCATGCGCATTACGGTGCAAAGCCAATTTGCTGCAAATAACGGTCTGCTCATGCGCAGTAACGTTGCATTTGACAATGGCTTGCTTCCCTTAACTGTCTGAAAAAGATCTGGAATGCTTAATAGACAGTAAAAAGAGTCAAAATACCAATCAAAAAAACAACAACAACAAAAAAAAAATACAACAAAAAACCCACTAAAGTTGGTGTAAATGTTTTTAGACAGTATCTTATAGAAAGAGAAATCCAAAGTTTGGAAGCGGATTATTCTTTTAAAATATCTAGTTATTTTGTATTTTGAGTTCTGGAGTGAATATAAAACAATGAACTGACTTCTTTGTTATTGTTTGACTCGTGCGAACTGCTACTCAAAGATTAGAAAATAATAATTTGAATGATAAGACAATTATTGAACTCGGTTATCGTAAAATATCGAGATTTGTTAGTGCCTCGCACACAATTATTTGCCGATGCCGATATTTTGCTATACCTCGTCCAATAATTGCTTATTATGCAAAGGGAATATGACATATCCCCCTTGCATACTAATGTTTATACTCTCTATATATAATTGACCCTTAATCTTAAAATCATTTTGGATGCGAGGCTAACCCAGGTGTCCGGAGCACGCACGAACCGTCCAATCACAGCGCGCTTCGATGCTTAGCCAAGCGGCCCTTGCTCCAAGTCTCTTCCCAATACAAAAACACGAGTTTCAAAGAATTTAGAGAAAAAAAGTTGAAGCATACGTGTTGTTTAAAAAAATAAAGTAAATCTTTGCGATCCATCTCCTCAAATTCTGTGTGATATATGACTTTTAAGACTCGGGCGAGGGCCGATTGAATTACAACAACAATCCTTTTCGCGCTTAGTTTTTCGTACAGCTGGACATGAAACACAAAAGAAATCCCACTTTTTCTCGATGGAATCTGTGGCATTTCTTTTTAAATCTAGTAAATGAAGTTGCAATGTTTTAATCATGTTAATTTAGATTATTCATTTTTATTATAATATCTAATATTATGTTATAGTATGTATACGTTGAAGTTTGTAGTTGAATTTTTAGTCTTAAAGTAGTAATCTTACTAATTTTTTTAGTATAAATATTTGTAAAGCGCTACTGAACTCCAAGGAATTGGCGCTAAATAAATTATAGTTTATTATTATATTATCATTATATGAACCGAACATACATGGCTGCCACTTAATAATCAGGATTTTTCAAATATTCATATTTTGATTCAACAGTGCATTTAAATTATAAATTAGACTAATATCAACATACCTAGAAAGTTTGATATAAGAATATTAAATTCCTGAGAAGTAGTGGTTATTAATAGATGGAAAATGAGAAGCTGGGAAGAAATGGTAGAAACGTTATTCGGTAGACACTAGCTTTGCAGGGTCTCGGAAAAATATTTAGCACTTAATGACTGATCCCGAGGGAAACAGTTAGATTCGGGATTCGAGGGAAACGAAACTAACTGATTTCCCGAGGGATCAGTCATTAAGTGTTTTATTATAATCTCTAGTCAAACAAAGAAATATTTTCTCTCCATTTTGAAAATTTTTTATTTACAAAAAAAATTTCATTATGAATTACAAAGCGTGGTGAAAATTGAATTGTAACAATATCACAGGTAGCCCAATCTATGGTTTTGAATATATATAGAGAGAATGTATGGCAGATCAAAAAATTTCTTTAAAATAAAATAAATTTCATATTTTATTGTTTCTTTACCGGTATATCAATGTTTTATTGCATGTTTTGTGGTTTCCTGACGGTTTGGTTGCATTTTAAGGCGATTTTAGGAAATTTTATCTCCTCTCTAAAGACGAAGTCAAGGTAGGAATCCTCAGACTCGGGTACTTTGGTTCAACAGGCCGTAAATCGCCAGAAATCTGTTCCACGGCAAATTTTTCACTGGCTACCCTTCGCCCAATAAATATCCAACACATCCAATCCGAAAATTGCCATATCGCTTCACTTCTTCCAGTCGAAATTCCCAAATATATACGCTCAACTCAGACAAATTCCACCGCGGACGGATCAGTCTCGCCACGGATACAACGGTTGGTGACAAATCATTGGCTGTGTGGGGGAGGGTACATGACAAACGTTGACCTTTGCCTAGACTAAAAACTGCTCGAAATAAAAGATTCCTTATCCATATAACCATAAATAAGTCAAGATTTCTAGATAATGTTAACGAAATAGAGCTCTAAACGTTCTGGTTTTCCTCTGCATGAATTTTACATTCCGTCCAACTAAACATTGGTCTTGTTTCTCGCTGTCATCGAGCGGTTTTTAGTCTAGGCAAAGGTCAATGTTTGTCATGTACCCTCCCCCACACAGCCAATGATTTGTCACCAACCGTTGTATCCGTGGCGAGACTGATCCGTCCGCGGTGGAATTTGTCTGAGTTGAGCGTATATATTTGGGAATTTCGACTGGAAGAAGTGAAGCGATATGGCAATTTTCGGATTGGATGTGTTGGATATTTATTGGGCGAAGGGTAGCCAGTGAAAAATTTGCCGTGGAACAGATTTCTGGCGATTTACGGCCTGTTGAACCAAAGTACCCGAGTCTGAGGATTCCTACCTTGACTTCGTCTTTAGAGAGGAGATAAAATTTCCTAAAATCGCCTTAAAATGCAACCAAACCGTCAGGAAACCACAAAACATGCAATAAAACATTGATATACCGGCAAAGAAACAATAAAATATGAAATTTATTTTATTTTAAAGAAATTTTTTGATCTGCCATACATTCTCTCTATATATATTCAAAACCATAGATTGGGCTACCTGTGACAATATCACAAAGTTTTTAGTTTGCAAACGCGCCACACGAACTTTCGATGGACTTTGACCTGATCACGTGGATTTATTCCCCTCTCACGCTTTGATCACGTGCATTTATTACCCGCGCGGGAGTTATTGAGATTTATTTCCCTCCACGTGATGTACTCTCGACCAATAAGAAAACGAGTTTGACTAGGATATATAATAAAATCTGTTATAATTATTGTTATATTATTACGAAAATTTGAAAATTTGAAAAGAAATACATAAAGAAAGCCATTCGGTAAGTTCTCAGCTGATTTAACACATAGACATGCACTCCATCCAACTAATTTCAGTAGAAACTATGTTTATCTAGAAATTGTGTCTTTTATTTTCATCTTTGTTTGTGATCATTAGCAATGCTAATCAACTTGTATACAATTATAATGCTCACGTACTTGAAAAAAAAATATTTGCTTTCAATGTCTGAAAACTTTAACTATAAAAGTGTTAGTTTTTACTAGTACTACGTATCTGACTCAAAAATCTGACTCAAAAATCTGGACGTGACCAGAATGAAGTTGGTGTCAGATTTTTGAGTCAGATTTTTTGATCGTTGTCAGATTTTTTCCGGGGGTCGTTACATCAGTTGATTTACAAAGTGCTTTGTATTCTTAGCAATATCTCGAATCTAGATAAAACCTTTACAACGCTTTAGATACAAGACAGTTCTTGAAAATAATGGTCTTTGGAGATCGAAGCAATCTCTTCAAAGAAAACAAAGTGCGGTTTCAGATTTTTTTGGAGCTGTGTTATCTACTATCATGATCAACAGGACTTCGTGCCACGAATACTTTAGTAGTACTGCTTCCAAATATCAGGTTACAGCCCTTTTAATTCAACATAAATATACTTTGAACTATCTGTAGTGAGAAAGAAATAACTATGTACAAACGTTGAATAGTATATATAATATCTTCGCGCACAAAGAAATATAACTTGCTGTCAGAATTTTGCGTCAAGTTTTTTGTGTCACGCAACTTACGGTCGCTCGATTATGAAATTCCTTTCAAAGCAGATATATTTTCAAGAATTTTTACAGCTCTAAGCAATCACCATTTCTACGTGATATCGACGCAAGCATTTGCTAAATAATATCTTCGCGCACAAAGAAATATAACTTGCTGTCAGATTTTCAAAAATCTGCTCAAAAATCTTACACCAACTTCACCCTGGTCAAAAATCAACTTCAGATTTTTGGAGCTGTGTTATCTGCTATCGATTCAATGAGACTTGGTGCCACAAATACTTCGAGTGCCGCTATTGTATGTATATCAGTTTACTCAGTAAACCCTTTTCTAAACACCATTTCATTGAAAAAACTATTTGTATCTTAGAAAAATGTCAAAATTCGCTCTATAATTCACATTTAAAATAAATTTGATAGCCCTACGTTGGAGACCCTCTACCCTACTTAAGTTGCCTATTCCCTGAGGGGCCCAGACCTCACTTGTGTAACCTACGTGTGGGTGGACGAAAGAAAGATAAAGAAGTTTCTTTGTCTTTTCATCAAATGATTTCAGACTATGCCTACACAAGAATCCGAACATCCTATACCCCTAATGCATGGATGATTAGATAACTTTATTGGCATGACCTATGAATTTACAGGTATTGCTAAAGTATTGTGATATAACATAAACTCTATAGATAATTACAAATTGATTGAATTACAATAATTGACTAAAAATATATCAATGTGATTTTGCTTTTGAACTTCAAACTAATCATATTTATCATGAATAAATTCTGATAAATTTATTTCATTTTTTAACATCATTTTGGGTTTTGCTATTTCTAAGCTCAAAAGCTTTCAAAATGAATTTAGACACATAATAAACAGCTTAATTTTTAGAACTTAGTAAAGTTGAAATATCTAAATTATTTATATCTATTAGGTCAGTCAACTTGTTGCATAGATTTGATCTTAAATTTGAATACAGAGAACATTTTAATAGCATATGTTCTTCTGTTTCGATTTGATTATGGTCTATATGGTCTATATGGTCTATATGATTGTTCCACTTGAGGTTATCCGATACAATGACCCCAAGGTCTTTAATTTTAACTGAGATGATACTTGGCTAAGAGTATTAGATCAGTCAATACCTCACACTTGGAGCTGCATGTTGAAGCGAAACTGCAACGCCTAGCTCCAGGCACTTTGGCAGATTTTCAAAAGGTTCGTTTTGCCAGATTTTCTAATTATTTCAAGAGCAAGTAGTTTGACCCGGAAATATGACACTTTAAATCTCCAAAGCGAAAAGCAGTTCTAATAATATTTAATAATTTCTAATTTCTAATAATAATAAGACCAGGATTTGTAATCCAAAGTTTTTATTTGTTTCAAGAGGAGGTTAAATTATTGAGAACATTTTGTCTCTTTATCATAACTGTGTTTGTGTGCAGTTTGACCCCAAAATACTTCACTAAGAAGTCTATGGCTTTTTTGATATTCTGCTCTCGACATATCAATTCTAATGAATAAACATGCCTTAGCTTCCTTCACCGGAAGTCTATCATCTGATCACTTTAGGCAGATTTTCAAAATTTTCGTTCAGGTAGAAAATCCACCTTATGTATCCTACATCCTCTTCTCTAACAAATCTCTAAAACGAAGAGCAGTTTTATAAAGATTTGTCTTACTTTTATCCTTCAAGACAGGGTTGGTTATATAAAGAGGAGGTTAAATCATTAAAAACATCAGATTTTCGCAATATTATTTAAGGGTGTTTGTGCGCAGTTTGACCCCAAAATACTTCACTAAGAAGTCTATGGCTTTTTTGATATTCTGCTCTCGACATATCAAATAACAAGCAGTGGCGGATCCAGAGGGGGTTCCATGGGTTCCACGGAACCCCCCTTTGAACATCAGACCCTTTGAAAAGGGGTATATGAAATAATGAGAATGCGTCCTGCAATGAAGTTTTACGTATCAGTTGTTGAAATAGTGACGACGAAATGGAACCCGCCTTTGTAAAATTCTGGATCCGCCACTGACAAGCCTTAGCTTCCTACACCGAAAGTCTATCATCTAATCACTTTTGGCAGATTTTCAAAATTTTCGTTCAGGTAGAAAATCCACCTTATGTATCCTACATCCTCTTCTCTAACAAATCTCTAAAACGAAAAGCAGTTTTAAAAAGATTGTTCTTACTTTTATCCTTCAAGACAGGGTTGGTTATCTAAAGAGGAGGTTAAATCATTAAAAACATCAGATTTTCGCAATATTATTTAAGGGTGTTTGTGCGCAGTTTGACCCCAAAATACTTAACCAAGAAGTCTATGCCTTTTTTAGATATTCTGCTCTCGACATATCAAATAACAGGCCTTAGCTTGCTACACCGAAAGTCTATCCGGCATCTAATCACTTTTGGCAGATTTTCAAAATTTTCGTTCAGGTAGAAAATCCACCTTATGTATCCTACATCCTCTTCTCTAACAAATCTCTAAAACGAAAAGCAGTTTTAAAAAGATTGTTCTTACTTTTATCCTTCAAGACAGGGTTGGTTATCTAAAGAGGAGGTTAAATCATTAAAAACATCTTCGCAATATTATTTAAGGGTGTTTGTGCAAAGCTCGACCCGGAAATAGGACACTTGAAAGGTCTTTGGCATTCTTAATTTTCTGCTCTCATCCACACATATATATAGACTTGCCGTTGTAAGTTCTCCCAGTTTAAGTGTATGCTTTGCACGACCCACAACAGTGAAAATGCAGCCTTGGACAACAGCCTTAATACTGTTCAGCTTGGTTCTTATTGCCGAAGCAAACATACTCTCGGTTTTCAAGAGATCGGTCAGTGACGTGGACGAAGATGCGGTGTCCATAAAAACGATGATGAAGACTTTGAACATGACAATAGAGAAGTTCTCCAAAAAGCTCGAAGATTGCGAAGGTAAATTCAATATAAAAGATTAGAGAAAGTATTTACTATTGACTAAATCAAATAGGTTGGTGCTTAGGGTCATAATATAACAAATTGCTTCTCCAACCTATCAGTTAACCGGACAAATTTCTAATCGTTCAAAAAGCTGTACCTTTAGGCGTTACGTTTAATGTTTATTAATATTAATTAAAGCAGGAAAAAAAATAAAATAAAAAATGGTAATGGGTAGTAGTCAACTTCAAAAAGAGCCACAGGTTTGTTAACCACTGGCTATTTAGTGCTACCCTCGTAAAAAAACAAGGAGTTTTTTTTACCAGCGTGAGGTAGAACTTGTAGACCCATTTCACATGACGTGAAAGCATCTCAATTTGGAGGTCAAAACAAAAGAATTTTAATCTCCTGAGAGACGGAACCTATTGTTTTGTCTTCCAAGGGGTCGAGACAGGATTGAAGAGACTAGAAACTTTCTCCTGGTACTCATAGAAACTATGTTGTTCTTTTTTCACATAGAAGACATACACGTGCACTCGTTTGTCAAGAGGTCAGCGGCGAGTATTGAGGAAAGAGATATCCTATTCATAGGAGCCTTGATGAAGACTTTGAACATGACAGTGGAAAGTATGTTCAAAAAGTTAGATGATTGTTTGTCTAAAAGGTATCGGCTCAAATGCAAAGGTAAATAATTCAATTAATCATTAGATATACAGTCATTGTCAAAAAGGATGTCCTGTGAAAAAAGACTTAAAGACCAAAAGAAGTATCACATGATGATTTGTTTATTTGTTTTAAACGATATAAATTCTGGTTTCAAACTCCATAATGAGTAAAAATGAACAGAGAATAGTAATTATTAACTTTACTTCTACAATGATTGCTGGGTGATCGAGCATTTAGAGCGAGTGTATTAGGTATCACGTGACATTTATTTTCGTCTAATGTCTTTTTTGGTGGACAACATTAATGACATTGACTGTATATGGGCTCACTAAATATGTTATCCCAGGCTTATTTCAAGTGCAGGTTCACGTTAATCTTGCTAAGTTTGATTGCCTTTACAGAAGAACCAAGGAACTGTGCTGAAGTTCTTAACAAATGTGGAGGAAAATACAATGGTGTATATACGATCAACCCAGATGGAAGAGGAGCTTTTAAGGTATGATTACTAATGGTGATTCAACTGAGTGCATGAAGTGCAATTTGGTCTGAAATCAAACGATCGATTACAAAATTGCAAAATTACAAAATTAGTCTCCAAAAAAACTACAAAGCTGAGACCACTTCATGGCTAATGTTCAATTACTACTTTTGAAAAGATCAGCGATATCAGTAAAATTTAAATGTTTTTTCTCAATTCCTTTTTCACCTATGAAATCCTGTTCAGCATATTTTTCTCACGCTTTAAATTGGCTTGGGTTTTCTGTGATCTGATTGATCAAATTCTATCTTTTCTGATTTCAAAATGGATACAATTATGCATAAAATGGACACACTGAAACATATAGAATAAATGATTTATGGGGCAAATGAATTAATTAAAGGAAATCCTTCAAGCACTAAGTGTATTTCCTTCTATACTCAGGTTTACTGTGACCAGCAAACCAATGGTGGTGGATGGACAGTCCTCCAAAGACGACAAGACGGGTCGGTTGACTTTTATCGAGGTTGGGATGACTACAAGAACGGTTTTGGGAACCTGAAAGGCGAGTTCTGGTTGGGACTGGACAAAATCCACCGACTGACAAACAAGACTCGTAAACGTCTCCGAGTTGACCTTGGAGACCACGAGGGAAACAGCGCCTATGCAGAGTACGACTATTTTGCTGTGGCAGATGAAAGTAACAAATACAGACTTGAGGTTCAAAATTTTACAGGTGAGGAACTAACTTGTATCATTATATGGGGATGACGATTTTTATCAACACTGGTGGTGACAAATTTCGACTTTTTGCTCAGCTTCTCAAATTCTCCATTATTTTTCATTGAAGATTTCATAGAAATCAGAACATTACATAGCCAGAAGGAGACACGAATTTTATCTTCTCGTGTTGATATTATCTCTCAGAGATAATATCAAAACTCGAAGATAAAATTCGTATCTCCGCACGAGCATGTAATATCCTATCTTGTTCTCTTGTTCTCTTGTTCTCTTGTTCTCTTGTTCTCTTGTTCTCTTGTTCTCTTGTTCTCTTGTTCTCTTGTTCTCTTGTTCTCTTGTTCTCTTGTTCTCTTGTTCTCTTGTTCTCTTGTTCTCTTGTTCTCTTGTTCTCTTGTTCTCTTGTTCTCTTGTTCTCTTGTTCTCATCGCCAGAAAACTCGAATGGACATGCGCAGTTGGAGCGTGGCACTTAGAATTTTCTCGGCTTGAATTTTACTCCCTTCTTAGAGAAAATGTATGGCGAATAATTTTGAATCTCTTCATAAATAAAAATATCTGTATTTACACAAGCTTCCGGGTATCTGGATAAGTTCTCATAAACGTAAAGTTTGTTTAGAAGCTGCTTATGGGTCATAACATTGTATTTTCGGGTCGGTTTTGCGAATTTTGTAAACCAACTGTTTTGGACGCCATGTATAGGACGTCAGTTAGTGGAAGGGATGAATATACCTGCACTTTATCTAAATTTTCTATCCCTACATGTGCGTATTAAACCTTGCCGCCTATGTATTTCACGAGTTGAAATAGCAAACCATTGCTCATCAAAATATTTTGATAAATTCCTCTCGATACAGGCTCGGTTTTTACGATTTAAACTATGGCATAAATGACGTCTTCACAAGTGCAGTATCCTCCATAGAAAGTGCTTTAGTTGATGTGAAAATCGAGGAAAACTACTTGCTATCTGCTTTTTCGTAGCAGCCATCTTAGAAGTTGAACAACTAACCTTCAAGCTTTAATAAAATTAATAAATCAGAACCAAAACTTTAAATTACAATTCGGTTTGACAACAACAAAAATACAGGGATTTCGAGTGCCCATTTTAGTGAAGAAGACCGGAAGTGTGCAAAGTCACTCAACTATTTTGGTCTCAAAATCATGGTGAAGGATACGCATAGCTCTATCTTAAATCTTGTTTGAAGGATTGGACTTTCGTCAATATTTCTGCCAAGTTTCAAATGGTTTGGCCACAAACTCATTTCGGTTTTTCATCTCTCAATATTTGCAGTCATTAGACTTCGAATCTCTGAAAAGAAACACTTCCGGCGCGACATAAACAAAAGATTTCGTATTCATAGCAGGCGTTGTTTTTTTTACTGAAAATGACTGAAAAATCAAGGAAAGATAGGAAAGATTCTTATATAATAATAATACGGTGTTCGGGACATTTTTGTGGAATAATCTTGGTAAGCTTGTATGATAAATTAACGTTTATCAGTAAATGAGGAAAACAAAGAATTATTCAATAAGCTAACTTTATGATTAACTTCGTGATTCTACAGTCGTAGACGATCTTTCTCTCACCACTGCCGAAAATTTACGTCTTTAAATGAATATTTCGACTTCCCAAACTGATCCGCTTCCTCTTGGTCTTTTAGGATGTTTTGCTAGCAAAATATCTGCTGTAGATAAATAATTAAAAGCAGCGAACAAACCTTTATGTTCAATGCTAAGTTGTGATGTATGAACCGATTACAATTGAGATAAGACAATAAGAATGATTGGCATTTAT
Source organism: Anthopleura sola (assembly GCA_023349425.1). Lineage (NCBI taxonomy): Eukaryota > Metazoa > Cnidaria > Anthozoa > Actiniaria > Actiniidae > Anthopleura > Anthopleura sola. The sequence continues at coordinate 3,215,022 of JALHLI010000023.1, forward strand.
TTTGCATGATTCTAATTTTGCATAATATAGTGCCCGCCCACTTTGGTTCGGAATTTCTGGCGATGTCTTGTTCTCTTGTTCTCTTGTTCTCTTGTTCTCTTGTTCTCTTGTTCTCTTGTTCTCTTGTTCTCTTGTTCTCTTGTTCTCTTGTTCTCTTGTTCTCTTGTTCTCTTGTTCTCTTGTTCTCTTGTTCTCTTGTTCTCTTGTTCTCTTGTTCTCTTGTTCTCTTGTTCTCTTGTTCTCTTGTTCTCTTGTTCTCTTGTTCTCTTGTTCTCTTGTTCTCTTGTTCTATTCTTTTCTCGTCTTTCCTCTCTTCTTCTTCCCTCTCCTCTTCTTTCCTCTCCTCTTGCTCTATTCTTGTCTTGCACCAATCTTGCCATTCCTCAACATATTCAAAATTAACTTCTGTTTTTCAGGTACCGCTGGCGATTCTCTCTCGTACCATCGAGGACAGCCATTTACCACAAAGGATCGCGACAATGATCGTGGCTTGGACAATAGCAACTGCGCTGTTCTTAGAAAAGGAGCGTGGTGGTTCAACAACTGCATGTGGTGCCATTTTAACGGCGTCTATCACCAACGGCCAAGCGTTTCTTTTGCGATGGGAGTCAACTGGTACTGCTGGAAAGGAGATTATTATTCTCTTAAGAAAGCTGACATGAAACTTCGACCAACAGAAATCCACCTTAAGGAGAAAACAAGTGATCCTAACATTGTGTCCTGTCACTTTCCCAATCCTCCCCTTCCTCCCCGTCCTCCCCGTCCTCCCCGTCCTCCCCGTATCCCCAATCGCCACCAACCCTTTTTTCGACCTGGCTAAAGAATGACCATTTGTAGCATTAATCAAATGTCTCATATTGAAGAGTCTTCGATTTTAAGCAAAAAGGGACAAATGAATACTTATAGCTTATTGCGATTTTGAGCCGCCAATACGGCTTTATAATGGCGGCTAGTTGGAAGATTATGGAATACATTTTCTTCCAACGCCGTCAACATCACCCGTGTTAGCGGCTCAAACTCGCAATAAGTTTTTTATCGTGATTTTTCTATCGCGGGTTTATTCTGAGCTGACAATACGGGTGTATGTTTGCGGCTCTCTCCAGATCAAACTTATAGGAGAATCGCGATACAAGAAGTAATCGAGACTTATAACTAATGAGTAAACCAATTAAGTTGAACATGTTTACGATTTCGTCTCGTTTACTTCAAACGAAGATTTGACTCATTGAAAGTGTAGTTTAGAGAGGCACAAGTTTATCAGTGCAAACTGTTTCGTGTTCTACCCTCTATAAATAAAGTTGGTTATTATTATCATAGACGTTTATTTTATTGTCTTACTTCAACGTGAATCTTTCCTTGATTCTTCTGACGTACGTTAAGCGATCATCCGTCTGTGCGCATGCGCATGCTCAGCCGACTCAGTGCTAGATACCATCCCACATCAAACTCTAGCTATTCGATTTACTTATATAATTATATGGGAAGGTCTTGAATTAGTAAAGGTTAAAGACTCGGAGGGCTAAAATTACCTTCGTGTGCAGTTCGTAAGCAGATGACGTAGACGATGGATTAACGTTAAAATATCGATCTGCTAACGCTATAGTGAGCGAGTGAGTGAGCGATCGAGTGAGTGACACATTTGCATATTCAGACCCGTCTCAATAACTCGTTTTAACTCTTCGTCGTATCCACGAGGTAAAAAAGGAAGTTTGTTTAAACGCATGTAAATCAGACAACTTAGTGAACTAATAAGATATATAGAAACCATTTAATCGTTTAAAGCTTTGATTTGTTAATTCCGCCTGTCAATCACGGAGAGTTAATATAGTTAATCAAATTCGCCTTCAGTACCATGGTAATACTGATTATAAACTGAAGTTAAATTTTTGTTAACAAAGCAGGCAACGGCCCTTGGAATATGCCCTTGGCAAAGTTTTCTAACGCTACCAGACTATTTTAGAGATTCTGTTGGGCCATTATATTCAATGGTTTCTTATTCTCGCCTTTGAGGGGCTTTTTGCATAAATACAATAGCTTGTTATCCTTAACTGCACATGAAAACTATTGTGTTTATGCAAAGTGTACCTCAAATTTGATGCTAATGAGCCAAATCGAAATGCTTTATTGGTCGTAAGAAAGCAGCGTATTGGCATGAAGCCAAAATTAGAAGCAACATAATTTTAAATCTTAATTTCAAAATTCTTTCCCTATTTCATGCAGGTTTCCATTGGAAACAAAAAATACAGGTATTTGGCATTCTACAAAATTGACAGTTTGATCATGAAGAGTCCAAGACAAGATATGTATACAGAGCATTCATAAGAAGAAGAGCTCAAATAAACCATGTACCAGAAACAATGGCAACCAAGTCGCTCCAGATAAAATAAAATAATTCATGTGTTATGCTAATGTTAGATTAGGAATCCATTATAATTGGACGTACCCATGTAACAAATAATAATAATAATAATAATAATAATAATAATAATAATAATAATAAAATAATAATAATAATAATAATAATTTTTTTTAAATGATAATAATAATTTTTTATTAATTTTTAAATCATAATAATTTATTTTAATTTCAATAATGACTAGTAATAATAATATAGTAGAAAGTAGAATAAAACCTAATAGTAACTCGTCGTATAATATAAGTTAATAAGTAAATATCTATATAAAAAAAAAACCTAGTGTGTAATATCTAATTCCTTATATCTTATGCCCTATATCTTGTATCTAATATATCTTATATAATAATAATAATAATAATAATAATAATAATAATAATAATAATAAAATAATAATAATAATAATAATAATTTTTTTTAAATGATAATAATAATTTTTTATTAATTTTTAAATCATAATAATTTATTTTAATTTCAATAATGACTAGTAATAATAATATAGTAGAAAGTAGAATAAAACCTAATAGTAACTCGTCGTATAATATAAGTTAATAAGTAAATATCTATATAAAAAAAAAACCTAGTGTGTAATATCTAATTCCTTATATCTTATGCCCTATATCTTGTATCTAATATATCTTATATAATAATAATAATAATAATAATAATAATAATAATAATAATAATAACGTGGGTATCAAATACAGCAGAATAAGTGAGCTGGTTTCCAATTTGGCCTCACAAAAATTAAAGTTTCAACATCGCGTGAAGATTTATTCAAAATGCCAACCTTTCGGACAGTTCGTTTTGCATGTTCAGTTACCCTGATTATCGACAGCTCCGTCCGAAAACTTGGCGTTTTATAAAGGCGGTGTTAGACGAGGCGATTTGGAACGATGATTTTTGTAGCGTAATTTCGACTTCAGGCAACACGTTTTTCTGATCTAAAGTCAAAACCTCGCAATACTCAAAATAACGAATTTTTTGCAGTGTTGCGCGAAAAATCGTCGTTGAAAATCATCTCGTGTAACATGGTCGTTAAATAAAAAAAGTGGTTGAAATTGTAATATGCAAATGTCGTCAGTCTAATCAAGCAATTTTCTATGTATAGCAACAATACAGGAAGGCCTTGCACTCCCCATGGGTTGGCGAACGTTTTTTTCTTCTAAAATTTCTGCCATAAAAATACACCATGCAGGCCGCTTATGTTGTGAACATTATCTAATCCATAGATAATAATTATATTTACAGTAAAGAAACACTAACCGGGACCACTTGAACAAAACTGACCAATCAGATAACACCTAAAAACATTGAAATTTCAACAAAAACTGTCTTGGCAAATCAGCTTTGTAGAATCCTAGTCAACTACAATGCACTGCGCGCCTATATCATTAATTGCATATAAAATTTACCTTAGATTCGTTGCCAAAATTTTTTAAAATCTCACGAAAAGCATAAAATAATTACTTATCATTATATCTTGGTGGTTATAAAACTTCTAGCTTGAATAACAAGACCGATGGAACTGGATTGCCAAACTTCATCTACAAAACTGCCAATTTGCCTGGCAGAGAAGATATTTTCTTGAAAAAACACGGATTTCAACCATGTTGATAATTTTTTGATCAAACTCATAACTTTTTAAAAGTGCGAGTTTTGTAAATTTCGACCGCTTTTTTGAAGAGGTTTCTGGAACGCCAGAATTCAACTTTTCTGAAACTTTGCAGATATGATATCTCAAGAACAACGCCTGAGTTTTTTTTTTGTATCTTGTCTCGTTTTAAAGTTATTTCATGATTTATGCGTAAGAGAAGTAAAAATCACGTCATCAAATTTGGGAAAAAAATATTTTCGCAACCATTGAAAGCAGCGTTTATCAAAAATCTGAGACACCGTTTTGGAGATCAATATGTGTGCTCTTCACGATGATGTGGATTGTATGTAATGTTTACAACATGAGCGGCCGTGTTGTATGGGCTTTTACAATCTCGAGCCGCAGCCGTTTTATATCATTCATCTTTTAGAATTGTAAAGCGCTTAGAGCAGACTCGGATAAGCACTATATAAATTGCATATATTATCATTATCCGCATCATTCTTGATTTTCTGCTCTCTGCAGCATATCAATAAACGTGCAATAGCTTCCTACACTGGAGTCTGTCAACTGATCATGACTCAGTTTATAACTAGACACTCTAAGAGTGCGAACTCGGGCTACATTATAGAGAGTATCTAGTATATATATTTGCGACCATGGAATGGATAGGAATTGATTTGGCAGTCAAAAATGATATATATTGAATGCAGGTGTATTTTGAGCGCATCCACATTGTTTAATACATAAATAAATGTAAAAGGAGATTATGTATTATAACCAAGGGCAAGTCGTCGTGATGTATAACAGCTGGGTGGGGTGGGAGATTGTAAGAGAAAAATATGTGACCATAAACATTAAAAAACATTTTAAATTCTAGTAAGGCATTAGTGTTACTGACTTGTCAACGCATATTATATTTCTACTTGACCTACTAGAGTACCTTTCAAGACTAGCTGATGAAATAAACATATCTATTTCAGTATCGAAACTGTTCGCTGCAAAACAAACGTTTTATCAATGTAAATGCTCTTAGCCAAAATGTGTTTAACTGGTCATTTTTCTGGTTTTTGTTTTCTGTATTTTCATAAATGGAAATATTCAACAAGGAGTCTTGGCAGTTCGCTTTCTTGTAGATCACTATCAGCTCGTCTGACTTCTACAAGTTCTTGGAGTCAGCTTTCATCAAAGCTTTGTTTGTCACTCGTTTTGTAGTTTGTCTCTCGTTCTGTAGTTTGTCTCAGTATTTTTTTTTTTTTTTTGTATCTGAGATCTGGTAATAGCTAGGTAGTTTATAGATTCTCTTAGTCTATTTTGACTAGTTTGTCTAGTTTTACGATTCTCATACCGTAGTTTGCTCATAGATTCTCATAGATCCATAATCGCTCAATAACAACTTTTAATGTGTGTCTACCACGTACGGCGTGTGCGTCTGAGTGGCTCTGAGTTCATTTAAGCTCATTTGAGCACGTTTGTATGAGTTCATTTGACTGTCTTTGGCATTGCTTTGAGTATTTTTTGCATTGTTTTTGCATTTCTTTGGTTCGTTTCGAAACTGACGCTCGACATCATGTAGTGTAGTAGGTAGTAAGGGCCGATTCTGGGACAATACGACGGGTACGCCCCCCCGGAACCCCGTACGCCCTGAGTCACGTTTTTTGACTGGTACGGCCCTCCCCAGCATCCCGTACGCCCCGAGACCCCTTCCGCACACGCTCCAACAAGGCCTTCCCTGAACCCCAAAGATCACATCTGAGCAAGCCGTGACCAACAAGACCTTCCCTGAACTCCAGGGATCACATCTTACCAAGCCGCGCCCCCTCACACGCTCCCCCACGGCCTTCCCCCTACCCCAACATCACGCCCAACCGTGAACGAAAAAACGCTTCCCCTCACCTTCTCTGAAGTCCCAACACCACATCCAACCCACCCACGAACCCAAAAACGGCGCAACAAGACCTTCCCCCTCCTCCACGGAACGCATCTTCCAAGCCGTGAACGAAAAAACGGCGCAACTTAGCCTTCCTTGAACTCCAGGGATCACATCTGGATCAGAGTGATTCTTCCAGGGGAGGAACTCCCCCACGAGGGAAGAAGAAAAAAAAAAGAAATTGAAAAGAATCTTGTGTAACTATAAAGAAAGTCAAGAAAGATGCCAAAAGGGAAAGGAACGAATAGTAAGGTCAATAAGATGTGTTCATTTAAGATCCTAGATCCCCACCGGAACAACCCTCACAACAATCCGTATCATTCCACACGATACAACGAATATCGTCGACCCAAGGAGGCTACTGACTTCACCAGCAAGCCTTATCCTTATAAGCCCAATCCTAGTAATTAAGGGTAATTAAGATCTCAAAGGAAAAACTTTGAGATCTGTGGAAAGCGAAAAATCGTTTCCAAAGAACATGTGGGTATACTATAAAGCGAAAATGCAGAATATTTTAGACAGCCCTATTCCTGAGACTAGTATACCACTAGTTCCACCAATAAGGCCAACGAAGTCAACTTCAAGCCCAAAACCACGCGTCATCGAGAGAATTCAGGATCAGATAGAGGATTTTTCAGAGTGGCTATTACCACTCATTCCTCGTCGTCTCAAGATTAGGAATCGCGTCGAGGTGAAGATCGCGAAGCTAGAGAAGAGAATAAAGGCTATTTATCGTAGAGCGGAAAAAAAGAAAACCCTGAAAAGATCCTCGTTCAACTCATATCTCAAGGAACATAGGATTCTTGGGCGTAATCGCGATGTAGATCCCAGCGTATTCATGAAAAAGCAGGAAAAACGCATCTTAGAGACCATTTGGATAACTGAGAAGCCCACGAAGGTTAAGCTTTACCTAACTTGCGAATTCCGCAAAGTCGGAAATGACGGACAAGAAGTCAGTAGTGAAGGACATTTCCACACGGTACCAGAAATAGTGACGAAAAACACGAACTTAATAAGCTTATACGAGAAACTTTCCGAGGATATCCTAGAAAGAGTCTCTGAATTCCAAAGGGAGGGTTCTGGGTGGGCCATACGGAGAGTAGTATCCTTAAGCATTCATTTCGCGAAATACGAACCCCTAAGAGCTAGCACATACATTCCCCTTCCTGACAAATTAGCAACGAAAAAAGCCATCATTAATCCCAAGAACGAAGATGATCAGTGCTTTAAGTGGGCGGTAACCATTGCCCGATTTACGCCAAAAGATCATCCTGAAAGAATATCAAGAACTCTTAAGAAAAACGCGGAAAAGCTAAACTGGGAGGGACTTCGCTTCCCCCTAGAGCTACGAGATATCCGAATTTTTGAGAAAAACAACAAAAACTACGCGATTAGTGTCTTAGGTTACGAAAACTGCATGATTGGCTTACGTTACGAAAATGGGAAATTCGTGCCTCTTAGGATCTACGAGGGCGAAATCAGGGAGCACAACATTGTCCTACTACTAATTTCCGACAAGAAAACGAAGCACTATTGTTGGATCAAGGACTTATCGAGGCTCTTATCCTCCAAACTATCGAATCATCAACATAAGAAACACTTCTGCTTGAGATGTCTTAACTCTTTTAGCACCGAAAACGTCCTCCAAGGGCATTCCGAATGGTGCGGACAACACAAGCCCGTAAAAGTAGCCCTTCCCAAGAAAGGAACTATGCTTCAGTTCGGAAACGATCCTCATTCCATGAAAGTTCCCTTCGTCATTTACGCTGATTTTGAGTGTATTCTAGAAAAAGTGGCTTCTTCTTCCCCAAATCCAAAGAAAGCTTTCACAGAAGCTTACCAAAAGCACAAGCCGTCGGGATACTGCTACGTAATCACGTACAACGAGGACGCGCTTCCTCCAAAGATCGTAAAATACACGGCTCAAGAAGAAAAAGAAGACTTGGGAGAGCACTTCATGAGAGCAATAGAAACGGACATCCTTTCCTTATACAAGAAGATCTCCAAGAAGAAGAAGATGGTAATGACTGACCTAGATCGAAAGAGATACAAAAAAGCAGAATTCTGCCACATCTGTAAGGAAAAGCTAGGTAAGGACAAAGTAAGAGATCACGATCATCTCACTGGGAAATTCCGAGGAGCGGCGCATAAGGCGTGTAATCTTCGCTACAAACTTCCGAAATTCGTTCCCATCTTCTTCCATAATCTTTCTGGATACGACGCTCATTTGTTCGTAAAAGCCTTAGGAATCAGCAAAGGTACGATTAAGTGCATTGCGCAGAACGAGGAACGATACATATCCTTTAGCAAGGGGATAGTCGTGGATCACTACGCGGACGAAAAGGGGAAAATTCGCGACATCTGCCTAGAAGCGAGATTCCTTGATAGTTATAAGTTCATGTCCTCCAGCTTGAGTAACCTCACTAAAAATCTAACGAAAGATCAGTTCAAAGTCATCAGTTCCTTTTACGGAGGCGAACGCCTTGACTTATTAATGAGAAAGGGAGTGTACCCCTACGAGTACATAGATTCCCTTTCAAGACTAGGAGAACCCCATCTTCCTCCCCTAGAAGCCTTCCATTCGGAACTTAACGACAAGGACATCACAAAAGAAGACTACGAACATGCACAAAAAGTCTGGAAAACCTTCGACATGAAGACGATGAAGGACTACCACGACTTATATCTCAAGACGGACGTTCTTCTCCTAGCGGATGTCTTCGAGAACTTCAGAATCGTTTGCAGAAGATACTACGACTTAGATCCCGCTTGGTATTACACCGCTCCTGGACTCGCTTGGGATGCGATGTTAAAAATCACGGGCATCGAACTAGAGCTCCTTATTGACATAGACATGATCTTAATGATAGAAAGTGGGATCCGAGGAGGAATCGCCTCTGTGGGAAGTAAGCGCTACGCAAAGGCAAATAATAAGTATCTGAAGAACTACGATCCTAGCGAAAAAAGCACATACATTCCCTATTGGGACGCGAACAACCTCTACGGATGGGCAATGTCACAACCCCTCCCAATGAAGGACTTCAAATGGATGACGAAGAAAGAGCTGTTTGAGTGGAGGAAAACTCCCTGTATCTTAGAGGTCGATCTAGAGTACCCTCGAGTACTGCATAATCGTCATAACGACTATCCCCTTGCTCCAGAACATCTTAAGTCGAAAAGCGGTGTAATGAAGCTTATTCCGAACTTCTATGATAAGTCACACTACGTAGTACACCACGAGACCTTAAAATTCTACGAAAATCAGGGATTAAGAATCACGAAGATCCATAGGGGAATTTCCTTTGAAGAATACCCCTGGTTAAGGAGGTACATTAATCTAAATACGGAACTAAGAACCAACGCAACGAACGATTTCGAGAAGGATTTCTTCAAGCTCATGAACAACTCTGTCTTTGGAAAGACCATGGAGAACATTCGTAATCGGCGAGACATACGCCTAGTGACAAGCGAGAAGCAAGCGAATAAGCTAATCCGTAAACCTAACTTCATTGGAGCGAAATCCTTCTCTGAAAAGCTCGCCGCCATTCACATGAGAAGAACGCGCTTAGAGTACAACAAGCCCATTTACCTAGGAATGTCGATCTTAGACTTATCCAAGAAGTTCATGTACGACTTCCACTATAACTACGTCAAGGAGAAGTATGACTACAAAGCTACCCTTCTTTACACGGATACTGACAGCTTAATCTACGAAATCCAAACGAACGATCTTTACAAAGACATGGAAGAAGACATCGAAAGATTATTTGACACAAGCAATTACCCAAAAGATCACGCGGGAATAACCAAGAGAGTAAACAAGAAGGTAATAGGAATGATGAAGGACGAAACCGCCGGAAAACAAGTCACGGAATTCGTTACCCTAAGAGCAAAGCTCTACTGCTTCAGAACAGAAGAAGGAAGAGAGGAGAAGAAGTGTAAGGGAATCAAGAAATGCGTCGTAGAAAACAGCATTCGCTTCCCCCACTACAAAGATTGCCTATTTAACGGAGAAGAACTCATGAGAACAATGCGTGTTTTCAGGAGTAGATTACATGAAATAACCTCAGAAAAAGTCAATAAGATCGCTCTTTCCTCAAGGGACGACAAACGAGTAATCTTAGGAGAAGATCCGATCACAACCCTTGCCCACGGACATTACATGAATGCCCTAACCTAAAACACCATCTGGTGGCAGTTCCGTATCCTCGGGAATAACCTGTAACTCCTCTCTGACAAAAGAACGCTTAGGCGTCTTTCTCCCATGCCTTCCCATATCAGTCAAAGGATTTACGTAACTTTCAGAAAGATAATAAAGCACTGGTTGATTAGGAGTAATAGTCGCACGTGATATCTCATAAACTTCTATGGACCAAATGGGGTCAGTAGCGCGTTGCCGACCTCCCTCCTCTTCTCCAGCGGCGTATAAGTACCGAACAAAGACCCCTGCAGGGATCCTATTCTCGTTTGGTCCCACTGGTCTTTTGTAGGTAGGATCTTTTAGCTCAACAGACTTTAGATTTAATGCCTCTCTCGCTTTCTTCCCAGTGATCTTCTTGACTTCATTGTTAATGGATTTTATCACGAGAGGAAGCCGTTCCACCCATTCTCGCGACCTCGTATCCCCAAAGTGAACTTTGGAGACTTCCATGAGCATCTCTTGTGCGTACTGATGACTAAACAGCTTCTCAGCAATCGTTCGATTAGCACGTTCCACGAGGGATTGTGCTCTATGATTTCCAGGATCTGATCTTTGGATTTTCACGTCATGTTTCTTCATTGTCTTTGCAAAAGCTCCCTTGAATTCTGTTCCTGGATCAACCATCAAAGTCTCAGGCCAATATAATCCACGGGGGTGTGGGGGAGGAACTCCCCCACGAGAGTAAATACGTTCCAAAGCCTCAGATACTCCCGCGGCGTATTTTGCAGTCAAAGGCTCCGCATCCACGTATCTAGAAGCGACATCCACCACCACGAGGGCATACTTGTACGTCTTCTTCTTTACGGTATCATGGGGCATAAAGAGTAAGTCTGCCTGATGTATCTGATCGGGCCTAGAAATGTTCCAATGGTATCTGGGAATGTACTTGGGGGCAGGGAGGTAAATTTGCCACAAAGCTTGCTTAACGAGCCACTTCCTTGTGATCTCTTCGGAAATTCCTGTGGCTTCCGATAGCTTCGAGATCGCTGAATATCCCTTCCAATATCCTTCAGTCGAGTAATAAGTGTTTGAAAGTTTCTCCTCCATGGGGGAGTTCCTCCCCCATACCCCCTCTGTGGGGGTGTGGGGGAGTTTCTCCCCCACGTTTGAAAGTTTCTTCTCCTTTCTTCTATCCATAGTATCTAAGAAAGTAACTCGTTATTACATAAATAGGAAAAAATGTCAAGAGCAATTCCAGATAAGCTTAACGTAGATAGGTTCTTTAAGCAGCCCTACGGACTCAAGGCGGAGAAGAATATTCATCGCGTAAGTTTCAGTCCAGCGACAGTGGATCCCGGACGAACGTTGGATGTTCATATTCCCAAGTTACCGGAAAACGTTGTTATCGTTCCCGGAAGCGTGGCACTCTTGGTAGATCTTACTTTGACGGATGGGAGCACCTCTGATGCAAATAAGACCGTGGTTAATAACCTGGGTAAGAACCTTATCGAACAGATGAGAGTTACCTTTGGTGGAAGACCAATAGAAGATTTGGTCCGATATGATCTCTATAAGACTTACGGTGACTTATTCCTCAGAAAAGAAGAACGAAAGAATAGACTAAGAGAAGGGATTTCCTCCGAAAACATGCGGAAACTAAGAACGAAAGCTGGAGATAAGGACGCTGGTGATGCCGCAGAAGTTGCCTTAGCCAAAATATACGGAAAGCGCTACAGAATCCCCATATCCCACAGCATTCTTAACTCTCATGGAGTATATTATTCCAACGGATTAATAGATACTCTGCTCTTCCAGGTTACCTTTTCGATGAGTACGAAGATCGTAACTTCAACCGAAGAGGACGCTAAGTATTCCCTATCCAATCTAGAACTAGAGTACGAGACTATTAGCAGCGAATATCTTGCAAACGAAGCATTAAACAGCTACGAAGTGGGTAAGGGATTTTACTACGAGAACGTATTGATGCACAAAAGTTTCCCCATCAACAAGCAAAGTACCACCGTAATCAACGAACAGATCAACTTACCCCTACGATCAATGACTGGAATCCTTATGCTATTCATTGACCCATATACGGCCGGCCAAAGGGACTCAGAAAAGTTCACGAACCCCAATATTACCAAAGTAGACATCAACGTGAATAGCGTGCCCCATAAGTTGTATTCCGACGGGATGATACCAACGGACTTTTGGGAGTCGATCGTGATGCGATATGGAATAACGGATAACATGACTCCAAAAGAATTTTACAAGGACAAGTTTGCCTTGTGGATTGACTTACGAACTCATCCTGATGGAGATATTCATGGTAGTGGGCTTGTTTCCGATGCCACGAAGGGAGGAGTAAGGTTGTATATTAAGAGAACTGCTGGAACGGAAGATGAAGAAATGACGTGTTACTTGTTCGTCGTAGCCGATGGATTAGTGGAGTTCGAGAATAGGAGTTTCAAGCAAAACTGGTACTAACCGTGGGGGAGTTCCTCCCCCACACCCCCTGTGGGGACTAGGCTTCCATACCCCTCGTGGTTAGAGGAGTTAGGAGTACTAAAGCATAGTTATGATACAATAAATAAGGATGGAGGAACTAAAAGATAAGACACCCTTTCACTGTATCATAACTGGTCCTACGAATTGCGGAAAGACTCAATATTTAGTGAATACGCTAAGGAATAGTTTCCGATACGTATTCGAATACGTCATACTAATCTGTCCCACCTACGTGGAAAATCTTACTTACCGAGGCTTTGCCAAAGGAGATCCTAGGTTCATTGTTCTGTCGCCTAAGGCGGATGACGTGAATGAGATCTGTGGTCTACTCTCCATGTGTAAGACGATATTCTCGGGGCAGGAGACTCTAATTATTTTGGATGACTGTGCTTTCTCGAAGGACTTAAAGCAAAGGTCGAATGACTTCATTAGATTAGGACTTTCAGGAAGGCACGACAAGATCTCCATTTGGGTCTTAACCCAGCAAATTACCTCCATCGCGAGGCCCTTCCGCGAGAACGTTGCATGCATCATATCCTTCTACACTCCAAGTAGGACAGCGAATAAGATACTTTTCGAAGAATTCGGAGGGGGAATGGATATCGAAGACAGGAATGCCCTCATGAAGATACTGAAGAAGGAAAAGTACTCTAGGATATGCTTTTGCTTAATACACCCACATCCATCCTACGTAGAAATACCTGGTCTGAGTATATGTTGATTATGATAAAAATAAGAAATTATGAGATCTATTACAGAACGGCGTGATGATACCCTTCCAAGAAAAGTAAAGTCTAAGTCTGAGAAGAAGGCGGAAGAGTTAAGGGAAAAGCGCGAACAACTTTGCATACTTGCTTTGTTAGGAACCATTAGCGAATATGCTGGACGCAAACTAAGCATAGGAGATATCATGAAGTTACCACCAAAGGACGTTAACCAATATTATAAGGCGTATCAGTCCACCATGGTGGATAAGATGGCGGCTGAGTTCATGAAAGTAGCTCAAAATTTCCTAGTGAATATTATTTCACGCGTACTTCTGATGGAGGAGGATGATGAAGAAGAAGACTAACCTCCCCAGAATCCCCGCTTAAGTATATCTTGATGATGATAAAGAATGGCATCCATTATGGAACAATACGATGATAATTCCGCACCCACGAAGTCAGAAGAAGAAGTAAAAGAAACCACATCCCTAGGGGGCGTGGGGGAGAAACTCCCCCCCAAGAAGTCAAAGTCAAAGCCAAAGGAGGAAGAGGATGATGAAGAGATAGCGGAAAAGCGCGAACAACTTTGCATTCTTGCCACATTAGGAAGCATTAGCGAATATACTGGATCGAAACTAAGTCTAGGAGATGTCAAAAGATTGCCTCAAAAGGATGTTAGGAAATATCATAACAGATATCAGACCGCCACGGGGGCAAGGATGGCGAACGGATTAATGGACCTACTCCAAGGAATTGCAGTAGAAATTATCTCGCGCATACTTCCGATTGATGATAAGAAAGAACTTAACAAAGATTTGGAGAACGATAAGTTCCTGAGGGAAAGCTTAACCAACGACATCGGATTCGTTGCGCTGAAAGGGGGAAGGTACATAGCATTAGCAGATTTTCTTTTCCGAGTCACAAAGCATGTGAAGATGGATTTTTTCGACGCAGCTCCAGGATTTTTTGGACCTACTGAGCAGCTTGTTAAGGAAATATGAGCAAGACTTAAGCAATGGTTAAGCAATGGTTAAGCAAGACTTAAGAATTTGTGGATAAGTAATAAAGATGGAAACAACAAAAGAAGATGGTGGAGGAGCTGGAGATGACGAACGGATTACGAGAGAACCACAAAGGATCGTTCGAGAAAAAGATCCTAAGAAGGTTGCTGCCGGGAAGAAGTTAGTGGAATATAATAGGAAAGCCAAGCAGGCATTGCTAGAAAAGGAAGCTGCGGAAAAGAAAGCCGCGGAAAAGAATGCTAATGAGGAAGAGGAAGAAGAAGGATCGGGGGGAACGTGGGTACCCGAAGTCAACTTCACTAGCGTATTAACCATGATAGGACTTGGACTAACAGCCGCTGATTTATACCTTAGGTGGAGAAAGAATAATCCTTCGTGGGGGAGTTCCTCCCCCACACCCCCTGGTCCTAATCCCACTCCCGCGGATAATACGCCCACTCCTTCCCAAGGACTTCACGCGCCCACTCCTTCCCAAGGACCTCACGCGCCCATTCCTTCCCCAGCTCCAAGTAGGACAAAGCCAACGATAGGAATGGAAGGTCCCTAAGATAAGGAAAAATTCATATAAGCAATGATATCCACATCAGATAAAAGGCATGGCAAAGAAAGTAGAAAATGACCTCGTGAAAAAGCTCATGGAATCCGCGGTAGTCGTAGGAATCGCCGCGGGAATTGGCCTCGTGGGGAAGAAGATGATGAAAGAGTCATTCATTAACGATCCATCCAATAGCTTGACGAATTATGGTAAGTGGGTGGCCGTACTCGCGGGTTCCATGTATTTGAAGGAGTGGTTAGAAACGAAGAAGATCTTACCTGCGGGTGTCTAAGGGTGGGACAAGAAAAATGTCTAAACACTTATCTTTCTCAATGAAAGATAAAAATGGCAGCAGCGGCTGGAGCAATATTAAACGCAGCAGCATTCATCGGAGGGAGTTATTTGGCTAAGTACTTAGCAGGTGACGGTGGTGCAATGGAGGAAAAGATTCGTCATGATAAGGCCTTGGAAGCGTATCAGAGGGACATGGGGGCGTGGGAAAAGAAAAGGTCAAAGTATAGGGACTACCTAGAGACACAATATGAGAATAAGAAGAGAGCGGAAAAAAACATGAAAGAAACAGATGACGCCTTCTTTCTCTATGCTAAGACTCACCCGGATCTCGCGTCCTTCGATAAGGACAATCCGGAACCTAAGCTCTCTGATTATTACACGCCAAGCAAGGAACAAAAGAAGTACGAGATGATCTTCGTGGGCGGGGGAATGTTGGCTTTAACGTACGTTATTACTAGAGTAATATAAAAGAATGGCAGAAGGTGGAGAAGTAGACTTTGATCCAACTAATGAAGACGTGGACTTTGATCCAACTAACGAAGATGGGGTGGCCGACATCAATGATGAATTAGACCCCTTATTAGAGGATAAGGACTTGGGTGGGAAGAGTTGGATGAAAAGGTTTAGGGAGTTCTTTTCGAAGAGAGGAAGGGACATGAGTGATCGAGAATTAGAGGGGTACGAGAGGTTAGAGAACGAGGATGATGGCGCATATCGTAGTAGGCTCAAACAGAACGTTGAAGAGTATGAGATGAGTAGGTTTAGGGAAAGGGAAGGTAGGGTGGGATCTGCCGCAGATGAGGTGGAGAAGCTCTATCCAAAGTGGGATCCCAAGACAAAACTAGGGAAGAGTAAGATGGTACTAGTCGGAAGAGACGAATTTGGTAGGGTGACGTTGAAACTGGGAAAGGAGAACTCTAAGACATACTTCTTAGACGAGCCCGAGAAATTTCCCGCCAGGATGAAGGAAACCTTGGGTGGGGAATGGAATAAAGTCATTGCCCATAATGAAGAGGCTAGGACAGACAATGAAAGAACAATAGAAGGAAACAAAGAAGAGATCGAAAGGTTGGAAGAGAGTAACAATCCTAGTGATAGGGAACGAGTAGGAGAAATAAGAAGGGAGAATGAAGAACTAGAGAGAGAAAACGAACGAATAGACCAAGAAAACGAAGCCATATTAGAAAAAGTCTCCTTGAAAGAGCGCATTAAAGAGATCTTCAAAAAAGCAGGGGGAGTTACCGTAGCTTCTGTACTAGCAGCCACCCTTGTCGTAGTCGGAGTCATCCTTGCCAAACTCAAGGCAGGATTATCCGCCATGGGAAGGGGCTTGAAGGAACTAGGTAAGAAGTTGGCCGGGCTGTTACCTGGGTTAATAGGCTCTATCGTTTCATTTCTATTCAAGACGGCGGGAGAGGTCGTGGGGTTCGTGGCTAAGAATGCGTGGTTGTTGATTTTAGCCGTGGTGGTGTATGTGATTGAACAATATAAGAACAAGAAGAATAAAAGGAAATAAGATAAATGGTAAGACTTTACATGAACCTAAGGAAACAGAACGAGACATTTTGGCTGGAACATCCCTTAGGTAGAAAGACTAAGATGACGTTGTTGAGGTGTATGTTTAAGAATGAGTACTATAATCTCATCGGAGAAGGACTCGTGTATGATGCTAAGAAGAAGGTTGTTCTTAGGATTCCTGAGGGAGATTATGATTTGCTTAGTTTTAAGAGAGCTCTTAACAGGGCGTTGACTCTTGGAGAATCTTCCTTGAAGATCAAGGTGGATGAGAACGGCGTAATCCACGCAGTGGCTAACGAAGAGGGGATAACCCTAAGCCCCAACTTAGCCTCTCTCCTGGGAGTACCTGTTTCCCTAGCTTGGGAAGGAAAGGAAAAGAAGTCATATAAGATAACTTTTAAGGAAAGTCCTTCCGTTCTTCGTCTTCATTGTAACCTCGTGAATTCCTTTAACGTCCTATCCGACGAAAAGCGCGACTCGTTATCATACAGAACATTTGGTCCTTCCCAAGTGCTTTCCCTGATAAGTGTGGGGCGCCTTGGTTGGAACATATCATATGCCTTTGATGATACTACCGCTACGCCCATTCTTGGAGAAAAGATCAGCAAGATAAGATTTTGGGTCACGGATATTAACAACAAAGGCATTCCTGAGGGAATATATCCATTATCAATCGCAGTAGAAATCACATAAGAAATACCGTACGTAATATACAAAAGAATGATTGATAATGACGTAAAAACAACGGCAAGGTTATACCCAACAGCCCCAGAGTTCACTGATGCTGAGGATTTTAGGCTACACAAGGCAAATGACGTTCTCGTGAAGCTAGAAAATGAGCGCGATCGTTACGAAAAGGTGCGAAAGAAGTATTCGCGATGGAGATCCTTTTTCCATACATTCTCAATGACTGCGGGGGGCCTTTCAGCGTTGCTTACGATGGGGGGTATTGGTACGTCACTTACGGGCCCTGGATTGGCAGTCGGAATACCATTATCCGCAGTAGGGGGCTTCATGGGCGTTGTTTCCGCTTTGTGTGGAATAACTGTTAAGAAGCTAACTGTGAAAGTAAGTAAGCACGAGAAGACCATACAGCTCATTCATTCTAAGCTTAATAGTATTAGCGATCTTGTCTCGAAAGCTTTGAAGGATAATAAGATCAGTGAGGAAGAGTTTACTCTCGTTCTTGCGGAAATGGGGAAGTATGAGAGACTCAGGAACGAAATTAGGATGAAAAAGAACGAAGAATTCTCGGAAAAAAAAGTATTCGACGTCGAGGGGTTAAGGAAGGAGATGAGAGAGGAACTTATTCAACAACTCACACAACCAAAGAAGTAGTGTTCCGACTGGGAGGGTTCGAGTATAGGATTCATCGCGAGATGGGGGAGTTCCTCCCCCATACCCCCTCCCAGCGAGATGGGGAGTTCCTCCCCCATGCCCCGTGGGGGAGTTCCTTCCGATAGAATAGAGGTTTAAGTGGGAAAAGAAGTACATCATATAAAAGAAAGATGTTTGACACATTTGGTAACTTCGTCGATGGTGATCCAACACCTCCTAAATACAAGCCCGCGCCTAAGCCTTCCCCAAAGCCTAAACCCGCGCCTCCTAACCCTAATTTCCCCAAGTACCTCACTAGAACTGAAGCGACATATCCTTTTTACGATAATAAGCCCGAGGGAGGCTTTTCTGAACTAGTAACCAATCTTTTGATCCAAGTTACTCCAGAAGCATCCTTCAAAACAACAGTTAGGAACATCTTTGAACAAACGGAAATAACACACACCACACACAAAGAAAGTAGTGCTTGGCTAGCGGGCCCTAACATAAAGTATTGGCCTCAACAGCTAAACTTTGCCGTTTGGGCTGCTACTAAGGGGTGTGGCGTTGGACTTGACATGATGAAGGAGATTCCGTTTTTCCGATTCCACGTGGCTTTTACTGTGCGTAGATTGTTGTATGAGTTGGGGTGTCCGCTTCCTAAGGATTCCACGTTTAATAGGATGGATAATCACTACGATGAGGTCGCGTGGGAGCGATTGAAGAACGAGTTCGAGTTAGTGAATCCAGACTTTAGGAACAAGGAGGGGGCGCCTCATGGTCTTGGAGAAACGTACTTCTACTATCCTAGTGGTCCATATATCCTAGTGAAGGGAAGGGGATATCCTTCTGATGTTAAGTTTAGTGATAATGGGGGTTCAGGGCCTAAGGGGAACCTCATTTACTTCATACGAAGCTTGGAGAAGAAACCGTGGAAGCCGTTCTTTGCTGAGAAGGGGCTAGGGTTAAAGAAGTTGATTAGGATTAATCGTAGTATCGAAGCCTTCGTGTATTGCGTCCTTGGAGCTCAAGTCAATACGCGTACTCCTATTTATGATAAGGAGAACAGTGGTGGTGCTCAGGAAACACAAAAGGTATTTCTCGTTGTTTTCGAGAGCAGCATCCTCGTAAACAGTATTACTGTTGGAATTCAAGACTTTCAAAAAGCCGTAAATGATACAAACGTGGTGTTGGATTACGCGTTAGCCCTGGGTTGTTGGTTGATGCCAAGTAGGCTCATCATAAACGAGAATCCCGTGAAGGGGTACGATGATAAGCTTAGGAAAGTACGTCCTTGGATGAAGTTTGGGGTAAATGAGGTTAATAAGAAGACTGAGAGCGAGTATGAAGAGGAGAAAAAGAAGGAGAAGGAGAAAAAGGAGAAGGAGAAGGAAAAGAAGAACGTGCCTCATCAAACAACTGGTAAGGCCGAGAAGGAAAAAGACGACGTGACTAAGCCTGGGAAAACCAGTAACGATGTTAAGAGTCATAATAAGAATCTTAAGCGTACTGGTGATAGTTCACATGACGTAAACTTAGTGGTAATTGCCGTCGTATCCGCGGGAATGGGTTGGATGTTGTTTAGGTAATGGGATATTCTTCGCCTAAATCTGACTCTTCTTCTTCCTCTATCTCTGGAATTGGCTTTAGTAGTCTCTCGTACTCCTTAGGCTCCTTGGTGTCTGCTTCCCATACTCTTATGACTAAGGTTACTTTGCCTGAAGATCCTACGTATATGCCACTGATGTGTAACGCAGCGTTTACATCTATTTTCTTACCAATAAGTTCTTCTGCGTCTATTCTCTTCCCGGACGCGTCGTAAAACCTTCCTCCTAGCTTACCAGTAGCCCTGTTCGTTGGTATTTTTGGGTATAATGTGGGTCCTTTTCCCTCTACTTTCCTTGACGTAACGTTCCCATCTTTTCCCGTTACCGCTTCTAATTTCCAGTATAAGGGATTTAGTCCACCTTTGACCTTTCTTAAGTCCGACTCAGTTAGTTCTATTAGTCCTAGTTCTTCCTTATAGTGTAGAACGGCTTCGATGCACATATTTACAACCTTATCAAGGGACTTTATCCACTTCTTCTGATCCTCAGTTGGTCCTTCTCGGTTCCACATGCATAATGGTAGGCTATAGTCCTTTCTTGATGATCCTTCGAATAAGCTTTCCGAAGGACCGAACGAAAATACCCACCCAGATGGTACTATTAGCTTTCCTATTGTTTCCTTGTTATCGTACTTTCCTCTTGTTTTCTTATCATCATACGTTGTGTTTATCTCGATTATCTTATACTTTATCTTCTTTCCTACCACTTCTTTTTGGATTGGTTTAGAGAATCGTAAGTTCCTCGCATCATAATCTATCATGCTTGTTAGCCTTGTTTCCGTTAGTGACATTCTTTTCTTTGTTCTTTGTTCTCTTTATGATAGGCTAGATATTCTTAAGCTATCTTTTTTTTCTTGTGGGGGAGAAGCTCCCCCTGTGGGGAAGTTCCTCCCCCACGCCCCCTGGGATCCTTCACACCCCCTAGGGGGGTAAGGGTCTTCGTTTTCCCCTGATGTCAAAGTCCTTCTTTGATATCTTTATCCCCTAGCCTTTAATAACACACGCCCCTCAGGTAACTCCTCTTCCTTGAAATAGGCGAACTCATATTTTTGACCATCGATCTTAGATCTTCCGGTCTTTGCACAACTTTTTTCATCACAACACCCAATTATGAGGCCTGGGTTTATTCCTAAGCGCTTACCCGCTGCGTACATGCTCCGAAAGTAGGTCTTTTCTTTGGTAAGTAGGTTCGTGGCTACGACGCATTTCCTATTTTCCCAGTTCTTCCTTAGGAAGGAATAGTCTCTTTTCTTTGGTGGTGGGGTGGTATCCGGTGGGGGGCATGGGGGGCGAAGCCTCCCATGGGGACAGTTTCGTGGGGGTGGCGTTGGAGGTTCTTCTTCTTCCGGAGGGGTCTCGATTACTTGGGAAGTCGCGAACATGGACTTAAGGCACGCTCTCATAACCCGCTCAAGCGCTTCCTCGGTTATCCGAATCTCTTCCTTGGCTTTTCCCTGACGATTTTTCTTATTTTTCCTTTTCATCTCGTCTTTATGATGTATCTACGTCTTTATTAAAGCATTTTTTTCTTTTTTCTTCTTTTCTTTTCTCCTTCACGTCTCTCCCCACCACGAGCTCACTCCTCCGTGGGGGAGAGGCGTGAAGGAGAATCACTCTGATCCAGATGTGATCCCTGGAGTTCAAGGAAGGCTAAGTTGCGCCGTTTTTTCGTTCACGGCTTGGAAGATGCGTTCCGTGGAGGAGGGGGAAGGTCTTGTTGCGCCGTTTTTGGGTTCGTGGGTGGGTTGGATGTGGTGTTGGGACTTCAGAGAAGGTGAGGGGAAGCGTTTTTTCGTTCACGGTTGGGCGTGATGTTGGGGTAGGGGGAAGGCCGTGGGGGAGCGTGTGAGGGGGCGCGGCTTGGTAAGATGTGATCCCTGGAGTTCAGGGAAGGTCTTGTTGGTCACGGCTTGCTCAGATGTGATCTTTGGGGTTCAGGGAAGGCCTTGTTGGAGCGTGTGCGGAAGGGGTCTCGGGGCGTACGGGATGCTGGGGAGGGCCGTACCAGTCAAAAAACGTGACTCAGGGCGTACGGGGTTCCGGGGGGGCGTACCCGTCGTATTGTCCCAGAATCGGCCTTTACTACCTACTAGTGTGGGTCTACCGCGAACGGCGTGTGCATTTGCATGTGTATTGAGCGTCCCAGAAGGACTCCATGATTTTCAGTAAATATTTACACCACGAGACAGCGAGACCTTCGAAGAGCAAAGCAAGTCACTTAATCAGTTACGTGACTACTGCTCATGCAGAGGAACACCGCTGACCGTCGAGCAGCGCAGGCTTACTTACTTCTAACATCGTCGATAGATAGATAGATAGATTGATAGAAAACCCAAACCTAGACTCGGCCTACCTTGCAGGTAGCCCGAGTAATTATACAATCAGTGACCTTCGATCTCTCCACAGGTAGCCCAAGCTGGGTTTCTGTGGTGTCATATTAACAGTGGAGAAAAAAACCCCGCTAAAACTGGCCTAATCCGAGTTCTAACCAGACAGGGCAATAGAGGTATAACTACTCAAAGGTCAGCTAAGATTTCTTTACTTTATTTCACATTTTGAAGATTTTATTGAGGTTTTTTTTATAGATCCCCATACATTTTCTTATAATATAACACCACAGAAACCAAGCTTGGGCTACCTGTGATCTCTCACAAAATATCTCTAAAACGAAAAGGAGTTCTAACAATTTTTTTTCTTATTTTTTCCTTCGTGTGAATGTTAAATCGCTGAGAACATTTTCTGCTTTAATTTAGCAGTTCTTGTGAGCAGTTGGATCCTGAAATACGTCTCAACTTAAGAGGTTTATGGCACTCTTGTTTTTCTGCTCTCAGCATATCAACCAGCTGAGTTGATCGCCTTCCCTGAAAGGAATTACGGGTCACTATTTTTGGTTAGCATGTTTCAAGCATTTTTCCGAGTATTCAACGTAGACTTTTCTTGTTGATTGAAATAAAATTCCGCTATGAGTTCGACTAGCGTTTACGATTGATTTAAAGAAGGAAGAACTCGTATTTCATAAATTCTCTTGGCAGAATAATGGGAAATGCTAATCAAAATACGATGTCGAATCTTCAATAGCCAACTTTCGATATTCTGGTTGAGTGATACCGCACAAAGGAATTGAAGACGAGGCTCCGGGGAAACAAAAGAACATATCAGGATTACTCCATTGTTTCCCCGGAGCCTCGTCTTGAATAGCTTTGTGCGTGATCACTCAACCACAATATCGAAAGTGGGCTATTCTGATTGGTTGACCTTGAGTTTGTTCTGCAGGGCAACTCAGCTGGATAAACTCGCCTTGGCTTCCTTATCAGGATTATAAGCATTAGATTTAAAGATTAGCATTAAAGATTTAAACTGATTAATAGAAGGAGAAGAGCGTACAGAGCACAGTAGATTATTCCAAAGTTTACGCAAGCGGTTAAAAATAACTGGATTGGAAGAGTTTTGTACGGCATCTAGGAATTAGAACATCATACATGGAACTGTGGCGAGTAATTCTATAATAAGATCGAGGCTTAAAAAAGCGATCAATGGAAATATTAAAATGACCAACACGACATTTAAAATAGAATAACAAGTCCTTACACTCGTGCCACTACGAAAGTTGAAGTAAATTTAACTTAATGAGACGATCTCGATAAGGAATGCTGTTAAGATAATTCATATTTAAAATAAATTTGATAGCCCTACGTTGGAGACCCTCTACTCTACGTAAGTTGCCTATTTCCTGAGGGGCCCAAACCTTACTTACATAACCTACGTGTGGGCGGACGAAAGAAAGATAATGTCTTTTCATCAAATGATTTCAGACTATGCCTACACAAGAATCCTAACATCCTATACCCCTAATGCATGGTCTATATGATTGTTCCACTTAAGGTTATCCGATACAATAACCCCAAGGTCTTTTAAACTGAGATAATACATGGTTAAGAGTATTAGAGTGTAAGATATAATTGTACTTGATTGGTTCATTTTCACGGGAAACAGTCAATACCTCACACTTGGAGCTGCATGTTGAAGCGAAACTGCCACGCCTAGCTCCAGGCACTTTGGCAGATTTTCAAAATGTTCGTTTTGGCAGAAACTTCACCTTACATAACTTACGTCTTCTTCTCTTCTAGGAATCTCTAAAACGAAAAACGGTTCTACGGGGTTGGTTATCTAAAGCTCAATTTGTTTCAAGAGAATGTTAAATCATTAAAACATCTTCCCACAATTATTTAAGGGTGCAGTTTGTGTGAAGCTTGACCCGGAAATAGGACACTTTGGGGGTCTTTGGCATTTTTAATTTTCTGCTCTCATGCACACATATATATAGACTTGCCGTTGTAAGTTCTCCCAGTTTAAGTGTATGCTTTGCACGACTCAAAGCAGTGAAAATGAAGCCTTGGACAACAGCCTTAATACTGTTCAGCTTGGTTCTTATTGCCGAAGGGAACATACTCTCGGTTTTCAAGAGATCGGTCAGTGACGCGGACGAAGATGCGGTGTCCATAAAAACGATGATGAAGACTTTGAAGATGACAATAGAGAAGTTCTCCAAAAAGCTGGAAGATTGCGAAGGTAAATTCAATATAAAAGATTAGAGAAAGTATTTATTATTGACTAAATCAAATAGGTTGGTGCTTAGGGTCATAATATAACAAATTGCTTCTGTAACCTATCAGTTAACCGGACAAATTTCTAACTGTTCAAAAAGTTCTTCGTTTAGGCGTTACGTTTATACGGAACTGTGCTGAACTGGACAACCAAACAAACGCCTATAGCCGTGCAAATTAAGAGAAGGTTCCTTGCATATGGTATAAACTGGTTAAATAATATAACGGTTAAAAAATCAATTCGTCTGGTACCATCTATGAGCAGCGTGAGGTAGAACTTATAGACCCCTTTGACGTGACGTCAAAGCAGCTCAATTTGGAGGTCAAAACAAAAGAATTTCAATCTCCATGGCCAAACAAACTTTCTCCTGGTACTCATAGAAACTATATTTTGTTCTTTTTTCACGTAGAAGACATACACGTGCACTCGTTTGTCAAGAGATCAGCGGCGAGTAACGAGGAAAGAGATATCCTATCGATAGGAGCCTTGATGAAGACTTTGAACATGACAGTGGAAAGTATGTTCAAAAAGTTAGATGATTGTTTGTCTAAAAGGTTTCGGCTCAAATGCAAAGGTAAATAATTCAATCATTAGATATACAGTCATTGTCATAAAGGTTGTCCTGTGAAAAAAGACTTAAAGAGCGAAAGAAGTATCACGTGATGATTTGTTTATTTGTTTTAAACGATATATATTCTGGTTTCAAACTCTATAATGAGTAACAATGAACAGAGAATAGTACTTTTTAATTATAAGTAATACCATGACAATGAGGGATATTAGTGATTAAATGTCCCCGAAGACGAGGGAGGTTTAGTTGAGTTTGTAATACCATGATTTCCGAGGAAAACATCAAAAATTATGATCTAAATGAGCTTTAAATCAGAATATATTAAAGAGATTTCGTTGAAAGAGCCTTGATGACTCCCTCTATACTCTAGGAAACGCTGAGGAATATTCATTGTTAGCACAATAAACTGATATGTGTCTAATCTATAATGCGTCTCATGGGAAAGCGTTTTGTTTGAAATCAATTGGTGACCAACAACATCGTTTACGCATGCGCGAATATCGTTTTAGCTTGTTCACTCAGGCCCAAAGACAAATTTCTCTATCCCACATTGAATAAAGCTTGTAGAAGGACGACATAGATCCTGATTAAAATTGTGAACCGATGATTGGGTTGCATGAGGGAAAACTTCATGAATAAAATGAGGGGAATTTATCCTCTACATTTCCCTCATTCATATGGATGAGTTTCATATGGGTTTCATATGGAAATTTAGTTTCATATTCATGAAGGAGGGATGTTAGCCATTAAACGTCCCTTCAAAAACAATGAACTCCGATTAGATCATGGTATTACCCTACTTATACAAGGATTGCTGGTATCAAGCATTTAGAGCGAGTGTATTAGGTAACACGTGACATTTCTTTTCGTCTAAATGTCTTTTTTGGTGGACAACATTAATGACATTGACTGTATATGGGCTCACTAAAATATGTTATCCTAGGCTTATTTCAAGGAAATTTCGAGTAAATTTACTCCGACGAAGGACTAACGTCCGAAACGTCAGTTTCAAGTTCTCACGTATCATACGGTGTACAAAGTTATATTCATTCTCCTGCTGTTTCATTAGAAACACCGACGCGGTCAACTAGTTTACCTAGTCTCTACCATATTCATTAATCTTGCTTAGTTTGATTGCCTTTACAGAAGAACCAAGGAACTGTGCTGAAGTTCTTAACAAATGTGGAGGAAAACACAGTGGTGTATATACGATCAACCCAGATGGAAGAGGGCCTTTTAAGGTATGGTTACTAATGGTGATTTAACTGAGTGCATGAAGTGCAATTTGGTCTGAAATCAAACGAGCGATTACAAAATTGCAAAATTACAAAATTAGTCTCCAAAAAACTACAAAGCTGAGACCACTTATGGCTAATGATGGGCTTGAGATATTTTACCAGTTATAGTTTAACCTTGTGGGAGCATCTTCAAGCTGCACTTTGTGCGAAACAAAGTTGAATTGACACGCGTGAAAAACGTCTGCGCATGCTCTAAGTCCGCATGCAAATTAGTCAAAAAGCGTCTTGGTGCTATTGTAAAATTTGCAAATTTGACTTTCAAACTTGCCTGAAGAATAGTCTTTACAAAATGCCAAAACTTAAAGTCAGTTCTTAAAACTTAAGGTAATTCTTTCATATTGCCTTTATTAATACAGTATCTTGGTCTCACAAAAGTATACCCACGAACTTTTTTGTATACTTGGAGAAAACAAGCATTTATGTTCTCACTAAAACTCTGTAAATTCTTGTAAATTCTTGTAAATTCTTGGAAAGCGTGCTGAAAGGCACGCATGCGCAAACGTTTTTCTCTAGTGTCAGTTGAATTACTACTCAATTATATCTAAGACTGGCAATATAAAATGTAAATGTTTTTCCTCAAATTGTTTTTTTCACCTATGAAATCCTGATCAGCATTTTTTTCTGATGCTTCAAATTGGCTTTGGTTTTCTGTGATCTGATTGATCAAATTCTATGTTTTCTGATTTCAAAATGGATATAATTATGCGTAAAGTGGAAACACTGAAACTTATAGAATTAATGATTTATCTATAGGGAGCAAATAAATTAATTAAAGGAAATCCTTCAAGCACTAAGTATATTTCCTTCTATACTCAGGTTTACTGTGACCAGAAAACCAATGGTGGTGGATGGACAGTCCTCCAAAGACGACAAGACGGGTCTGTTGACTTTTATCGAGGTTGGGATGACTACAAGAACGGTTTTGGTGACCTGAAAGGCGAGTTCTGGTTGGGACTGGACAAAATCTACCGACTGACAAACAAGACTCGTAAACGTCTCCGAGTTGACCTTGGAGACCACAAGGGAAACAGCGCCTATGTGGAATACGACTACTTTGCTGTGGCAGATGAAAGTAACAAGTACAGACTTGAGGTTCAAAATTATACAGGTGAGGAGCTAACTTGTATCATTATATGGGGATGACAATTTTTATCAACACTGGTGGTGACAAATTTCGACTTTTTGCTCAGCTTCTCAAATTCTCCATTATTTTTCATTGAAGATTTCATATAATAAACAGAACATTATTTTTACATGTGCGCTTGGATATACGAATTTTATCTTCTTCGCTTCGCTCACTCGTGAGAGATAATATCTAAACTCGAAGATAAAATTCGTATCTCCGCGCGACCATGTAATATCCTATATTTCTTTTCTCTTCTCTTCTCTTCTCTTCTCTTCTCTTCTCTTCTCTTCTCTTCTCTTCTCTTCTCTTCTTTTCTTTTCTGTTCAGATCTGTTCTGTTCTGTTCTGTTCTGTTCTGTTCTGTTCTGTTCTCTTCCCTTCTCTTCTCTTCTTCTTTTCTTCTCTTTTTCTCTTCTTTTCTCTTCTTGACTTTCCTCTTCTTCCCTCTCCTCTTCTTTCCTCTCCTCTTGTTCTCTTCTTGTCTTACACCAATCTTGCCTTCGTCAACATATTCAAAATTAACTTCTGTTTTTCAGGTACCGCAGGCGATTCTCTCTCGTACCATCGAGGACAGCCATTTACCACCAAGGATCGCGACAATGATATTCTTGAGTCGGAAAATGGCAACTGCGCTGTTCGTAGAAAAGGAGCGTGGTGGTTCAAAAATTGCATGTGGAGCCATCTTAACGGAGTTTATTACCAATCTCCAAGCGTTTCTCATGCGATGGGAGTCAACTGGTACTGCTGGAAAGGAGATAATTATTCTCTTAAGAAAGCTGACATGAAACTTCGACCAACAGAAATCCTCCTTAAAGAGAAAACAAGTGATCCCAAAATTGTTTCCTGTCAATTTCCCCGTCCTCCACTTATCCCCAAGCGCCACGATTACCACCCTATTTTTCATGGACCTTACGCTCCTCGACCTGGCTAAAGAATGACCATTTGTAGCATTAATCAAATGTCTCATATTGAAGAATCTTCGATTTTAAGCAAAAAGGAACCAATGAATACTTATAGCTTATTGCGATTTTGAGCCGCCAATACGGCTTTATATTGGCGGCTAGCTAGTTGGGAGATTATGGAATACATTTTCTTCCAACGCCGTCAACATCACCCGTGTTAGCGGCTCGAAATCGCAATAAGTTTTTTATCGTGATTTTTCTATCGCGGGTTTATTCTGAGCCGACAATACGGGTGTATGTTGGCGGCTCTCTACAGATCAAACTTATAGGAGAATCGCGATACAAGAAGTAATCGAGGCTTATAACTAATCAGTACACCAATTAAGTTGAACATGTTTACGATTTCGTCTCGTTTACTTCAAACGAAGATTTGACTCATTGAAAGTGTAGTTTAGAGGGCCACAAGTTTATCAGTGCAAACTGGTTCGTGTTTTACCCTCTAGAAATAAAGTTGGTTATTATTATCATAGTAGACGTTTATTTTATTGTCTTACTTCAACGTGAATCTTTCCTTGATTCTTCTGACGTACGTTAAGCGATCATCCGTCTGTGCGCATGCGCATGCTCAGCCGACTCAGTGCTAGATACCATCCCACATCAAACTCTAGCTATTCGATTTACTTATATAATTATATGGGAAGGTCTTGAATTAGTAAAGGTTAAAGACTCGGAGGGCTAAAATTACCTTCGTGTGTAGTTCGTAAGCAGATGACGTAGACGATGGATTAACGTTAAAATATCGATCTGCTAACGCTATAGTGAGCGAGTGAGTGAGCGATCGACTGAGTGAAACATTTGCATATTCAGACCCGTCTCAATAACTCGTTTTAACTCTTCGTCGTATCCACGAGGTAAAAAAGGAAGTTTGTTTAAACGCATGTAAATCCGACAACTTAGTGAACTAATAAAATATATAGAAACCATTTAATCGTTTAAAGCTTTAATTTGTTAATTCGAAAACTCGAGTTGGCATTGGAAGGGGGAAGGGTGCTTTTCTCATCATAATAGAGACCTTCCGCATAAGGACGGCAACGTGGGAGGATGAACCGAGTTCCGTTTTTCGTGCGCGCGCCGTCGTCCTCGGGTAGTCGTTCGCGCTATGCTCCTTTCCGTAGTCTTCCCAAAATCCTTTATGTTCCCAGCGCGAACTCGAGGTCAGGTTAAAATTTGCATTTTTTTATACATTGTTATGCATTGGGAAGACTACGGAAGGAGCATAACGTGAAAAATCACCAACTGGCGTTCTGGAGAGGACGGCAACGCCAAGGAAGAAAACCTGTGTTGAAAACGCACCCACGTCATCGTTACGGCGTGGATTCTCGTGGATGCGTAAGGTCTCTAATAGACCTCATCGGCTTGGGTGTAATGTTGTCCCATTTCAGACCACGTGTCATTCCCTAGAGTATCATTTCATTGTTTAACGGTTGCGCATGAGAAGACACATGAATATGGATACAACTCAAATAAAGAATCTTATTCTCAAGAGAATGACACGTGGTCTGAAATGGGACAACATTACCCCAATCCGATGAGGTCTATTCTCATTAAGGACGATGTCCAACACATACTGCGCGTATCTACATCGAGGGATTCCCGCGGGATTTCCAAAGCAGAACTTGCAATTCACAGAAAACATCGGGCTTGGACAATTTCAAACCCAAAAACAACCACAATAAACATTTTTATGTAGTCAAAAATGGAACAAGAAGTAATGTTCAAGAATTCAGGTGTTTTTGTCGAACAATTGTATGTCTTTTTCGAGAAAAAGCAGTTTCGATTGCCTTGGATCGGCGAATCAAAGAAGACTTTTTTCAATGTATGTTTCAAGCTGAATGAAAGTTGAAAAGGAATACAATATAATCCAATCCAACCTATCCTATCATATCCTTTCCTATCGCATTGTATCCTTCCTCGTATCGTATCGTATATCGTATATCGTATATCGTATATCGTATGGTATGGTATGGTATGGTATGGTATGGTATGGTATGGTATGGTATGGTATGGTATGGTATGGTATGGTATGGTATGGTATGGTATGGTATGGTATGGTATGGTATCGTATCGTATGGTATGGTATGGTATGGTATGGTATGGTATGGTATGGTATGGTATGGTATGGTATGGTATGGTATGGTATGGTATGGTATGGTATGGTATGGTATGGTATGGTATCGTATGGTATGGTATGGTATGGTATGGTATGGTATCGTATCGTATCGTATCGTATCGTATCGTATGCTCTCCTATCCTAACCTATCCTATCGTATCCCATGCCATCCAATTCCATCCCAACCTATCGTATCCTATTCTTATACCCTTCCATGGTTCTCTACTTGATATCACTTCGATTTTATCTTTTCATAGTGCCGTAATGTTTACAAAGCTAGCGCTTGGTTATTATCGTCCTGGGTGCATATCGAGTCATCAAGGATTACACCTGTCCTCCGACTCACACAGAATATTATAATGTAACACATAGCAGGTGGCATGGATCTCATAAATATATACGTTCAAAAGATATATACGTACGAGAGAAGAGAAGAGAAGAGAAGAGAAATGCCTTGCCTAAACAACTAGAATCTTAGATAATTGTTGTTTTAGCCAGGCCGTACGTGATCCAATGCAAATTAAATACTAATGATCTATTCAAGAAAGTTACGATGTTCAATAACCCCAAGACAGATCTGGTTGCAAAATATTTACTTTTTGAGGATCAATTTTCTTGCCAGCAAATAACGGTCCGTAATGTTTGTCAGATAAACTTTGGCTTGTCAACTAAAAGGTTGTCTTGATGTTCTACAAATTAAAACTCCAAAATTAAGAAAAGGTGAAAAAATTCACCATTCAAAGAAAATAGCAGTGAAATTCTTCAAGCTACAGGAAGGAATAATATCCAAAGCACACGGTCTGATCACTGGCGACTCATTCACGACAAATTGTAATTGAAAACTTTTAACTTGAACGACATATTTGTCGCTTTTATCCCGTTTGATGTTGTCCAGCTAACTTGTTTTAAAAGAAAGAAATTTTAAGATTGTGTTTTTGCAGTTATTTGCAAATGCTAAGAGGAAAAAAAATTTTTTTTAGCAAACTGTGAACTCTCAACTTTTGCTTAGTTTTCACAAAGTACGTTTTCAAAGAAAAGTCGCTTCTTGATTCGCTGTTTAGATGTCAGTACTGTCATTCAATAGTTGTAAACATGTAAATGTTAAAATGGCGCCGTTTTACTTGAGATGTAAAATTATTTTCTGCTATTTTTCACTTCAAATCATATATGTATAGAAAAATACTCATTTTAAAAGTCTTTTCAACAATTACTCTTTCTACGCTGTTCTCGCTTCGCATTTCTTATAACATTTTGTCGAGTGAACTATAAATAAAAAATTGCACAATCTTGTTCTCGTGCAATTCGGGATTTGAGGTATGAGTGATGTTTTGAATATTCTCAAATTATGAGAACTTTCAAAACTTCACTCATACCTCAAATCCCGAATTGTACTCGAGATTGGTGATTTCTTATTCTAATTTATACCTCTATTAAGCGACCAGCCTCTATTTACCGACCAGTTGTCGAAGTCCCAAAGTAAGTGTATTTATTAATTCATACCTCTAAGTGCTGTTACTGCGATTCTCAATATTCTGCGAACTCAGACATTTCAACGGCTTTTTGTGAAATTGGTTTTTCGCTGCCGTCAATCAAAACTAATCAGTCGGTACCTTTTATATTTTCGACTGGCGGCAGCGAAAAACCAAATTCCAACGGGAAATTCGCAACTACCGAGTTCGCAGAATATTGAGAATCGCAGTGAGTTATGACACATTTCCGGGTCCAGTTGCTCACAAAAACTGCTAAAATAAAAAGCTCTATGGTTAGCGGTCGCTAGACAATTATCCCCGATGGTGTTTTACTTGTTCGGGCTTCCTGTGGTCCCCCTCCCCACCACCCTTAATTGTATATTGACAGTTTTGACTGACAGGCTTTTAACGAGTTATTCTTAAGAACGCGAGCGATATTGACTCTGAAGACCATTTAGGTTATATTGCTGCACTTAAAAACCAAATTTGAATGAGTTATAGACGATGGTCAGCTAATAATTTATATATATATAATATACTACTCAACCCGAAAAATTCTGTAAGTTTAGATAAATTTGTCTTTTGTATCTCTGTTGTTTCGCCTGTCGAGAACAAACGGATATATATACAGTCCAAAGTTGCAGAGTTTTTTTGGGATGGATATATATTCACCCTTATGAAGGGTGTTTTGTATAGCTGAAATAAAGGTGCTGTTTATGAAAAAATATTATTTTCGGAATGAGCGGAAATTGTGGTTTGTAGCCCTAAGATAAAAACCAAAGAAGAATCTTCCGCAAAGTAATATTTATTTGCCAAAGGCAATCTCTACTCCAATATTCTCTATCTTATCTCCTTTTTTATCTGTTTCACTCTTCGTTCATGTCGACATGCTAATGAAACTTAGGCTTGCGGACCGGAACAGAATCGAGCCGATATCATTCACATTATAATCATTAAATTACTCGACAGCCTAGCTTAGATAGCTTCTAATTATTTGCTGTTTTTAAGGGTACGAAACTAGTGCCTCCTGATAAAACGCTCTTAAAAAACATTCTAATTTGCATTTTTTATTGTTCATTAGGTCACGCGAGTGTCAAAGCAATCGAGTACAGACAATAGGAATAAATATAGAGGGTCATCTTACCTCAGAAGTAAATAAATACACTCAGTACCCAAGACGTCGTAAGACAGTGAGCAAAGCTTTGCACTCTCTGCTCTACTTACTCGTTTTTAAATCTACCAAAAGGCTTTTTTTTTGTAAGTACGAGATACTATTCCATAACTATTCTTACTTCTAAGGTCATCGTAAGTATTATTGTTACAGTGTTCGCTGTTAAACGCCCGAAGTTTCACTCAGTTGTGTGTTAGCGCCTTTCGCAACGTCTAGCTCTAAACACGTTTAGAATACGTGTATTTCAATATGAGCTTGGCAAAGCGAGAAAGAGGAATGCATACATACCTTGCTTGGTTTTAGAACTCAGATTCAATAACTGTTGTAATATATTTTTCACAGCGAGCTAAAAAGACAAAAGATGCAAGGATTCACATGGTTTGTAAGGATTTCTACGTTCTTGGCTTCCATATCTGCAGGTAATTTAACCTAATTAAGAAACGCTTATTAAATACATCGATTTTCGCGCTTAAGTGCTTTTCATGTGCCCAACGAGAGGCGTGAAGTCTCTTACATTTCAAAATCATGATCTTCAAATCATATTTTAGCGGCTGCTAGTTGCTTGTTCAGATATATTTTAGTTCAAAGCTGTAGAGGTCAAATAATCGTATTGAATATCAATACGAAACAAGGATGAATGGATTGATTAAAAATGTTATTTTTTCCCTGGAAAATTTTTTTTTTCTTTTGCGTAAAAACTGAAAAATAAATTCTCATGTCTTCAAAATGTTTAGCAATACGGTTAAACGACAAAATATTAATAATAAAAAAAATTTTCTGACGATTTTTCAAGGTCGATGCTACTTGGATGTTTGTTCTACGTGACTTGAAGTCATGGTTCGAACGCGAGTCAATATTTCGTAAAACACAGCCGTTCAACATCACAAAAATGTATTTACTTTAATATTGGTTTTGGTGACAGTGTTTCGTCGGGGCATTGGGGGATGCATCATCAATATTATAAAAACCACGCTGAACTTTGAGATAAGATGATTATATTGATATCTAAGTGGGGAGGGGACGGGACGGGAAAGCATCTATCAGGGATTGTGAAATTTTATTTTATTTGGTATACGATTTATGAATCTCACAGAAAAGAATAAACAGAGCTCGTAAAAAAAAAAAAAAAAAAAAAAAAAAAAAACGAAAGCGAAATGATCTCCTGTTACTTTTACAGTACGCTTAACCTTAATACGATATTCTCAGTATTGGTTCTACATACTCCATATAAATTTGATGATCTGATTACTAGCAAAGCTTCTTAGAATCCAAAATCATCTGAAGTTATAAATTTCGCTCTGAACTCATTCTCATGCTCACAGAACTTCAAAGCTACCTCCGTCAACAGGTGATTTTGGATTCTAAGAATGCTTTACTGGTTATCAGATTATCGAAATTAAATAATAATATATAGATTTAGGCACTGCCTAAAAGCGGAGCTCCCATAAATAGTATATTTAGTGCTAATTAAAGCGTGACAATTGTGTGACGCGGCATAACGCTGGTTATAGCGTTACCACTTCGTTAGATTTTACCAGAATCCAGAAGGAAAAACTAAAAGAAAAAACATTATTTTAAGCCTTCAAAAGTATTAGAAAACTTTTCAATTCGAAGAATAATAATTATAGATTGTAGAACATATGAATACATGTATAGAACGAAGGATTTTATTCAGCAAATCTTAGTCAATCAAAGTTGTAAGTTTTTTAGGTGGAAAGTAAACTACACTGAAAATTGTCGAAAAATATTACTGATAAGCTTAAGCTTACATTCACTTGAACTTCACATGTAAAAAGAGACATATTCAATAATGCAAGATAATAATTTTCTTTGTTAGTAAGTTGGTCTTTGAAAAGTATTTTTTTTTTTAGATTTATTCTTAACTTTATTTCGAGCGAAAAATCTTACAAAAACATAAGCTTATCCATAAAAAAAAAAAACAAGCTCATCATTTTTGCGATTGTGTAATAGTAATAGCTGGAAAAGCCCGATAAATAGCAAATATTTGGTGTGATATGTATTCTTTTTTTATATTTCATTCAACATTAGAATAAATTATCTATAAAAATGTCAAAATATTCATATGATATTATGAAACTGTAATCTTGTTTTGACTTCGCGTAAGGTTCGCTGGCCGTCAAATATATTTTTTCAAAGAACCAAGTCTTTTTACTAAGTCTTAGCCTTTTTCTTGAAATGGGATCAAAAACAAATAATCAAAGCTTCAAATATCGCTTTTTTGGTTCACAAGTAATGAAGAAAAAGATGATAAAAATCTAGAATGCAGAAAAAACGACAAACTATCCAAGTTTCTCTGACAATGTTTGCCGAACCAACATCCTTGGCTTGTCTGAGTTTCTCCAGCTAGTTTACACATTTCTTGTCGATTTTTTACGAAATATTAGTTAAAATTAATGAATTTACCTTCTATGAAGTGTTTTCTACGAAACTGAAATATCATTCTTGCAGTATAATCAGGTTTTTCTGGTCTACAGGCCACTTTTTCTCTCACTGAAGTTTCAGTCACGAAACTTAATTCATCGTAAGATTAAGAATCTTCCCTCGCTTTCCCTCGCTAAATCTTCTTTAACAAGTCGCTAAAGTCGAAAAATTGTTTTTGTTCACTTTAAGACAGACATGACTTCGATTAAACGTATTTTTCGCATTGCAAAAATAAGAAAAAAATACTTCTTGATCCATCTTTGACTACATTATTGCAATTTTTCTGTGCATTTGTGAGTAAGCAAAGCGCGCGGGAACCCTGTGCAAAGTGGTACATGGACGTACGTATGTATGTATGTATGTATGTATGGACAAACTCAAGCCATGAAAAATCAAGTCGATGGGTTACCATTTTTTCTTAAGTATGGTGCTCCGCTCGCGCGGGCCTTCGGCCCGCGCGGGAGCTCCGCTAAAAAAAACATAAATTATCAATATTCTTTCCTTAATTTTCTAAATAAAAATAAAGTCATATTTCTTCGAGTTTCCATCCAAACACGCGACTTAAATATATTTCGAACGGTTTGATTGAAGTCGGGCGTGCAGCAATGTAATAGCCCAGTTTTCGATATCGTGGTTGAGTGATCACGCACAAAGCAATTCAAGGAGAAGCTCCGGGGAAACAATGGAGTAATCCTGATATATTCTTTTATTTCCCCGGAGCCTCGTCTTGAATTGTATTGTGCGTGATCACTCAACCACAATATTGAAAATGGGCTATTGGTGTTAATGATTATGACGTCTACCCAGGCTTTATGAAAGGTACAAACTTAAACAAGTTCACACAAACTGTATTCAAAAAGCATTATCATTATATTCGTTGTTTCCACAATGTTTACTGTAAATTTGGTGTGTCATAATGGCCAGTGTTTAGTATTACAAGTAAAACAAATACTCTCAAAAGGGATTCTGTCACTACCATTAACATATTTGAAGTATAAATTTTCATTGCCTAATTCCATACCATGAGGGACTAGGAACGAGTTCCTAAATTGTGATGATGGGAGGGGGAAGGGAGGGTAACATACTATATATCTTTTTTCTCTACAACTTTGCTGTCAATTTTTTTGCAACGTTTTTCCTTTTGTCTGTTTCAGTTATGAGCATTAATTGCCATACTTGTGTCCCACAAAAGTCTTGGGAAGAATGCGACAAAAAGGGTAAAACCTTCGATTGTTCCGAATTAGACGCTTGCCTGAAGGAATATAGGGTTTTTCGTCGAGGGAATGATACAATCAAAGAGTTTTCTAAAATGTGTTCAAGTAAAATGTTATGCAGTACGATGGAGGCAGAATGTAAAAAGTATGATCATTACTGCAAAGTGAACTGCTGCTATACAAATCTATGTAACCGAGCCCACAGTACGACGACTTCACTAGAATCAGCGGTCTTGTATTTATGTCAACTGTGGTTATTTTGTATTTAAGGTAAATGTAAGAAACCAGAAACATTTAGAAAATACTAAAACGTGTGGCTCAAAGGAGGAAATGTGTTAGGAAGAGCTATTGCAATGAGATAGGACAAGTATGGTGGCTGTGATAGATCACTTGCACGTGACGTCAAAGCAGCTCAATTTTGAGGACAAAACAACATTTCAATCTCCTGAGAATTGTAACCTATTGTTTTGTCCTTCAAATGGACTACTTCGACGATGCGGCGGCCATCTTGAATGTGAATTAATGAAAAGAACTTTTTACGAGAAGCCGGGGGTATACGTAGGATCTGATGAAGAAAACACAAATCCTGGGTTTCTCTGGCCCTATTATGCTGGTTAAGTGACAAGCATTTCATTTTTCTACGTAGTATCAGTCATTATTTTCACATCTTGAATCGCAATGCATTATCTGGCGTCCAGGGGGCAAAAGAAAACAAAAAATGACGGATAAAATAGAGAGTTTCGTTCATTTGTCTTTCTTTCATGCTCATCCTCTTAATTCATCTCTTGTCAAGTTGTCTAGGAGTGAAACATTAATTTAAATCGACGCCATAAGTGTAACAAGGATTTGTATATTTGCCCCCTTCCAAAATGGCCGCCGCATCGTCGAAGTAGTCCATTGAGCTCCATTTCGACGTGCTGCAAGTGCTTTACAACATGTTTCAAGCAGAAGCATTCTTAGCTCAGTTGGTTAGTGCGCTGCCCTAGGAGCTAGAGGTCCATGGTTCAATCCTCAGGATCTCCACGTCTTTTTCGACTTCTCTCTAATCCGTGTAGCTTCAGCTTTAAGGTGACTGACTACTTTTGAACGTTCAATTTGAGCCCACGGTGTGCGCGCGCACAAAATCCGCTTAAAACCGCAGAACGTTTTGAACTTCAACAGGGCAAAAACCCCAAATTTTGCACGGGACTCTATAATTTTCTTTGAATTTCTTAAACAACAGGTAAAAATCAATCTTTTGAGAAAGTTTGAAAAAAACGTGATTATTAGAACTTATGAAAAAAGCGTTTTATGTGTTTTTGTTGTTGTCGTTTGGGTACGATTTTCAGGTTATTGAGTTAACAAGATACTGAATTTTTAACTTTTTTTTAAAAACTTTCTTCAAATATTTTTTATTCATCTTTGAAAATATGGTTTAAGGTTCCTTTTTCTGAGAAAATTACTTCCAGAGCTTTTTTAATTTTTGAGTTTATATGATTTTTTTGTGTGCAAAGCTGGATTCCCGCCATTTTTCTTTCGAAAACTTGTCAAGATGGTCATATTCAAAATTCATTATCTCGAAAACGAGCTCGGGACACCCCATTTTTCTTTTCATTTTTGGAATCAGCGTTAAATTCTGTGTAAAATATCTTTTTAAGAACATTTTGTAATTATTCCTTGCTAAACTGAGTAGTCAGTCTTAAATACTTAAATAAAGAAAGTGCAGACCGTCAGCACCCTTGAAGTCCATCTACTAGCTGAAGTTACACTGACGTTAAATAAAGCTTTTCCCTTTTCCCTTTTAGATCTGTTTATTCTCGGAGTAGAATTTTTTTATTTTTAATCTTCTGCTTACATTTTCTGTAAAAGTATGGGAAAACTTAGTATGCTCTGAAATAGGAAAACATGCACCATTTAGCTGATCATGAAAAGTATT
Organism: Anthopleura sola; assembly: GCA_023349425.1. Lineage (NCBI taxonomy): Eukaryota > Metazoa > Cnidaria > Anthozoa > Actiniaria > Actiniidae > Anthopleura > Anthopleura sola. The sequence continues at coordinate 3,253,492 of JALHLI010000023.1, forward strand.
CATTGCACCATATCTGATAAGCATTTCATTTAAAGAAGGAAATTCTACTCAAGGGAATGACACATGGTCTGAAATGGGGGAAAAAACATTGCACCATAGCTGAAAAGCATTCCTAGTAAAGAAAGAAATGATACTCAAGGGGATGACACATGGTCTGAAATAGGAAAACATTGCACCATAGCTGAAAAGCATTCTTAGTAAATAAAGAAATAATACTCAAGGGAATGACACATGGTCTGAAATGGGAAAACATTGCACCATACTGGAAAGCATTCCTAGTAAAGAAAGAAATGATACTCAAGGGGATGACACATGGTCTGAAATGGGAAAACATTGCACCATAGCTGAAAAGCATTCCTAGTAAAGAAAGAAATAATACTCAAGGAAATGACACATGGTCTGAAATAGGAAAACATTGCACCATAGCTGAAAAGCATTCCTAATAAATTAAGAAATAATACTCAAGGGAATGACACATGGTCTGAAATGGGAAAACATTGCACCATAGCTGAAAAGCATTCCTAGTAAAGTAAGAAATAATACTCAAGGGAATGACACATGGTCTGAAATAGGAAAACATTGCACCATAGCTGAAACGCATTCCTAGTAAAGAAAGAAATAATACTCAAGGGAATGACATATGGTCTGAAATGGGAAAACATTGCACCATAGCTGAAACGCATTCCTAGTAAAGAAAAAAATAATACTCAAGAGAATGACACATAAAATGGGAAATATTGCACCATAAAACATTCTTTTATGGCTGAAATAGGATGTTTATTCATTAGGTTTTTGTGTGACATTTTGTTGGGACTCACCCATAATTCCTTTCGTACGCGTGGGACAACGTCATATGAATTGAGTAAAAAAGATGAGAAGACGTCTGTGTGGTTGTCGAAGTAGTAAAATAAATCCACTCGACAACCACAGAATTTGAACGAATTATTAAAGTCGTGTGTTAAAAGAGGATAGCTTGGCTTCTTTTCTAACACAAGAACGGCTGTAACCTGCTGGTTGTTGATCCGCGGTTACTTTACTCATTATGTGGTATATACAGTGGTCTATTTCGTTCCAATGCTTGCTCATTTCCGGTCTTAGACGTCGGAGGCGGAAGCAGAATATTAATTTCGTGTTATTCTGCTCTCTTTGGTTCGATCGATATTCCAATCCCCTACTGGCATTCTATATATTCTTTTCAATATTTTGGATATTTTTCAATTTTTTTTAGGAACCTGAAATGTTCTCTTTTGCAATCTATTCAGGCATTTTTTTGGGGGAAAGGATTAAAACCGGTGTTCTAGTATAAGAGATTGGGTGAAATTCAGGCCATATTTAACTCGCGGATATCCAACTACAAAAACCCCAAACATTTCCGAATGCTTATATAATACAAATAATAGTATATTTATATTTCAAATATGATTCATTACATCTTAAGTATTTTATTTTTAGTATGCACCGCATATATCAGCTCTTTAAGCATATTCATAGATCAGCTTACTTATCAGGTCATCTGGTAATCATTCCTTTTAATTATTACAACTCATTTTTGAATAGAAATTGAATAGAAATTTTTTCTCATTGGCAATTACATTTCTTCAGTACCGAGCATTTAGTAAAATCAATCGTTTTTTCATATATGGAGAGGTTACGTTGTGACGTATTTCCGGGTCCAACTGCTCATAAAAACCGCTAAAATAAAGCGAAAAATATTCTCAATGATTTCACCTCCACTTGAAATAATTAGAACTTTGGATAAAAAATCCTGTCATGAAGAAAAAGTAAGAAAAATCTTTATAAAACTGCTTTTCGTTTTGGACCCGGAAGTCGTTTTTTTCATTTGATTGACGTCACACTTAACAATTGTTGTCATGCAATTTGAATTAATAATTTGAGACTGAGGCCCAGGGCACGGATAAATCCGGAATAATTTGAGAACGCCTATATTTATCAGTTTTGGCCTTCCGCTCGAGCTAAAACGACATTTTCGGATAGTTTACGCACCAAAAAAAAAAAAAAAAAAAAAAAAATTCATAATTTGGTAGGGTTACTGGAATGACACAAATAGTTTTCAACTTGGCCCTTCTAGATCGAATTAGAATTTAGAATTTGAATTTTGAGGGAGGAAAACCGGAGATCCCGGAGAAAAACCCTCGAAGCAAAGGAGAGAACCAACGAACTATACAAAAATGATGCTTTCTTGAAAACACGTACTCTCCAACGTGAAAAGGCTGGAAGGAAAAAAATACTGAAAAAGCACTTCAGTTTGGACGGTTAAAACCGATTTAAGTATTCAAGTGTGATGGAATTATTTTTTTTCGTTTTGTAACTTATCCATCCGGAAAAGCTTGATCCGTGACGGCATGCGGAATATCACGCAATATTGATATGACGTGACATGAAAGAATCAAGTTACTTATCACCAAAGCACGAGACTCAGTTGGATTATTTGCCAGTGAACAGTAAGTGGTTTTTGAAATTTGATTCATAATTTCAATTAATAGTCCTCTTTTAACTTAATTCTTCTTTCATTTGACTAATGTGAATACTTTCTGTGTTTTTAATTGTTGTTTAAATTGCAGTCTGGAGTGTTTTGAGATCTCTGTGTGTCGTTACGACTCTGGCACAAGACCAACGCGAATAGCTTGGCTTACCATACGTGCAAATAAAGACTTCTACTAACTGATTCAACGAGCATTATAATACGAGCAGAAGAGATGACGAATCTTCTTCATCATGCTGTAGTTTTTTCATGGATTTGTTTGTTCTCTACACAGATTTACCAAGGTAATCTACCATATTTTAACTGAGTTCCATAACGTTCGACTCACATCCTGTTTGGGCACATCCTAGGCTTGTTAGACGATATTTTGGTTATTTTTAGTACATTATATTTCCTCTATGTTCATAACGGATGCGTTAAGTGATTGTAGGTGGGTTAACTCAGTTAGATGTTCATTCAATGGTATTCAGTTGTCGTGTGTTAAACAGTTATGCTCTCTTTTGAATAGAGCTAGTAACTAGCAATTGTTTGTTTTGAACTCAATGTCAATATTGACTAGCAAAAATTGTATATAGGGGAGGGGTAGGTCGGGGGAATCCTAGGCGGGAGGGGAGGGGAGGGGGCTTTTGAGCTTTCTGTTCAACTGTGTAATTTTCTTTCTGCTTATTTTGTTTTGAAAATATCAAAGAAAATTTCGGAATTTTTGGAATTCAAAATTTTGTTAAAAACTGGTGCTGGATTTCCTCGAAAAATGTCATAGAATTCCAAACTTCTTTTGTCTACAAAGTATTACTTGAGTCAAAGAAAACTTAAAAATTTTAATATGCAATATTTGACCAGACTCAGACCGACACATTTACTGAGTGAGGACACTCGAACCGTGAACACTCTGAGGTTTTTTCATACTTTTTTTCTCCTATATTCCTTGTGAGAATCGATTGGAAATATAATTTATTTTGAACAATAAGATTATTTGAGTTCAGTGCTTCATTTTCAGAAGGTTTGAAGCAGTAGAAAGTTCATAAATTAAAAAAAAAAAGGAAAAATATCAAGTGTTGATGGTTCGAGTGTCCTTACCGTAAATAAATGTAATCTTTTAATCTCTTTATAATTGAAAAATAAATACATGTCTCGTCAGAATGACTCTACTAACAGAATGTTATTTTAAGGGAAGTTCAAAATTTGTATACTTCACTATACGTCACTAAATTTGACGTTCTGATTGATTTTTGAGCTTATGATAACCTGTTTTTCATTTGCTATGATATTCATCATTGAGTGGGAAAATAAAATATAGAAATAACCGTTTAGGATGATAAGTATTTATCAAAGATTATGATGATGGCGATGATGATCTTGGTGATGATGGTGATGATGGTGATGATAATGATGATGGTCTGATGATGACGATGATGATAATGGTGATGATGATAATGATGGTGATAATGAGATGATGATGATGATGAAGATGATGACGATTATGATGATGATGATGATGGGGATGGTGGTGGTGGAACGTGGTTGTGATGGTGATGGTGATAGTGGTGGTGGTAGTTGTGATGGTGATGATGATGTTGGTGATGATGATAATGATGATGATGATGTTGGTGATGGTGATGATAATGATGATGATGATGATGATGTTGTTGGTGATGGTGATGATGATGATGATGATGGTGGTGGTGGTGATGACGATGGTGATGATGATGATGGTGATGATGATGATGATGATGATGACAATGATGATGATGATGATGATGATGATGATGATGACAATGATGATGATGATGATGATGATGATGATGACAATGATGATGATGATGATGATGATGATGATGATGATGATGACAATGATGATGATGATGATGATGATGATGATGATGACAATGATGATGATGATGATGGTGATGATGATGATGATGATGATGATGATGACAATGATGATGATGATGATGATGATGATGATGATGATGATGATGATGATGATGACAATGATGATGATGATGATGATGATGATGATGATGATGATGATGATGATGGTAGCTTTAGCTCTACGGATAATAATCTAGCAACCAAAAAAAAAACATTTAAGACGATTTTTGTTTCAGTATCCTGCATAGAATGCTACGTCTGTCATTCTCGCGAATCCTGGGAAGCTTGCCGGAACGTGTTGAGTCGCACGAATTGCTCTGGAGTACACACCGACTACGATACATGTATAAAACAGTATATCGTAAAACCAGGGCCTAATAAGACTAGAATAATAGATTACATCAAACGATGTGGCGCCAGAGATGAATGTGACGTCATCAGAAAAGGCTGCAAAGCACGTGGGTATCATTGTGAGCAGGAGTGTTGTCGTACTGACTTATGTAATAACAGATCTGCTGGACTCTTACCTGCGGTCAGCGGTATTTCTTATGTGACATACGTATTGTCTTGGTTTTTCTTGAGACTTTATCATGGATAATGGTAAGAAGTAAAAATGGAATAGATACAAGTAGACAGACAAACAGACAAACAGACAAACAGACAAACAGACGAACAGACGAACAGACGAACAGACGAACAGACGAACAGACGAACAGACGAACAGACGAACAGACGAACAGACGAACAGACAAACAGACAAACAGACAAACAGACAAACAGACAAACAGACGAACAGACGAACAGACGAACAGACAAACAGACAAACAGACAAACAGACAAACAGACAAACAGACAAACAGACAAACAGACAAACAGACAAACAGACAAACAGACAAACAGACGAACAGACGAACAGACAAACAGACGAACAGACGAACAGACGAACAGACGAACAGACGAACAGACGAACAGACGAACAGACAAACAGACAAACAGACAAACAGACAAACAGACAAACAGACAAACAGAGGCATGCGCAGTATAGCTATCCGATTCACGACGACGACAGCCATCTTGGTATATACATAAAGATTCTACAAAATTGAACACGACAATAATCATTAGCCAGTTTTGCTTAGTAGCGTGCCGTCCCAACAGCCGCTGACCACCAAGCAATGCAGGTTAATAAATTATATGAATTAATGAATTATAGATTTATGAATTACTTATTAATAACGTGTTATAACGTTTTCGCAATTTTTACTCAATTCTGAAATCTTTCTTATGTTTTTTATTCCCAAGAGCAATGTATATATATTTTTTTAGGGGGTGGGGGTCGGGTGGAGGATTAGAGGGGAAGCTGATATATTTGCAACTTTCTCATAATAATAATATAATAATGATAATAAAATAGACAAATAATAAATAAAAATATAAAACGATAGAAGCATAACGATTAAAGCATGTATATATATATATATATATATACACCGAATCCCTAAAACTTTGACACTTTTGCGATATATATACATATATATGAAAGACAGCGATTTCAGTCGTTTTTCAACAAACATTTGTTACCAAGTTGTTCTAGAATACCTAATGAGGCTTTTTAACATGTTTGCAGTTGATTTTCTTCTTGTTTACTTTTTATTTTTCAACAAAAATAGCACTCAAACATATATGTATATATATCGCAAAAATGTCAAAGTTTTAGGGATTCGGTGTATATATATATATATATATATATATATGGATGTGTCTATTCTGACGGTAAAGTGCTCAATACATTGAAATGTAGAGCGTTATAGATTATACCGAAACTCCGAGTAACAGCAAAAGTGATGTCTTGTCTTTGATCTATCTACAATCTATAATCTATATATATATATATATTATATCATAATGCTTTACGTTTGGGGGGGGGGGGGGGGGGGGCAGCAATGAGATAAAATCGTTAATATTACCATGAAGATTAATAGGAATTAAAGTAATTATAGTACGCTCGACAAAATTACTCGATTCTGATTGGTCAAGGGGAGTACAATTAGAGCGTTAATTGTACTCTGTAGAGTCCCAATTATAAAAATTTTTATTTTTTTTTATAAAACGTCTTTTTATAAAATTTTGTCGAGTGAACTATAAATAAGAAATCACACGACCTCGAGTACAATTTGGAATTAATAGGCACTCGTAATGTTTTGAAAGTTCCTTAATTGCACTCGCCTAAAGGCTCGTGCAATTACAAGAACTTTCAAAACATTACTCGTACCTATTAATTTCCAAATTGTACTCGAGGTCGTGCGATTTCCTATACAAACATCTAAAAACACTTATGCATCTACACAAAAACCAGAAAAAATTTTTTTTGAAAAACTTATGAGTAAAATACTCCAGTTTCACATTCGGTGGAAACCGCTGTTTTTGAAGACCACAGACTCATTTGCACAGGCTTAGCCTCGTTTATAAGTCATCTATTCAAATACACCATTAATGACGTCGTCGAATAGCTGACTTATAAACGAGGCTAAACTGTGCAAATTAGTCTGTGGTCTTAAAAAACAGCGGTTTCCATCGAATGTGAAACTGGTGTATTCACGGACATTTCTTAGTAAGTCCATATATTGTCTGTAACACCAAACGTTTCATTCTCCCATGCGTGTGGGATTAACTCTGATTAAACTGATACTGGATTTTTCAATGATAATAGCAAATATACTCAACATCTGCACGAAAAGTTTTGAATTTTCAAATATTTTTTGTTATTGTTGCCCCCCCCCCCCCCCCCCAAGACGCAAAGCATTATGGGATGTGAAAGTGGTGAATGAAGAGTTTCACATTAAACGATATTTGGAAAAAAATTGTGTAACATTGTTCATTTTAACTTTTTGATAAGTTATCTATGGATTTAAACCAATCAAACTAGCCAGCTGAAACAGTGACGTAGGAATGATGTCACTGCAACGCTGAGGTGTCATTAAGCCTATGGAAATTACTCCAGCGCTTATTCAGACATGAACAATTCATACTGACATTCCAGGTAGTATCGGGATCGAGCACAAAATCTCAATAGTAACAAACAAAATAGCGTAGAAGCATGCATCGTTTGCTTATCTAAGGGACTGGCTAGAACAAGACCTTGCGTAATTCGTGCACCCGAGGGCAGAGGGACGTTATGTTCGAAGTCCATCCGACGAGCCAGCTTTGCGGATTTCTTGGTGGTACGGAATAGTGGAAAGCAATACTTTTTGTATTTTATTTTTGGACCCCATCGTATCTACATAAGATATTTTTTTAGCACCTAAGAAACTGTTCAATGGATTCAAACTATTATGATTGATCATCTATTTAGAAAAAGCTAAGTGACTCAAACAAGTCACATTCAACATTATCAGCTGTTATGCGATCTCGATCTGCTGAAGATTCGTGAGCGGTGGGGTGGGGGAAGGGGATGGAGAGGGTAACAAAGCTTTACTTTTCTGATGCAAAAAAAAAAAAAAAAAAAAGGGGGGGGGGGGGGGGGGGGGGGGGTAACGTCTCCCCGGCCTCTGTGGCTGCTATGGCCATGTTATGTGATGTTAACATTTTTTTATTCTGAAAGATATAATTCCCAGTCCTCGCGCGACAAGTGTTCAGCCTTCACTAGTCAGCGCTTGTGTGTGTAAAATCCTTTGCTTTTTGTAAAAAAAATGCTTGTTACGATCCAAAAACTCTTAAAAATCTGCTAAAAAAGTGCAGAGGATAAGCTCGATTCTTGAGGTCCTAGTCAACTAGCTACTTTTCACTGTGTGCTTATATTATTGTTTACATACAAAATTTACCTTAGATTCGCTGCCAAAATGTATAAAATATCTCGAAAAACATAAAATAACTACTTATCATTATATATTGATGGTTTTCAAACTTCTAGCTTGAGCAACAAGACCGATGGAAGTGGATTGCCAAACTTCACCTACAAAACCGCCATTTTGCCTGGCAGAGAAAATGGTGGGTGGCATTGTTTTCGGCGCGCAGTGCATTGTAGTTGATTAAGGATCTTATATAACCAATAACCAATGCCTTAAATATTTCATTTTTATTCTATGTGGAACTTGCCCTAAAACAGAGTCTAGATGAGTCTACTGACAACCTGACAAATGCCCTAAAACTTAACTCACAACTAAAAAAAGCCTTGACATTTAATTGACAAGAAGTCTGAAATTTAAGTGAAAACTTGACAAATAAGCGAAACTTTACACTGACAAAACTCTGCTAAACTGTTTTCCCCGGAAAACCTCGTCCGTCTGCTTAATTCGATTTTTACATTAACAGTTAGGTGACTGATGTCGATGTAAAAAAAAAAAAAAGTGAGATTCGTAAAAATAGAAAAAAAATATTTTCCTTGTATAGAAGCTGCTAACTGCAGCCATAACTAAAGAAAGGAATAACCGAACGGACTTTTTTGTTTGACGAGAGAATTTATTACTTCCCTTTGGAATATCAAGAAAAAACTTTGACCAGTGTTTATTAGACCCTTAGAGATTATTCCAAGAAACGTTTCAGCCGAATTAAATTTTGAGCGATTTTCGTACTAGCCATTTTACACTGGCGATTTGTGAAGCGATTTTAGATGCAATTTTAACGGCAATTTGGGTCATAGTCAAAAATAGTAAAGAAATAACTTGTAAAGGCTTATTCAGGACACCAATATTCCTTGGACAAATGTCTCTTTAGAAGCAAAGAAAAAAAAAAAAAAAAAAAAAAATTCAAAAATCGTCGCAAAAAATTACCAGTGCAAACGGGCCTCAACATGGCTGGCGTGACAACCCTCTATTCCAAAGTCTCTCGAGTATATTCAAGTGGTGTATTTTTACTCTATTTACGTACGTGCAATATATCATCTCACTAAATATAGTCCAATTCAATGTGGCAAGACTGATATATATGTAAATCCTCTTACTATGTCAAACTCACGCTAAAATACATGTCGTGTTCTTTGAATTTTTAACCCACTATTGTCTGGCGTCTTTAAAATAAACCTCATATCATACCAAGCAATCGAACCCACACATTTGTGGACACACGAAGTTACGTATTCTGATAAGATATCTGTGAGCTATATCTGTGAGTTATATCGTCCCCGAGCAGAGCTCATGATTAAATTGCTACCGTTAAGCGATCCTTTGGTACAATTTTTAAGATATTTGGACAGATAATATTCATTTGAAAAATTCAGACAGATATTCATCGATTCTGGCAGTCTTCTTTAAAGGTAAATATTTTCTATTTATCTGTTTTGTATGCTATATTTTACACTAGTTTTCTTCATTTTATTATCCCATTTCATGTTCTTCGCTAGCTTCGACCTGCAATTGAAACTATATGGCTGAAATATGATTCTTTAAGTGTGTGGAAGTTTTGAATTGTTGAGGAGTATTAAGATGGATTTCTCACTCGATGATATCGATGAATTCAGAAAGTCTAGAACAAGGAAAATGCAGGAGAAATAGAAAAAGAAAGTGAAGGAAGGATGAAACGATGAAAGGAAGAAATGAAGGAAGGAAAGAATGAATTAGGAAGGAACGCAGGAAAGAAGAAACGAATGTAGAAAGGAAGGAGAGAAGGACAGCAGGAAAGAAGGTAGAAAGGAAGAAATGAAGGAAGGAAAGAATGAATTAGGAAGGAACGCAGGAAAGAAGAAACGAAGGTAGAAAGGAAGGAGAGAAGGACAGCAGGAAAGAAGGTAGAAAGGAAGGAAGGAAGGTAGGAAAGAAGAAAGAAAGAAAGGAGTGAGGGAAGGGAGGAAGGAAGGAAGAAAAGTAAAGAAAGAAGGAAAGAATTACTTCATTATAGGCAAAGTATAATGAGAACTATTTCTGTCGATTCTTCGGATTATGAAAACTAGTTATTTTGAGAATGAAGACAATATGACGTCAACGATCAATAGCGAGAACTGAAAACAAAACGACCACAAACCGCAAAAGTACTGATTTCGAGCCAAAATAGAAAAAAGCCTAGACTTGCTGCCCTCCTTGTACTCCTCACTGATCATCAATGAGCCAACAAATGTCATCTTATGAGTGAATGAGTGAATAAGATGGAAGCTTAAAAAACAACGTTGAAAAAAGAACGAAAAAAGAACTAGCTTCCGAAACGTTAGTAGAGCTGCAAACTTTTTTTCTCTTACACGGGGTTTAAGTTTCTTTCGTATTCACTTGTTGTACTCAACAAGTGAAAAAAAAAAAAAAAAAAAGAAAAAAAAGCCCCAACCACCGTAGTAACCACTAGTCATTATCACTGGATCACTACAACCATGATATCTATAATCTTACTTTACCTTGCCTACAAACAATAGAGTATACGTTTATCTGTACGTGATGAAGACTAGCTTGACTCGAAAGCTCGTCATCGATCGATCCAAGTAAGTCGAATGTACTGAGTGTCCAAAGTTAAACTTTTTCATAATTCTAAAAACACATATATGGAGAATAAGAACCACTATTTCTGGTTTATCACACGATTATTTCTAGACTTCAACCATAACATTCTTTATGGAAATGTAAGTTTTTCAACAGACGAAAATAAAACTAATTATTTTTCCTGATATTTCCTGATATTTCCCTGTTCAATTTTTGCAGGACTCAATTTCCCAGAGTGCTTTGTAAGCTTTGATACACATTGTCTATTATCAATACTATTTTTCAAGGTGTTATATTTTTCTACTTTTCTATATACAGTGCACGTGCACATATGTTTAGCCGAAACTGAGGACGTTTATATGAACTAAACTAGCATTTTAAAAAGTAAAATTATTGAAGAGTGTGAGAAAAATATAATAGAGATTAAAGAAAAAACCACCGATAAATTTTACAATTCTTTCGAAGTTTCAGCGAAGAAAATTTCAGGAAATTTCAGTTCTACTATGGTCGTGTTCTTTACTCGCGAAGATAAGTTTGTCCCGTTACTCAAAGTATAATTTCTGTCTTATGCACAAATAGTGAGCTCGCGTAGTTTAGGATCTGAATGGGGTTTACTGACAACTGCTAAAAAGGCCTTTTGCAACAACAGTTCACGTGACCCTACCCCCCTTAAATCGAGCAAATGTCGAAATGAACATCAAAAATGAAAAGAGCACCTAGCCCTCCAAGTGACCAATACGGCCGAAACTTTTTTCATTAAGAGTTCGTTCGCTTTTTTCAGAGAAGGATTTCAATCATTTTCTTAAAAAAATATCTCAACTCGATAATTAACCTAAGGGCAAAACACGAAAATATTTTCTGGAACTTTCCATAAAGTTTGAATAGAAACTACAATCCCTTTGGCAAAAACGAATATTTTATACGGGGCAATATCCAAATTGTAGTAATGAACCTCGCTTTATTTTGCTAAGTTTGACCAGTAATCATCGCACATTTCGAGGAATTTAGAGAGGATATTACGGAACGGCTTTCTCTTCACATATATTAATGTTTATTGGAAGAATCTTTGTTGTTTTTCTTACGCTTGCCATTTAAATAATAAGTAAATATAACGTTATGATAGTCAATATAGAAACGTTTTCTCACTCGTAAGGACTTTATTCTCATTAAATTATTTAAAAAAATATTCTCCAACTTTATTCTTCATTTAATTTTCAAATTTTCAAATTTTATTTTCTCAGTTTCAATTTTACAAAATATTGAGATAAAGATCTAGAAAATAAATAAATACGTGAGAAAAGAGCCAGTGGAAGTACTAAGTTAACTACTCTGATAAATGATCTGCGTGTCAAATATGACTTAATTGTACTCTAAACCCCCTGGACTTGATGGAGTGATTCCTTGATGATACCTCTTCTAGGGTATATTGCTTACTATTGAAGAGCTTTCGCTGTTAAATAAGTGCAGACGAATATTGAATCTTTTTGACTGTTTTACGGGTTTCTGATCTTGTTTAGATATGATCAGGGAGGTGATCGTAAGGTGAGGGTTTTCGCTGTATTTTCGGAAGCAAACTAAAACAGATCGATAAATATTATAACAACAATAAGAACGAGGAAAACAAAACAAAAAATTAAATAAAATGAAAAAAAAAGAAAGTTAAAAACGAACAAACAGCAACCATTAAAAAAAAAAAATAATAATAATAAAAAAAAAAAAAAAAGAAAAAAAAAAAAAAAAAACAAGCAAAAAGGATAATACAATTGGCATACAAAAAAATGACAAAAACGAAACAAGCAATAATGGAACATGCAAGCAAACATGTAAGGACAAACTTTACATATTTGTCCGACACAAACGTCTTTTGCGTTTAATTATTTAAAAAGAATGACGTAATAAGCGTGAGCAATAACCCGATAAAATAATATTTAAGAGTGACATAATCAAGGTCACGCACGGTCTTTCTGTTACGAACTAGTCAAGAAAATATGACCGTGTCCAGGTACTAGTAACGTGAACGTGCGGAACTGAAGAAGAATGACGTAATAAGTGTGACCAATAAACCGTTATGATAATATTTAAGAGTGGCATAATTAAGGTCACGCACGGTCTTTCCGTTAAGAACTAGTCAAGAAAATATGACCGTGTCCAGGTACTAGTAACGTGAACGTGCGGAACTGAAGAAGAATGACGTAATAAGTGTGACCAATAAACCGTTATGATAATATTTAAGAGTGGCATAATTAAGGTCACGCACGGTCTTTCCGTTAAGAACTAGTCAAGAAAATATGACCGTGTCCAGGCACTAGTAACGTGAACGTGCGGAACTGAAGAATAATGACGTAATAAGTCTGACCAATAAACCGTTATGATAATATTTAAGAGTGGCATAATTAAGGTCACGCACGGTCTTTCCGTTAAGAACTAGTCAAGAAAATATGACCGTGTCCAGGTACTAGTAACGTGAACGTGCGGAACTGAAGAAGAATATTAATGACGTAATAAGTGGGACCAATAAACCGTTATGATAATATTTAAGAGTGACATAATTAAGGTCACGCACGGTCTTTCCGTTAATAACTAGTCAAGAAAATATGACTGTGTCCAGGTACTAGTAACGTGAACGTGCGGAACTGAAGAAGAATATTAATGACGTAATAAGTGGGACCAATAAACCGTTATGATAATATTTAAGAGTGACATAATTAAGGTCACGCACGGTCTTTCCGTTAATAACTAGTCAAGAAAATATGACTGTGTCCAGGTACTAGTAACGTGAACGTGCGGAACTGAAGAATAATGACGTAATAAGTGGGACCAATAAACCGTTATGATAATATTTAAGAGTGGCATAATTAAGGTCACGCACGGTCTTTCTGTTACGAACTAGTCAAGAAAATATGACCGTGTCCAGGTACTAGTAACGTGAACGTGCGGAACTGAAGAAGAATGACGTAATAAGTCTGACCAATAAACCGTTATGATAATATTTAAGAGTGGCATAATTAAGGTCACGCACGGTCTTTCCGTTAAGAACTAGTCAAGTAAGATATGATCGTGTCCAGGTACTAGTAACGTGAACGTGCGGAACGGAAGAAGAATGACGTAATAAGTCTGACCAACAAACCGATTTGATAAAATTTTAAATTAAATGTGACGTGATCAAGGACATACACAGGAAATGATAATAACTTATTTGCCATAAGTGGACTTTCTCTAATGAAAGTTCATTGATCATATTTATTTCCATTCACTTTTATTGAAGCAATTTTAAAAAACCTTTAAGAAATTAAACACAAGATAATAGTTTGGTCATAAAATAGTAAACAGACACTGATAGTGGATTATGAGATCATTTTACTTAATATGCTGTAACTTTAACCCCGATTTAAGCGAGACGTATTCAGATCTCCAGGAAGAACTAGCAGAACTTGATTATTTATATTTGTGGTTATCATCAATGGGTTTTGATCAAAAATCTAAAAAAGTGTTTAGATAGCAATTCCCGAGTTCGCTTGACTGACCACAGAGACACAGATCAAGTTTTGAAATCCATACGTTTACCGCATTTTTCTACCCTAGCCTTGCCTTGAATCTAATGTTCTGTGGTAAAGGTTTATTGATGAGACTTATGGTATATAGCCAATAGACCTATTTGTACCTTTGGCGTAATGTTTTCCAATTTCAGACCACATGTCATTCTCTTGAGAATAAGATTCTTTGTTTGAGTTGTATCCATATTCATGTGTCTTCTCATGCGCAACCGTTAAACAAAGGAATTATACTCTAGGGAATGACACGTGGTTCTTGAGAATAAGATTCTTTGTTTGAGTTGTATCCATACTCATGTGTCTTCTCGTGTGCAACCGTTAAACAAAGAAATGATACTCTAGGGAATGACACGTGGTCTGAAATGGGGAAACATTACACCCAAGGTAAAGTGGTACATTTTTAAACATGCCTGTGCCCTCTTTCTATGATTGAATTGAATTAATAACTATAGTTGTTCAATTTACTGATGCAAATAAAGGAATAAATAGAGGAGTAAAATACTGAATGAATTGTGCCGGACGAAATATAATTTTTTGAAAAAAATAAATTGGACGTTGAAAGAGGAATATTTGAGATGTTCTAAGGCCCGTTCACACGTGCGATTTTTGCAGCGAATTTTGGTGCGATTTTTGCGGCGATTTTTGAAAATATGAGAAATTTCAACTCACGCTTCTCAAGAGACATTTATTATAAGTAATAGCATGACTTGAGGGTGATTAGTAATTAAATGTCCCCGAAAGCCGAGGGAGGTTTTGTTGAAGTCCCGACGCCGAAGGAATGATTACCAAGGAATAAAACTGCTCTTAGGAAATATGTTAGCTTTCGTACGATGCATAAATTACAAAGTTTTACAAAGCTGTTTTTATGCGGCATACTTAAGGGAATTCGCCTTTGTTAAACGCGACAATGGCGAATTGAACCAGCATTCATTAATTCGTGGTGCTTTATTCTAATTCACTTTGGTTGGAACCGTCTTGATTACGTCACAAATAGTAAGAAAAATTCTCGGCTAGTCAACGTATGCGCAAAGATTATTCAATGGCTCCCACAAGTGCTGGGGTGTTCAATAGTGTGTAGTCCAGAGTCATTGCACAAAATTTTCGATTGGGTCAACGCTACCCAGCCATGATCCCGGTGATTGTCATATGAGGGACCATGCCTGCATGGATAGTGATGAGGGATATTTAGACTAAATATCCCTCATCACTATTCATCCAGGGGGATGTTAGACCTTAAGCATCCCTCTGTAAACAATGGATTCCGAGGTAATCATGATATTTTCCAGGTGATCTTGGTGTCCTGAATATAACTTTACGAGTAATCCTTTACCATTCTTGACTATGACCAAAATCTTCGCAAAAATTGCACAAAAAATCGCTGCAAAAATCGCCCGTGTGAACGGCCCTTTAGTAGACTTGTGCCTTTCACCCTAAGTATAATGATTAGATCGAAAATGCAAATCATAATTATGCAATTTTTTTTAGCTTCGTTGCGTTGGACTAGCCGGTCGGTTTCACATTTGTTTTTCAATTTATTTATTCTTTTTACTGAAATGTGAACATTTTTTGCACTATGGTTTCAAGTCGAAGTTTGCCTTGATAAATAAATAAATCAAGTTCAGTCTCGACTTGGAACAATTGTTTTGTAATTATCCAAGAAAAATCCATTAAATGCGAATCGAAAAACCGTTGGCACCCAGAAACTATTTCAGAAATCATTTATTGTTCGTTAAACAATATGAGACGATTCTCTGACCACAAGAAGTTAGATAGTTGTTTACAGATTGTTCAGCGAGCGATGCACAATTTCTGAAATATTGCTGGTGCCCACGATTTTTCGATTCGCACTTTAATTGTAAATACGAGTTTCTGTTTTTTGTTTTGGAATACACACACCTTTTATATTACTTTGTTTGAATTATGCAGTTATGTTTAAAACCACGAAAGGGTGTTATTTAATTATAATATATTAATATCAATTGCTCATGAACAAAAAAGCCTACAACCGGTCAAGGTCGTATATCATCATTATTGACATATTTATGAGAGTCACTTGTTGATGGCGAACCAAGAAATCTTGTGAAGTTCAAGCCATTGTTATTAGAGAAGAAAACTTGCAAAGAGATTTATATAGAGAGACAAAATGGTAAGCAGTTTTACTTAGTAGTAAGGGATCGATGGGCTTTATAGAATCACTTCGACATTGACCTTGGTAATCGGAATAAAAGACGAACTTGCAGTCGAATTTTATAGAACTCTTAATTCGGCTATTTCTTTCGTTTTTGTTTTTTTGCCACGAAGGATAGAGACATTAGAAAATTAATATCATCCAGTTTTCATGGCGCAGTTTCATCTCCGATGACCATCGTACGTTTTTTACCTCAGTGTAGCTTATAGCTTTCTATTTATCTACCATAGCAGACAAAATCGTCTAACGCGTTGCTACGTACGTTTTGACCCAATTCAAATCTTTTGGGAATGATATTCTTTGTCTCTTATTTCGATATCACATAAAAATGTTTTGAAGCAAAAGTTTTTATTCCCAGAGGTTTTGAATTGGGTCAAAATGTACATAGCAACGCTTTAGATGGTTTGCTGTATTGATTTTTATATCTCTTATCCGTCAAAATGTTCTTTTAAAACGTTTATAAAATTCCTTCTTACGCAATAAGTCAAGCTTATTTTTTATTAGGAACTAGATTCGTCTCTTGTTATACCTTTTCAAACCTTAATATGTCTATATCGATCCTAGCTAACCGTGAATTTTATGATACTAGACTCAGTCATATTGCTTAACCAAAGCTGTTGCTCTCTAATGAATCCTAGCAAGGACACTCCAATCAATCTTTTGTCCTCTCGTTTCCTGGGAATATGTTCTATTTGCTAAGCATTTTGAGAAGATTTATTCATGATTTTAAAATGGTTTTCTAATTACAAACCAAGTTTAAAGTTCTAAAAGCCATTGTAATCGAATCAAATACAATACTTTTATTCTCGGAGCTAAAATAATTTTTTTTTTATCATACAATGATCTTACAACCCGGTAAGGTTCTAGATCATTCAATGCACGTAGAATTAATCATCACTCATATCTCTTAGTGACAAAATATCACTGCATAAAATTTGTATTTAGGAAATACGTTTTAAAAAAGGCAATTTGAAGTGGCTTGTAGAAGAACAGTCTCGTAGAGTCCGTGACAAGTATTAATTATTGTTTCGCAGTCACGTCAAGCTGAAAACAAAATATTTCCTTCACGATATAATAACAAAGCGAGGTAGCTCTTCAAAATTTTAGCACAAATTTTCTATATAAAATAATTAAGAATTCATTGTTTTCATATATAACTCCGGTGAAAATAAAGAGAGAGCCAAAATAGAGGAATATTTTGGCGAATATTTTGGCGAAATTTTATGCAGTTCCCGCTCGCAAAACGTGAGTGAAAAGGCGCTTGAATTTGCTTAACGCATTCTGACGTCACACTGTGATAAATGTGTCTACCTAGCCCTTACCGAAAATCCCAATTAAAATTCAATTTATATATATGTATATGCGTGTGTGAAGTGTACGCGAATAATGTTGGCACAGCGGACGGTTGAACTGTGCGTTGGCTGTTAATATCCTCGCGTTAGGTTTTTATAACACACATCTTTTACCGTATCGGTCGTAAACAGTTTTTTTCCTGAATTCAATCTAGGTATTTCTCTACAAGATGATGAGAGAGTCCAGATAAAATGATGTCACGTTATCTCTCTTTAGTTCTGGTGGTCCTTGTGTGGAGGATATCGAACTCCAATTCCTTAAAGTTATTCCAATATGGTTCAATTGTTGGTGATGCTAAACTACCGAAGAGAGATGATAGCTCATCAAGTGCGATACAACTGGAACCAGGAATATTGTTATCAGGCAAACAATATTCAAGTTTGTATGTAAGTACAAAGATTGTGTGATTAAATACGCTTGTGTACATAAAGCTATATACTGGCTTTTTCTCGCTTGAACCACCTGGCTTGCCTCGAGTTATTTTCCAAAATATTATGGCTGTGCTGAGGCGAATAAAAAAACCTTAGACCATCGACACTCTTTATCGGTACTCAACGAGGTGTGTTTTGTGGAAAACCATTGGTGGAATTGCCAGTAAACACACAGTATTATCCCTAAAAAAAGCAACATTTCTATTTTAGCATTTTTATTATTATTATTACGTGTGGGATTCTGGGTCTCAAATGCTACACGATGCTTCTTTGAACTACACAATACTTGACTTTGAAATACAAAAAAATAAAATAAAAATGGAAAAAAAAACAACTTGAAGTCAGGTTCTAGAAAAGCATTTCTTATTAAGAATCACCTTCAGTTTTTGACTAATTCAATAATCCTTCGTATTATTAATATTTTGTGAAAATAGAATAGAAATGACGAGAAGTATTGTGAAACAGACAGCTACGAATTCTGTTGCATTCTAGACTCTAATTAACCATTAGTCTGCTTTTCAGGCAAGCTATTTCAGTATATTTTGAATATGTATTTTTAACGATTTGTAAACAACATAAGTGCTGAGTTGTGAAGAAGAACAGAAAAATAGACGAATTTCTTTAACGTAGGTCAAAGTTTGACTTTTTTCATTATTTTGTCGAAACACCCGTGAAGGCAGAATATTGAGAAAATTAACCTTATCCTATTGTTATACGACTTTCGAAATTTATTCGTTATATTTACCTAACATACAAAAGCATTATCTGATATACATTACGAACAGATAATGGAGTCGAACAGCAACTAGATTTATTCTAAACAGTAATGCTTTTTTGTAACATCAGAAAATTTTTTTTGAAAAAAATATCCATGTATTCTATTGTTATATAACTTGCCATATTTAGCTAATATAAAAAAAACAAACCAATTTATTAACTTTAGATAGTAACGAAAGTCGAGTAGCCACGAAATGCATTGAACAGTTGTAATTAAGATCGAATAGCCAATCAGGATTGACTAGGAACGCGTCTTTGTAAAGATACCTGTAAAAATAAAGCTCGCTTTCGCCTTGCCACTGTGAAAATTAACTACTGGTAATGTTTATCATTGTGAAAGAAGATTCTAAGCTTTCCAGAATGATCTTTTAAATATTTTGAAACACTAGGATTGATTGTGATTACTCTTCTAGGGATTTTCGTTGTTGGAGAAATCCTTTCTCTGAAAGTGTAATTTATTGCAGATGAATTGAACACAGCATGGCTTTTCTTTGAAGCTCAATCATGACTGCCAACACTTATTTATTATTGATATCTCAGATACAAAGAAAAATTTGAGTGGAGAAAGAATCCTTGGTTTTTACTTCATTCACTGATATTACTATTGTAAGCTACTCTCATCGTAGTTCATGGACGTTTTTTCTTTTAGATTCAAATAAGATAGACTGATTGTTTTGATAGAAAAATACTTCTCCGTGAACACGCTTAAGTAAATAGTATGAAATATTCCAGCTCGAACTAACTCGAACAAATCTCAATATTCGTAATGAGTAATTTCCGGGTTTTTAATTCTAGCGAGGCATGAAGCCCTTGGTGTTTTGATGAAGATGGAACTGGGATATCTTAAGTGTAAGCCGCTTATTATAAGATATTTCATTGTTTTTGATCTTTGCATTGCGAAATTGTATTTTTGTTCAGGAGAACATACGAGACTTCAAATCGCTAACTGATGATAAAAAATTATGTAAAATCGTAGTAAAAAGCTTGTTAAAATGATCACATTGGACATTATCGGCAAAGCTAACTGAATGAATTATTTAGTACCTTAAAGCCATCTCGAAAATTCCACTTTTAGTTGATGTAATTGCGGATATCGTAATGAAAGTGTTGCCAAATGTAGAATGTGGGGACTCATTGGTGGTTGTCCTCATAAAACTGATGAAACATTTGTAAATCAGGAAGCTTGTGTTGTGGGTGGAAAGAAAATACGGAAACCAAACTTAAGCTATTTTTGTTTGTTTTAAACTTGAATTATTTTAACATACACTCAGTGAAAGCAAATGCAGGGACCCGCGGTTCGCTGTCAAGTTCTCACGAATAGATGACACGAATGAGGAAAATTGTGTTATAGAAGAGAGAGAGAGAGAGAGAGAGAGAGAGAGAGAGAGAGAGAGAGAGAGAGAGAGAGAGAGAGAGAGAGAGAGAGAGAGAGAGAGAGAGAGAGAGAGAGAGAGAGAGAGAGAACACAGAACACAGAACCCAGCGATCAAAACCACACTTTACACTGCAGTAACTCCTAAAATAATCACTTTTTTATCACAGATTTTTCACAGAATCCTTATTTATCTTATCTTCTTTCTATTAACATCTTTCATTTCTCTTAAGGCATTAAATTTAGAAAATATCTAAATAAGAAGCGGCCATTTTTACGAATGGGTCTATAAGTTTATCTCAAATAGGTATTAATACCGTTAAAAAAAGTTAAAAAAATCTGTGATCTGAAAAAAGCACTATGTACTGAAACAAGCCTTAATTTCACCATAAATAGGAAAAGTGCGTAAAACACAAGTATATCTAGTGTTATCGATTATAAAAACGTATTTAAAATAAAGGCTTAAGCCAAAAGAATATTATGTTGATATACATCGCTTTTGCATAGGTGGATTTTTTAAATGCTTTTCAAAAAAAAAAAAAAAAAAATTCACAATATTGTCCGCCAACTAATGCCTGTTAAAAACTAAGCTTTTAAATAAATTATACGAGTTTTATATGGTTATTACAACCAATTCATCGCCTATTCTGTGGTATTGGGTCTTGTGTTTGAACCACAGTAAGATTTCTCAAAATAGCCCAATTGTTACTCATTATTAACCACCTCGAGAGTCATCTTCTACGCCTTACCAGATGTTAGGAAGTGTCGAAAGTCATATATGAAAAATGACCTTTTAGGTTTGTTTTTTTTTGGATGAAGGACAACATCAATGGTGAAGTAATTTGTCATGAATTTGTTTTGGAAAATCTTCAAAATTAAAGTTAAAGAGAGAAGTTATAGAATCACTTCCGATTCTACTTTGACTTTGTTTGTATAACGTAAACTTCAATACGGATGGTTTTATGTTTTTTTTATTGCGGACATCCATGTTTTAATGATCAAGTAACTAAGACTTTTTCTTGTCGTCATTGAAAATATATTTTCTCACACAGATTAGGGGTCACGATTTAGGTCGAAAACTGACTTCGTTTGTATTTGAAATGTGATATTTTAGCTTTCTGAAGATTATCTGTAGAGCTGTTTATAAATGTTGCATGGCAGTTAGGGCTCTTACTGAATGAAGAATGGGTTGATTACTCCAAGACGTGCTGGACAAGGAAAGAAAGAGAGAGAGAAAGAAAGAAGGAAAAAAGGGAAAAAAAAGGAAGGAAAGAAAGAAAGAAAGAAAGAAAGAAAGAAAGAAAGAAAGAAAGAAAGAAAGAAAGAAAGAAAGAAAGAAAGAAAGAAAGAAAGAAAGAAAGAAAGAAAGAAAGAAAGAAAGAAAGAAAGAAAGAAAGAAAGAAAGGAAAGAAAGAAAGAGAGAAAGAAGGAAGAAAGAAAGAGAGAAAGAAAGAAAGAAAGAAAGAAAGAGAAAGAGAAAGAGAAAGAAAGAAAGAAGGAAAGAAAGAAAGAAGGAAAGAAAGAAAGAAGGAAAGAAAGAAAGGAAGTAAAAAAAGACAGAAAAAAGAAAAAAGAAAAAGGAAAGAAAGAAAGAAAGAAAGAAAAGGAGAATACATGAACGAGTGAAGAAAGAGAAACTTAAAGAAGGAAAATGATAGCAAATTAAAAAAAACAAAAAAAAAACAAAAAAAAAAAAACGATTATCTGTCAATCATTTCCAAGACGAATTAAAAAAATATTAAAATAAAAAAAAAAAAAAAAAAAAAAAAATTAAAAAGGAAATTCAGAATAAACCAATAAAGAAAAAGGAAAAAAAAAAAAAAAAAAAAAGGAGAGAAACAGATAAAGAAAATAATTAATTTCAAATCAAAATCCAGCTGTATCTAATCCTAATGCAATGCAAACATGGACTGATCTTTATCACTAATCCACATAAAGAACTCATTCAAAATCCCACTCAATCACTTTTTCACCTTTATCTCTATAGCTTAGTTTTCAGATTCAAAAATCCATCATATCCAGGTGATATGTAAACCATAAGAAAGATTATCTAACATTAGAACAAAGCGGGTCTTACAGAAATCTTTAAGACAAAAAGTTGTCGGTTGAAAATATATTTAATCCTGAAAAAATACTATATGGCTTTGTGGAATACTCTAGAAACATCAGGTACAAGTTGTAAAAAATTCTAAAAAAAAGTCATACAAATTTGAATAAGCTTTCAATTCTAAAAATATATCTCAAATTCAGTATGTGATTGACTGCTAAAAATTGTGTAAAGTAAGAGTCATTTTATACGATATCTCATTTATATTAATATTCATTCCAATTTTCTCGAGAAATGGAGATTGTATCTCAACAGTCAAAACAATCTCGCAATTATCATAAAATCATGAGAATTCTAACTTTTTACCAAGCATTTTAAGTTTGTTTTTGATCCGAAAAGCAATTACGGTTTAGTCGCTTCCTTCCTCACGTATTTATCATAGAAAAACAGAACAGTAGAAAGGATTTTGATATAATATAAAAGTTATACGAAATAATTAAAACTGGCTTCGAAATTGTGGTATTGTCTCTCCCGCTATGGATCGAATACAATTCTGGATGAAGCCGGGTTGGAATTGTAAAAGGATATTCTATTGTCAAATGAACAAAAGTATCGCTGAGAAAACAAATATTTTATAGCGGTTGCATTTTGAAATATATATATATATAGATTATGGTTAAGATATTTTAGAATTTTGTAGCAGTATTTGTATCAGAATTAGAATGGAATATTTGAACACTTTAAAGCGTATATTTTAAGTCGTTGAAATATTGCCAAAAGATACGAAGATGTGTAAAAAATTGTCCAAATTCTCCGAGCTGATTGAAAAGCTTGTCCTAATAAATAGTATAGTTATTTCAGAGTAGGACGAAAAAATATGATAATATGAAAAGACCTTTTAATTATTTAGCAAAACGTAATTAGAGTCATCAGTAGATAGCTGTGATACACATTATATCTAATGCGCGCTCTGTACATTCTAGAAGGTTTGAAATAAGATTCAAAGTACGTTCGTGTGTCTATGAAAATTCAATCTCAAAAAAATTTTTTTGCACATTTAAACGCATATGAAAATATTTCATAATTTGTAAAATAACGTCTAATGCTTTGCCAGTTCTGGAAGGGTTGAATAACATTCCTACTTCGTTCGTGTATCTATAAAAAGCTTGATCTCAGAAGCAATTTTGTACATTTATGAAAATATCTCAAAATGTAAAATAAATTATTCTTAATGCTTTGCCAGTTCTAGAAGTGTTTGAATAACATTCCTATTACTTTATGATCGTTCAGTCAATCTATATTTCTCGATGGCATATTCTACAGGCAGTGTTATAGCGGCTTTTCAATCATAATATTTACATGGAATATTATAAGCAAAACGACAAAAATAACATTTTGAGAGATTTTTGGATACATTTTATTGAAATATATTTTATCATGATGATCTTCATTTTTCATTAATATTGAATATATGTGGAAAATTAATTTATACGAGCTGTATAATATAAAACATATTTATTATTAATGCTGCGGAATGGTATAAATGTGAGTAGTTAGGGAAAAAAACAACTCCTATCTGTCATAATTAAAAAAACAATTTCGGAGTTGTTCAGGAATTGAAGGGCAGGCTGGAGATCGTCCAGAAACGCGTCATGTAGGTTTCCGATAATTCATTCGTACATTAGTTATGACACAGCACTGATGAGCCAGAGTCGTATCCCGCGTCTAGAGAAAAAGAGTAAATATATTTGCTCCAGAACTTTTGGGAAGACATTTGACCCCGCCTCATGCCTGTTTTCGAATGGCCCGCAATGTCGCAACGAGATGACGGCCGCAATCTGCGTTGTGCCGACCGCGGTTCCTTACCTCAGTGAAGAAGAGGGCGTTTTAAAAATAGTTTCCCCCCCTGCAATGCTTTTTAAATTTAGTTAGCGTTGTATATGTATATATATAAAGTAGCTTTTTTAAAAGGTTCAGAAAATAGTATTTCAATTTTTAAGCAAATACAACCCCAGTCTTAATCATCATAGGAAACAAGCCCCCCTGCTTTGTCGGTTTTACCCTCGTAAAACTAGGCGTACTAGTAAATAAGGCGTAATAATTACTGCATCATAACAGGAAATAACCATTACAAATGCAGCACCCATAGATAAAATATTTACTGGAATCGTTGGAAAATTTATAAGAATTTCCTGTTAGGAACCTAAACCAGGCAAATCCAACATGCTATACACCGATGTTACACTTTTATTCTAAATATTCTAATATTGTATAATAAGATAAGTTTTGGTTCAAAAAAAGTATGTTTTTCAAAGAGTAAGGTTATAGCTTCCAGAGATTTTATTACTTATAAGAAGACTACACTGAGACGTAAAATGAACGTTTTTATCTCCGTGATCTTTTCTCTTGCCAGGGTATGTTGGCCGAATGAGATTTGCTTCTCTATTGTGAGGTTTTTTAATCAGCTTGTGATCGAGCTCAAAAGACGCCTGTTTCGCTGAGAAAAAGATCTTTAAAATCTAAATACGTTGTGTTCTTTTTAGAGCGCGAGTCCTAAATGTAAAGCGTGTTTGAGTATTTATAACTTAACACACAAATTTTTGCTGCTTTGTTGGTATAGATGCTGCGCGCTGTTGCTGCTGCTGTTGCTGCTGATGTGACTGCTGTTGCTGTTATGGTTGTTGCTGCTTGTGTTGTTGCTGCTGCTGTTACTGCTGTTTTTGCTGCTGTTATTGCTGTTGCTGTTGTTGCTGCTTGTGTTGCTGCTGCTTGTGTTGTTGTTGCTGTTACTGCTGTTACTGCTGCTGTTGTTGTTGCTGTTATTGTTGTTGCTGTTGTTACTGCTGTTATTGCTACTGCGCGTTGCTGCTGTTATTGTTGTTGCTGCTTTTGTTGTTGCTGATGTTACTACTGTCAACCAATTGAAATTCGACATTTTCACACCACAATGCTTAGGCCCACAGTCAAACGTGCATCAAATTAAAATAGTTCTCAATAACATGAATACTAAAGGTTTTAACTGTTGTTACATTGTCTCTGACTCTTTTGTCAAAATTTATTGACGTTTCGGCTTACGACCTTTACAATAAGACCTAACTGAAGACAAAGATTTAAAAAAATCAATACTACTCGCACAATTATCTCCAGTAAACACTGCATTTTGACATGAGGTTTTCTCTCGCATACTTTTCTGCATACTTATTGACGGACCATTACGAGTTAACTGGCGCCATTTTAATACTGGTGTGCCCTACAGCCATCATGAGGTTAGACTTTGAGTCTGACCGTTGACTATACATTGCTTGCATTACGTAGTAGACGCTGTTCTAGTCGTTGTGGTTCAGGATGTATTCAATTTTTGGCTTTGTTTGGGATATCTTGTCAATAGACCTCTTTACCTTCGTTGTTTGTTGTACCCATTTCAAACCACGTGATGCCACTCTTGGGAGTTGATTCTTTCATGTGTAAAATTTCTAACAAAAGAACATTTCTCAAGGGAATGTCATGTGGTCTGAAATGGGCAATTTGCATACGAAGGTAAAGAGGTCTATTTGTCACAGTTTATGGGATCAATGTTTAATACACGCATCAAGCATTCCGCACTACTGCTCTAAGCGCATGCGCAGGGGATTATAAAGTGGGATAATATAATGTTTTGTAAAATATGCAATTTTTTGGTATATTTGACTCAAAATTCACTTAACGGTACGTGATCTTGAATATTTAATGAAAATTGTGTTTGACAAGAAAAATACAACTAAAATATAACATGTTTTTTAAAACATTATCTCACTTTTTAATCCCCTGAGCATGCGCTTGGAGCAGTAGCGCGGAATGCTTGATGCGTGTATATGATATTTTGTCGGAAAAAATACATTAATGTTTGACAAAATTTGATTTTTTCTAGAAGTTAGGGATCAAATGATAACTACAATTTTTGCCAACTTTAAAGTTTTCTCACTTGCAGTTTAATAATATGCGTAATGGTAAGTTCACTAGACACACCGTGCTGACGAGGCCCAATACAGGCCGAAACAGCTGTCCACGGTTTCTAGTTGAACTGGCTCATTTTTCAGTCGACTTGATGTTGTCAAAGGCCTAACGGCAGTCTTCTTCAGTCGCTCATATTAAGGCTCGCAACTTATCCATTACGCATATTATTATCTCTGAGCCTATCCCTCATGGCCTAGTGCCTTAACTCTCATCTGCAGTTTAATAACTTTATCTGTAACGAAAATACCTTTAATATCAGATATCACCACGATCAAAAAACAATTTTCTATTTAAATAACAACCAATTAATCTTAAATAGTGACTTAGAAATGACGTCACTGCAAAATTGAGGTGTCAGATTTGATTGAATGCACCGCTTTTGGCACGAGCGAAAAATAAAAACATTGCGATAAAAACATAAAAATCGTTACTCTTTGTCACTTTTATAAAGCGCTTTTTAGCAAGTTATACATTTTTTCATTTCGGAACTGGAAATTCATAATTTCATGAAGGAAAATGAGAGGTCAGGCTACCAAGGGTGAGCCCTCAGTTTTACAAATTTTCTCGATTCGAATTAGGTAAAAAAATTTCTCACATCAGCTGGAAAATTAGTTTAAAACCTAAAGCTAAAAATAAGTTGAACGTATAAAGCGCGCGACAACCAAATAAGTAATATCTAAGCTCAGCGGTAAGTTGTCATTCATTTATAATCATTATACTTGGTAGTGTTTATGAAAAGTGAAGCCCCAAGGCAATAGAACTATATCACGCTAGCGTGCATGACATTATAAGATATTTTGGGGATTTTTTTTTGGTGAAAAACTGAAGATTTACTATGTAAAAAAATGTTATTTTTTGTCAGATTTTTTTGGACCCTTTGAAAATATGTGACTTTTTTTTTGCATATGAAAGGTTCAAAATTGTCTCACTTTTTAGGACAATTTGGACCCTTTGAAAAATGTTTTTTTTTGTCAGACTTTCTCACATAAATTTTAGTAAAATTACAAAGTTTCGTAAAGATTGCTCTTAAATTGACGAAGTTAGGGATTTTTGAAACTATAAATTTTTGTAGAATTACACAACATTACTTTGCAAAAATGCTCATAGTCTCAAAAAAAATATATCTTCATTAGTTTAGACCCAATTTTTACGAAACTTTGCAATTTTACTACTATGGATGTGCACAATTTGATAGTGAACTTGTTTTTCTTGTGATTCAATTTTTTAATGTCGCGAAATGTTGGTCTATAGAGCATAAAAAACTCTTTTATTGTAGAGGCAAAATCATTTTACAGGAAATTGGAATCCTTTTTACGTCTTGCGTTATGAGATATTTATTCTTTGTTTACACTAAAAAATGATTTTTCCAATTTGAAATATTTTCAATTAGGCGCAAAAAGTAATAACCATGAAAATGGATTGAAGTTGTAATACTTACTGCGGAAATAACAGATAATTGGGAATTGGAATAAAACAATTAAGACTACCCTGCACGACCCCTGATGCAATAAACTTCTATTAACTATACACTTAGTGTTGGCTTATAGCTATCGATTGGATACACCTATTTCAATTAACCTTGATAACGGGAGATCCGAAATGATCGATCTGAGATCTATAGGGCAAGGGTTTTTGGTACGTAGGCTGTACGAAAAACTTCATAAATATTGCAAGTGAATAATTGAAATCACGCTTGCTGATATTGAATTGCTAATTTGTGTCACTTATCGCATTAGTTCACAAAAATTCATCTTAACAACCACGATTCGTATTTGTCTCAGATCGATTATTCCAGATCTCCTGTTGTCAACGTTAATTGAAATAGGTATATTGTCTTAAGAAGGACTGAATTATCTTTTTTTTCTTTTGTGTCATGAATTGAGAAGTAGTGAGTATTATATCCATAGCTCTTTTATAAAAGAGGTGATTATATGGCGAGAAGACTTAATCTTACAAATACGACTTATCATATTTTTCTGCTAAGCTTTTCGTTTAGTTTTTTCTTTTATTTATGATATTGGAAATTGAAGTTGTCGAATTGAATAAGAATATGGGATAAAAAGAGGATGGATGGATGGATGGATGGATGGATGGATGGATGGATGGATGGATGGATGGATGGATGGATGGATGGATGGATGGATGGATGGATGAATGAATGGATGGGTCGATAAATATATTCCTATTTTCTGGTCCAGTGTCCTAAAAAATCGTGCGTTCTGATTGGCTTTTTGAGCGTGCGGTATTTCACAGTATCTGCTCGCGGTCCGGTATCCTGACGTCATCCGCGCGCGCGCACGCGCATGGGAAAGCGTCGGATTATCCCTTGTGTGAATCGATTGGAAATATGATTTATTATGAACAATAAGATTATTTGAGTTCAGTACTTCATTTTCAGAAGGTTTGAAGCAGTAGGAAGTTCATAAAATGAAAAATATAGAAATATCAAGTGTTCATGGTTCGAGTGTCCTCACTGCAACACTTATATCATTTATACATGTACATTTCATCTAATTAATGCACAAGTACATTGCTTCAGGGGATATTCCATAGTCGCCGCTTCAAACCACTTCATAACTAATATATTTATTGCTTTTTCAGATCAACTCCAATGGAGTAATATCATTCACCAAGAAACTAATCACTTACCACCCAACCGACCTTTCAAAGCAACAGGATAAAACAATCATCGCGCCTTACTGGGCTGACGTGGACACTCATATAGGAGGAGAAGTCTGGTACAGAGTATCTCGAGAATCTAAGGATCTCATTCGGGCCAATGAAGATGTTCGGAGAAGTTTTCAAAATTTTCGGGATTTTAAATCAATATGGACGTTGATTATCACTTGGGAGAGAGTGGCGTATTATGGGAGAAGTAGTAGTAATGGTGATCTGGTGAGTTAAATTGTTACACTTGTAGATTTTTTCCATTTTTCTTTCTTTCCTTCCTTCATTCGTTCTTTCTTTCTTTCTTCCATTTTTCTTTCCTTTGTTCCCTCTCAACACTCGAGAATTGTTGAGGACAATTCCGCTACGCGTCGTGCTTCTACTAACACTTCTCTCGTGTTCTGTCAACCTCTTCGTGCTTTGTAACTGCACACAGCATGCACGCGCACTATCTATTTCGTCATTCCACTACGCGTCGTGCTTCTCCTAACACTTCTCTCGTGTTCTGTCAACCTCTTCGTGCTTTATAACAGTACACAGCACGCACGCGCACTATCTATTTCGTCATTCCACTACGCGTTGTGCTTCTACTAACAGTTCTCTCGTGTTCTGTCAACCTCTTCGTGCTTTATAACAGTACACAGCACGCACGCGCACTATCTATTTCGTCATTCCACTACACGTCGTGCTTCTTCTAACATTTCTCTCGTGTTCTACCAACCCCCACATGCTTTATAACTGTGCACAGCACAAGGTGAGTTTTCTTTTTCTTACAGTTTTCCTTACGACATTTTATTTTTTTAATTTCAGGTGAATACATTCCAGACCGTTATCTCCACCAATGGCCAATCGTCATTTGTAACGTTTCTTTACGATCGGTTGGATTGGACAACTGGCAGGTTGAATGATGGGGACAAGAGAGGCTTAGGTGGAAACCCAGCACAGGTAAATATGGATTTTGTAAAATCCCTTTTCTTAATCTGCCTGTTTGTCTTTTTGTCTGTCTTTTTGTCTGTCTGTCTGTCTGTCTGTCTGTCTGTCTGTCTGTCTGTCTGTCTGTCTGTCTGTCTGTCTGTCTGTCTGTCTGTCTGTCTGTCTGTCTGTCTGTCTGTCTGTCTGTCTGTCTGTCTGTCTGTCTGTCTGTCTGTCTGTCTGTCTGTTTGAACTTTCTTACTAAATTGTATTACTTTAATTCCAGTCAGGGATCATCGCGGAATCTGTGGTATACAAGCTGCCTTTCTCAAGGACAAATGATGTTGTTCGTTTAGCGGAGACCAGTAATGTTGGGTATCCAGGGAAATGGGTGTTTCGACTCGATGAAGGGATCGATAAGCTTGAAAAAGATATCTGTAAGACAAAAGGTATGTAGGATGCCGTGGATGCATGAATAAAGCAACGAACGAATGATAAATAAAATGGGCAATGGATTAAAATAATTATTAAAAACATGGATGAATAAAGGAAGGAAGGAAGGAAGGTAGGTAGGTAGGTAGGTAGGTAGGTAGGTAGGTAGGTAGGTAGGTAGGTAGGTAGGTAGTAAGGAAGGAAGGAAGGAAGGAAGGAAGGAAGGAAGGAAGGAGGGCAGAAAGAAAAAAGCTAGCAAGGAAGGAAGGAAGGAAGGAAAATTGAAAGAAAAAAAGCTAGGAAGGAAGAGAAAAAGAACAATGGAAAGAGAAAAATTGTAGCCACATGCAAGAAGATACAGCTATTGCAAAAAATTAAGGCTTTGGTTAACGTTGTGTTGCTTGTTGTATACCAAGCCCGAAATGCAGTATGGGTGACGTGAATTCAACCAACAAAACATCATAACAATATGCATGGATTTTTTCCAGACTTTGTCTGAAGGTTTTTCCAGAATATTTTCTTCAGCGTTGACATTATTTACATATGAATATAATACATTTCAAGCTTGGTAACATGCAGCATGCAACAAGCAAGAAAACCTTAACCAACCAACCTTTTATTTTTATCTTTATTGAAATAACTGCAGTATATAATCTCTTTTATTTATTTATATTCCAAACAGGAGCTGTAACCCTACATCCCAATATTTTCATTGTCAATACAACTGGCAACGTTACGTATTCCAACGCCTGCCTTTGGCCTGAGCACGGCTTTGAGTGTACATATAATGACACATTACGCTTTCCTGGAGAATTTAAAGACAGCCGTGCATTGTGCAGAGTACCAGCATTAAAGAAAATTGGGAATGTTAGAGTGAAGTTATCTAGTAGGAATGATAAGAATATAAGCTTTGTTGGTGATATTAAAGCAGGTATGATAGAATAAATGTGTATTATTGGACATTTTACAGCGCATATAATTTTAATGTTTCACATACTTTTATGCACGTGCTTTTGTAAGTTAAAACGACACTGTCCGGTTTAACCAAATAAGGCCTGTAAAAGCTTGTTTGCCATAAAGGAAAAAGCCCGTGTAAAAGGTTCCAGAAAAGACTCATTTTCAGTTTTAAATTCGTCTCATAAAATTTTGCCAATCTCTTTTTTCTTCTTCATATTTTTCAGTGACAAAAGAGAAATATAAAATAATAATGAGTCCAACAACACCTCCAACGACTAACCCAGGACCGCATTCCAAGGGATCCACGGGTTCTGGTTCAGGGGGAGGAGGAACCGGAAGTGGCAATGGTAACAAAGGTACCACCGGAAGCGGAAATACGAACAGCAATAACGGAAATGCAAAAGGAAATAACGGAGATAATAATAATAAAAACGGAAATGGAAATAATGGAAACGCAAATAACAACGGAAATGGAAATAACAATAACGGAAATGGAAATAACAACAACGGAAATGGAAATAACAATAACGGAAATGGAAATAACAACGGAAATGGAAATAACAATAATGGAAACGCAAATAACAACGGAAATGGAAATAACAATAACGGAAATGGAAATAACAACAACGGAAATGGAAATAACAACAACGGAAATGGAAATAACAACAACGGAAATGGAAATAAACATGGAAATGGAAATAACAATAACGGAAATGGAAATAACAACGGAAATGGAAATAACAACGGAAATGGAAATAACAATGGAAACGGAAATAACAACAACGGAAATGGAAATAACAACGGAAACGGAAATAACAATAACGGAAATGGAAATGGAAATAACAACGGAAATGGAAATAACAACGGAAATGGAAATAACAATGGAAACGGAAATAACAACAACGGAAATGGAAATAAAAACGGAAATGGAAATAACAACGGAAACGGAAATAACAACAACAAAAATGGAAATAACAACAACAAAAATGGAAATAACAACGGAAATGGAAATAACAACGGAAATGGAAATAACAACGGAAATGGAAATAACAACGGAAATGGAAATAACAACGGAAATGGAAATAACAACGGAAATGGAAATAATAACAAAGGAAATGGAAATAACAACGGAAATGGAAATAACAACAACGGAAATGGAAATAACAACGGAAATGGAAATAACAACGGAAATGGAAATAACAAGGGAAATGGAAATAACAACGGAAATGGAAATAACAACAACGGAAATGGAAATAACAACAACGGAAATGGAAATAACAACGGAAATGGGAATAACAACGGAAACGGAAATGGAAATAATAACAACGGAAATGGAAATAACAACGGAAACGGAAATAACAACGGAAACGGAAATGGAAATAATAACAATGGAAA
Source organism: Anthopleura sola (assembly GCA_023349425.1). Taxonomy (NCBI): domain Eukaryota; kingdom Metazoa; phylum Cnidaria; class Anthozoa; order Actiniaria; family Actiniidae; genus Anthopleura; species Anthopleura sola. The sequence continues at coordinate 3,286,340 of JALHLI010000023.1, forward strand.
TGGAAATAACAATAACAAAGGGAATAACATGCAGGGGAACGGAAATACCGGTAATGGAAACAAGAATAATAATAATAAAAACAACAAAGGAAGTGAAAATAATAAAAATGGTAATACTGACAAAGGCAATAAAAACAGCAACAAAAACTCCAATACAAAAAGAAATAATCAAAATGGCGGTGACAATTCGAACAGCAAGAATGGCAATGTCATAGGCAACCCAAAGGAAGTCCACGGGAACAAATACCTTACAACTATCAAACCAATAACCCGTTACTCGCCGTGTCCAGGGGTCAATATTGACAATGGTCAACTGGTTGAAACTAGAGTGAAAGACAGTTATAGGGTTAAATGTGATCCTGGTTTCCATCTGCATGGGAGTGACCGCATCAAGTGTTACAAGGATGGCAACCAGATGGGTGTTCTTCCTGTATGTATAAAAAGTAAGTTATTTACCTAGTATGTGGGTTCTGTAAGTTAGACATGCCCTGACTTACATCAGCCAAGAGGTTGTTTCAGGGTTCTATCTGTAAGTTAGCCATACCCTGACTTAGATCAGCCCAGCAGTTGTTTCAGGGTTCAATCTGTGAGTTAGCCATGCCCTCTAACTTAGATCAGCCCAGAGGTTGTTTCAGGGTTCAATCTGTGAGTTAGCCATGCCATGACTTAGATCAGCCCAGAGGTTGTTTCAGGGTTCAATCTGTGAGTTAGCCATGCCCTGACTTAGATCAGCCCAGAGGTTGTTTCAGGGTTCAATCTGTGAGTTAACCGTGCCCTGACTTACATCAGCCCAGAGGTTGTTTCAGGGTTCAATCTGTGAGTTAGCCATCCCCTGACTTAGATCAGCCCAGAGGTTGTTTCAGGGTTCAATCTGTGGGTTAGCCATGCCCTGACTTAGATCAGCCCAGAGGTTGTTTCAGGGTTCAATCTGTGAGTTAACCGTGCCCTGACTTACATCAGCCCAGAGGTTGTTTCAGGGTTCAATCTGTGAGTTAGCCATCCCCTGACTTAGATCAGCCCAGAGGTTGTTTCAGGGTTCAATCTGTGGGTTAGCCATGCCCTGACTTAGATCAGCCCAGAGGTTGTTTCAGGGTTCAATCTGTGAGTTAGCCATCCCCTGACTTACATCAGCCCAGAGGTTGTTTCAGGGTTCAATCTGTGAGTTAGCCATCCCCTGACTTACATCAGCCCAGAGGTTGTTTCAGGGTTCAATCTGTGGGTTAGCCATGCCCTGACTTAGATCAGCCCAGAGGTTGTTTCAGGGTTCAATCTGTGAGTTAGCCATCCCCTGACTTACATCAGCCCAGAGGTTGTTTCAGGGTTCAATCTGTGAGTTAGCCATGCCCTGACTTAGATCAGCCCAGAGGTTGTTACAGGGTTCAATCTGTGAGTTAGCCATGCCCTGACTTAGATCAGCCCAGAGGTTGTTTCAGGGTTCAATCTGTGAGTTAGCCATGTCCTGACTTAGATCAGCCCAGAGGTTGTTTCAGGGTTCAATCTGTGAGTTAGCCATGCCCTGACTTAGATCAGCCCAGAGGTTGTTTCAGGGTTCAATCTGTGAGTTAGCCATGCCCTGACTTAGATCAGCCCAGAGGTTGTTTCAGGGTTCAATCTGTGAGTTAACCGTGCCCTGACTTACATCAGCCCAGAGGTTGTTTCAGGGTTTGATCTGTGAGTTAACCGTGCCCTGACTTTGATCAGCCCAGAGGTTGTTTCAGGGTTCAATCTGTGAGTTAGCCGTGCCCTGACTTACATCAGCCCAGAGGTTGTTTCAGGGTTCAATCTGTGAGTTAGCCGTGCCCTGACTTACATCAGCCCAGAGGTTGTTTCAGGGTTCAATCTGTGAGTTAGCCATCCCCTGACTTAGATCAGCCCAGAGGTTGTTTCAGGGTTCAATCTGTGGGTTAGCCATGCCCTGACTTAGATCAGCCCAGAGGTTGTTTCAGGGTTCAATCTGTGAGTTAGCCATGCCCTGACTTAGATCAGCCCAGAGGTTGTTTCAGGGTTCAATCTGTGAGTTAGCCATGCCCTGACTTAGATCAGCCCAGAGGTTGTTTCAGGGTTCAATCTGTGAGTTAGCCATGTCCTGACTTAGATCAGCCCAGAGGTTGTTTCAGGGTTCAATCTGTGAGTTAGCCATGCCCTGACTTAGATCAGCCCAGAGGTTGTTTCAGGGTTCAATCTGTGAGTTAGCCATGCCCTGACTTAGATCAGCCCAGAGGTTGTTTCAGGGTTCAATCTGTGAGTTAGCCATGCCCTGACTTAGATGAGTCAGCGCAGGAGTTGTTTCAGGGTTAGTTGAAATCTAATACTTTTCCCTGTGTTTTAGTTGCAGATGATTCAAGATTTCGTCGCATGGCTTTTATCGCCTGGATCGTCGTCCCTTTAGTCATCGTAATATTGATATTCTTAATAATAGTCCTAATCCTTATACACAGAACTCACAGATCGAGACAGCTTAGAATAAAACAAGAAAAGAAAAAACTCACAAAGGACTCAGAATCTTGTGTATAGCACATGCGGTTTCTGCACAGTATGGAAATTATATGGTGATGATTATTTGCCCGGCCAAGTATCGAGAGAATCGCCCATCCTGCATCAAAACCAAAACATGAGCACAAGAAGATACGCTTTAATGTGCAAGGGAAGATTCTACTTGAACACGTACAGGACAAAAGAAATGAACGGCTCTGCGCTGATATATTTCGAAGTTACTAAGCGAGTGACACGTTATCGTTTTTGCGAATAAATATGTTTTCCAAAAATGAGAGACAGCGTGACAAGGAACTCTTGAAATTGAAGTTGACTGCGTTTCCTCTAAGAGACGGTTTTGATATTAACGATGAAAAAGCTTTTACATTCCGCTTTTGAACATGAAGACATTCGTCTTAATATAGGTTTTATAGGTTTTCCAATCTAAAAACAGACAAACAGACAAACAGACAAACAGACAAACAGACAAACAGACAAACAGACAAACAGACAAACAGACAAACAGACAAACAGACAAACAGACAAACAGACAAACAGACAAACAGACAAACAGACAAACAGACAAACAGACAAACATTAGGTTAAAAGCTTCTTGTATCAAACAGGTAAAAAACCTTAAAATTGTGAAACAAGACCTAAAAAATCTTGGAAGAAAAGAAACAATTACAAAAACAATGCAAAGACATTGAAGCACCTTTTTAGTGCTTGAGCTGGATGAATCCTTTATAGAAGGAATAATAACAATGTATATAGTTCTATAGAAAACATACTCTTTCATTTGAAATTAATTTATGATTATTTTTGATAAAATGTTTAGAATGAAGAACGAATGTATTACAGAACCATGTAATCAAAATGATGTTTATACAGCTTATTAAGCCATCAATATCTTAAACGTTAATAATGTAAACAAATTATTAATATAGAAAAAATGAACGTTCATATATGACGTCATTGTAGTGGTTGTTTCCTACTGTTCTTTACATTTTCCACTTCATTTTCCACTCCACACTTCGGTCTCCTTATCTAATCGTTCATCCTCTAATGTTTGACAAAAAGGAAACTAACAGGGAACAGGGAACAGGAAACTAAAAGGGAACAGAAAACTAACAGGGAACAGGGAACAGGAAACTAAAAGGGAACAGAAAACTAACAGGGAACAGAAAACTAACAGGGAACAGGGAACAGGAAACTAAAAGGGAACAGAAAACTAACAGGGAACAGGGAACAGGAAATCAAAAGGGAACAGAAAACTAACAGGGAACAGAAAACTAACAGGGAACAGGGAACAGGAAACTAAAAGGGAACAGAAAACTAACAGCGAACAGAAAACTAACAGGGAACAGGGAACAGGAAACTAAAAGGGAACAGAAAACTAAAAGGGAACAGAAAACTAACAGGGAACAGGGAACAGGAAACTAAAAGGGAACAGGAAACTAAAAGGGAACAGAAACCTAACAGGGAGCAGGGAACAGGAAACTAAAAGGGAACAGAAAACTAACAGGGAACAGAAAACTAACAGGGAACAGAAAACTAACAGGGAACAGAAAACTAACAGGGAACAGAAAACTAACAGGGAACAGAAAACTAACAGGGAACAGAAAACTAACAGGGAACAGAAAACTAACAGGGAACAGGGAACAGGAAACTAAAAGGGAACAGAAAACTAACAGGGAGCAGGGAACAGGAAACTAAAAGGGAACAGAAAACTAACAGGGAACAGAAAACTAACAGGGAACAGAAAACTAACAGGGAACCGGGAACAGGAAACTAAAAGGGAACAGAAAACTAACAGGGAGCAGGGAAAAGGAAACTAAAAGGGAACAGAAAACTAACAGGGAACAGAAAACTAACAGGGAACAGAAAACTAACAGGGAACAGAAAACTAACAGGGAACAGGGAACAGGAAACTAAAAGGGAACAGAAAACTAACAGGGAACAGAAAACTAACAGGGAACAGGGAACAGGAAACTAAAAGGGAACAGAAAACTAACAGGGAGCAGGGAACAGGAAACTAAAAGGGAACAGAAAACTAACAGGGAACAGAAAACTAACAGGGAACAGAAAACTAAAAGGGAACAGAAAACTAACAGGGAACAGGAAACTAACAGGGAACAGAAAACTAACAGGGAACAGAAAACTAACAGGGAACAGAAAACTAAAAGGGAACAGAAAACTAACAGGGAACAGAAAACTAACAGGGAACAGAAAACTAACAGGGAACAGGGAACAGGAAACTAAAAGGGAACAGAAAACTAACAGGGAGCAGGGAACAGGAAACTAAAAGGGAACAGAAAACTAACAGGGAACAGAAAACTAACAGGGAACAGAAAACTAACAGGGAACAGAAAACTAACAGAAAACAGGGAACAGGAAACTAAAAGGGAACAGAAAACTAACAGGGAACAGAAAACTAACAGGGAACAGGGAACAGGAAACTAAAAGGGAACAGAAAACTAACAGGGAGCAGGGAACAGGAAACTAAAAGGGAACAGAAAACTAACAGGGAACAGAAAACTAACAGGGAACAGAAAACTAAAAGGGAACAGAAAACTAACAGGGAACAGGAAGCTAACAGGGAACAGAAAACTAACAGGGAACAGAAAACTAACAGGGAACAGAAAACTAACAGGGAACAGAAAACTAACAGGGAACAGAAAACTAACAGGGAACAGAAAACTAACAGTGAACAGGAAACTAAAAGGGAACAGAAAACTAACAGGGAACAGAAAACTAACAGGGAACAGGGAACAGGAAACTAAAAGGGAACAGAAAACTAACAGGGAGCAGGGAACAGGAAACTAAAAGGGAACAGAAAACTAACAGGGAACAGAAAACTAACAGGGAACAGAAAACTAACAGGGAACAGAAAACTAACAGGGAACAGAAAACTAACAGGGAACAGGGAACAGGGAACAGGAAACTAAAAGGGAACAGGAAACTAACAGGGAACAGGGAACTAACAGGGAACAGGGAACAGGAAACTAAAAGGGAACCGGAAACTAACAGGGAACAGGAAACTAACAGGGAACAGGGAACAGGAAACTAAAAGGGAACAGAAAACTAACAGGGAGCAGGGAACAGGAAACTAAAAGGGAACAGAAAACTAACAGGGAACAGAAAACTAACAGGGAACAGAAAACTAACAGGGAACAGAAAACTAACAGGGAACAGAAAACTAACAGGGAACAGGGAACAGGGAACAGGAAACTAAAAGGGAACAGGAAACTAACAGGGAACAGGGAACTAACAGGGAACAGGGAACAGGAAACTAAAAGGGAACAGGAAACTAACAGGGAACAGGAAACTAACAGGGAACAGGGAACTAACAGGGAACAGAAAACTAACAGGGAACAGAAAACTAACAGGGAACAGGGAACAGGAAACTAAAAGGGAACAGAAAACTAACAGGGAGCAGGGAACAGGAAACTAAAAGGGAACAGAAAACTAACAGGGAACAGAAAACTAACAGGGAACAGAAAACTAAAAGGGAACAGAAAACTAACAGGGAACAGGAAACTAACAGGGAACAGAAAACTAACAGGGAACAGAAAACTAACAGGGAACAGAAAACTAAAAGGGAACAGAAAACTAACAGGGAACAGAAAACTAACAGGGAACAGAAAACTAACAGGGAACAGGGAACAGGAAACTAAAAGGGAACAGAAAACTAACAGGGAGCAGGGAACAGGAAACTAAAAGGGAACAGAAAACTAACAGGGAACAGAAAACTAACAGGGAACAGAAAACTAACAGGGAACAGAAAACTAACAGAAAACAGGGAACAGGAAACTAAAAGGGAACAGAAAACTAACAGGGAACAGAAAACTAACAGGGAACAGGGAACAGGAAACTAAAAGGGAACAGAAAACTAACAGGGAGCAGGGAACAGGAAACTAAAAGGGAACAGAAAACTAACAGGGAACAGAAAACTAACAGGGAACAGAAAACTAAAAGGGAACAGAAAACTAACAGGGAACAGGAAGCTAACAGGGAACAGAAAACTAACAGGGAACAGAAAACTAACAGGGAACAGAAAACTAAAAGGGAACAGAAAACTAACAGGGAACAGAAAACTAACAGGGAACAGAAAACTAACAGTGAACAGGAAACTAAAAGGGAACAGAAAACTAACAGGGAACAGAAAACTAACAGGGAACAGGGAACAGGAAACTAAAAGGGAACAGAAAACTAACAGGGAGCAGGGAACAGGAAACTAAAAGGGAACAGAAAACTAACAGGGAACAGAAAACTAACAGGGAACAGAAAACTAACAGGGAACAGAAAACTAACAGGGAACAGAAAACTAACAGGGAACAGGGAACAGGGAACAGGAAACTAAAAGGGAACAGGAAACTAACAGGGAACAGGGAACTAACAGGGAACAGGGAACAGGAAACTAAAAGGGAACAGGAAACTAACAGGGAACAGGAAACTAACAGGGAACAGGGAACTAACAGGGAACAGAAAACTAACAGGGAACAGGAAACTAACAGGGAACAGGGAACTAACAGGGAACAGAAAACTAACAGGGAACAGAAAACTAACAGGGAACAGAAAACTAAAAGGGAACAGAAAACTAACAGGGAACAGGGAACTAACAGGGAACAGGGAACAGGAAACTAAAAGGGAACAGGAAACTAAAAGGGAACAGAAAACTAACAGGGAACAGAAAACTAACAGGGAACAGGGAACAGGAAACTAAAAGGGAACAGAAAACTAACAGGGAGCAGGGAACAGGAAACTAAAAGGGAACAGAAAACTAACAGGGAACAGAAAACTAACAGGGAACAGAAAACTAACAGGGAACAGAAAACTAACAGGGAACAGAAAACTAACAGGAAACTAACAGGGAACAGGGAACTAACAGGGAACAGAAAACTAACAGGGAACAGGAAACTAACAGGGAACAGGGAACAGGAAACTAAAAGGGAACAGGAAACTAACAGGGAACAGGAAACTAACAGGGAACAGGGAACTAACAGGGAACAGAAAACTAACAGGGAACAGGAAACTAACAGGGAACAGGGAACTAACAGGGAACAGAAAACTAACAGGGAACAGAAAACTAACAGGGAACAGAAAACTAACAGGGAACAGAAAACTAACAGGGAACAGGGAACTAACAGGGAACAGGGAACAGGAAACTAAAAGGGAACAGGAAACTAACAGGGAACAGGAAACTAACAGGGAACAGGGAACTAACAGGGAACAGAAAACTAACAGGGAACAGGAAACTAACAGGGAACAGAAAACTAACAGGGAACAGGGAACAGGAAACTAAAAGGGAACAGGAAACTAACAGGGAACAGCAAACTAACAGGGAACAGGGAACTAACAGGGAACAGAAAACTAACAGGGAACAGGAAACTAACAGGGAACAGGGAACAGGAAACTAAAAGGGAACAGAAAACTAACAGGGAACAGAAAACTAACAGGGAACAGGGAACAGGAAACTAAAAGGGAACAGGAAACTAACAGGGAACAGAAAACTAACAGTGAACAGGAAACTAAAAGGGAACAGAAAACTAACAGGGAACAGAAAACTAACAGGGAACAGGGAACAGGAAACTAAAAGGGAACAGAAAACTAACAGGGAGCAGGGAACAGGAAACTAAAAGGGAACAGAAAACTAACAGGGAACAGAAAACTAACAGGGAACAGAAAACTAACAGGGAACAGAAAACTAACAGGGAACAGGGAACTAACAGGGAACAGGGAACAGGAAACTAAAAGGGAACAGGAAACTAACAGGGAACAGGAAACTAACAGGGAACAGGGAACTAACAGGGAACAGAAAACTAACAGGGAACAGGAAACTAACAGGGAACAGAAAACTAACAGGGAACAGGGAACAGGAAACTAAAAGGGAACAGGAAACTAACAGGGAACAGCAAACTAACAGGGAACAGGGAACTAACAGGGAACAGAAAACTAACAGGGAACAGGAAACTAACAGGGAACAGGGAACAGGAAACTAAAAGGGAACAGAAAACTAACAGGGAACAGAAAACTAACAGGGAACAGGGAACAGGAAACTAAAAGGGAACAGGAAACTAACAGGGAACAGAAAACTAACAGGGAACAGAAAACTAACAGGGAACAGAAAACTAACAGGGAACAGAAAACTAACAGGGAACAGGGAACAGGAAACTAAAAGGGAACAGGAAACTAAAAGGGAACAGAAAACTAACAGGGAACAGGGAACAGGAAACTAAAAGGGAACAGAAAACTAACAGGGAACAGAAAACTAACAGGGAACAGGGAACAGGAAACTAAAAGGGAACAGAAAACTAACAGGGAACAGGGAACAGGAAACTAAAAGGGAACAGGAAACTAAAAGGGAACAGAAAACTAACAGGGAACAGGGAACTAACAGGGAACAGGGAACAGGAAACTAACAGGGAACAGGAAACTAACAGGGAACAGGAAACTAACAGGGAACCGTGAACTAACAGGGAACAGGAAACTAACAGGGAACAGGAAACTAACAGGGAACCGGGAACTAACAGGGAACAGAAAACTAACGGGGAACAGGAAACTAACAGGGAACAGGGAACAGGAAACTAAAAGGGAACAGGAAACTAAAAGGGAACAGAAAACTAACAGGGAACAGGGAACAGGAAACTAAAAGGGAACAGAAAACTAACAGGGAACAGAAAACTAACAGGGAACAGGGAACAGGAAACTAAAAGGGAACAGAAAACTAACAGGGAACAGAAAACTAACAGGGAACCGGGAACTAACAGGGAACAGGAAACTAACAGGGAACAGGAAACTAACAGGGAACCGGGAACTAACAGGGAACAGAAAACTAACAGGGAACAGGAAACTAACAGGGAACAGGGAACTAACAGGGAACAGAAAACTAACAGGGAACAGAAAACTAACAGGGAACAGGAAACTAACAGGGAACCGGGAACTAACAGGGAACAGAAAACTAACAGGGAACAGGAAACTAACAGGGAACAGGGAACTAACAGGGAACAGAAAACTAACAGGGAACAGAAAACTAACAGGGAACAGGGAACTAACAGGGAACAGGGAACAGGAAACTAAAAGGGAACAGGAAACTAACAGGGAACAGGAAACTAACAGGGAACAGGGAACTAACAGGGAACAGAAAACTAACAGGGAACAGGAAACTAACAGGGAACAGAAAACTAACAGGGAACAGGGAACTAACACGGAACAGAAAACTAACAGGGAACAGGGAACAGGAAACTAAAAGGGAACAGGAAACTAACAGGGAACAGAAAACTAACAGGGAACAGGGAACAGGAAACTAAAAGGGAACAGGAAACTAAAAGGGAACAGAAAACTAACAGGGAACAGAAAACTAACAGGGAACAGAAAACTAACAGGGAACAGGGAACAGGAAACTAAAAGGGAACAGGAAACTAAAAGGGAACAGAAAACTAACAGGGAACAGGGAACTAACAGGGAACAGGGAACAGGAAACTAAAAGGGAACAGGAAACTAACAGGGAACAGGAAACTAACAGGGAACAGGGAACTAACAGGGAACAGAAAACTAACAGGGAACAGGAAACTAACAGGGAACAGGGAACTAACAGGAAACAGAAAACTAACAGGGAACAGAAAACTAACAGGGAACAGAAAACTAACAGGGAACAGAAAACTAACAGGGAACAGGGAACTAACAGGGAACAGGGAACAGGAAACTAAAAGGGAACAGGAAACTAACAGGGAACAGGAAACTAACAGGGAACAGGGAACTAACAGGGAACAGAAAACTAACAGGGAACAGGAAACTAACAGGGAACAGAAAACTAACAGGGAACAGGGAACTAACACGGAACAGAAAACTAACAGGGAACAGGAAACTAAAAGGGAACAGGGAACAGGAAACTAAAAGGGAACAGAAAACTAACAGGGAACAGAAAACTAACAGGGAACAGGGAACAGGAAACTAAAAGGGAACAGGAAACTAACAGGGAACAGAAAACTAACAGGGAACAGAAAACTAACAGGGAACAGAAAACTAACAGGGAACAGAAAACTAACAGGGAACAGGGAACAGGAAACTAAAAGGGAACAGGAAACTAAAAGGGAACAGAAAACTAACAGGGAACAGGGAACAGGAAACTAAAAGGGAACAGAAAACTAACAGGGAACAGAAAACTAACAGGGAACAGGGAACAGGAAACTAAAAGGGAACAGAAAACTAACAGGGAACAGGGAACAGGAAACTAAAAGGGAACAGGAAACTAAAAGGGAACAGAAAACTAACAGGGAACAGGGATCTAACAGGGAACAGGGAACAGGAAACTAACAGGGAACAGGAAACTAACAGGGAACAGGAAACTAACAGGGAACCGGGAACTAACAGGGAACAGAAAACTAACAGGGAACAGAAAACTAACAGGGAACAGAAAACTAACAGGGAACAGGGAACTAACAGGGAACAGGGAACAGGAAACTAAAAGGGAACAGGAAACTAACAGGGAACAGGAAGCTAAAAGGGAACAGGGAACTAACAGGGAACAGAAAACTAACAGGGAACAGGAAACTAACAGGGAACAGAAAACTAACAGGGAACAGGGAACAGGAAACTAAAAGGGAACAGGAAACTAACAGGGAACAGGAAACTAACAGGGAACAGGGAACTAACAGGGAACAGAAAACTAACAGGGAACAGGAAACTAACAGGGAACAGGGAACTAACAGGGAATAGAAAACTAACAGGGAACAGAAAACTAACAGGGAACAGGGAACAGGAAACTAAAAGGGAACAGGAAACTAACAGGGAACAGAAAACTAACAGGGAACAGGGAACAGGAAACTAAAAGGGAACAGGAAACTAAGAGGGAACAGAAAACTAACAGGGAACAGGGAACAGGAAACTAAAAGGGAACAGGGAACAGGGAACAGGGAACAGGGAACAGGGAACAGGGAACAGGGAACAGGGAACAGGGAACAGGGAACAGGGAACAGGGAACAGGGAACAGGGAACAGGGAACAGGGAACAGGGAACAGGGAACAGGGAACAGGGAACAGGGAACAGGGAACAGGGAACAGGGAACAGGGAACAGAAAACTAAAAGGGAACAGAAAACTAACAGGGAACAGGAAACTAAAAGGGAACAGAAAACTAAAAGGGAACAGAAAACTAACAGGGAACAGGAAACTAAAAGGGAACAGAAAACTAAAAGGGAACAGAAAACTAACAGGGAACAGGAAACTAAAAGGGAACAGGAAACTAAAAGGGAACAGAAAACTAAAAGGGAACAGAAAACTAACAGGGAACAGGAAACTAAAAGGGAACAGAAAACTAACAGGGAACAGGAAACTAAAAGGGAACAGAAAACTAACAGGGAACAGGAAACTAAAAGGGAACAGAAAACTAACAGGGAACAGAAAACTAACAGGGAACAGAAAACTAACAGGGAACAGAAAACTAACAGGGAACAGAAAACTAACAGGGAACAGGGAACAGGATTTATTTTGAACAATATGATTATTTGAATTCATCAGTAGAAAGTTCATTAAAATAATCACTCGACAGGTCCCTTTTTTTTCTACAACATTTTACCATGACAGCATGACGGGGATCCATCTACCATACAATAGCCAGTGTAGCTTGCAGGATCTCCATCACGTGGGCAATGACTTCTTACTGAAGTACCGCTGACACAAACAGTTGCATCACGTCGACAACACGAAGCGTTACCATTGGTTACACAGGAAATGCGTTTATCACCACTGCAGATAAGTGCTGTCAATCAAATCAAAGGTATTAATTGATATTATCAACATCAATATTATCATTCGTTTCATTTCATCATCATCATCACCATCATCATTATCATCATTACCATCACCAACATCATCATCATCATCACCAACATCATCATCATCATCACCATCATCATCATCATCACCAACATCATCATCATCATCATCACCATCATCATCATCACCATCATCATTATCATTATCATAATCATCATCACCAACATCATCATTTTAGACTTTCATTTGTACGCTGATGATACTCAGCTCTACATTTGGGGGGCTAACGACCACCAAATACTGGAAGACCTAGGGGGTTCGAGGGCTACTCCCATTATTGCCCCCCCTGAGTATATCCCAACTAACGCAACCCCTAGTTAATCGCCAATAAGAAAAATATATATATGAAAGGTTAATAAATATACTATATAATATAATACACCTAGCTAGGGAGAGAGTCAATCTAATATGATTTAAACTAGAAAGACTGTACTTTGCCCGTGAAAGAAAATTGTATAGCTATATCAGAATCACCAGACTCATCTGCTTATTCCAGATGAGTCTGATTTATTATTTCTGAAGCTTCTAGGTAATGTATTTGCGACCAGGCCTGCATACGAATTCACCAAAGTTGTTAGCCTTGAGAACTAAGGAAAAAGATTTAGAATGGCTTCTCTTGAGATATTTTGGACTTGAACGACGATTCAATGAACTTTTGAAGTCGTGAAGTTGACCGTCGTCCCTAATGGCTTCTAAACCTATGTAAAACCCACACTGACCAATTATCATTTCGAGGGAGGGGAGCCTCGACGTATTAAAAAAAGTTTATTTAATGCTTTACATTTTCAAGAATGATTTTATTTCATTGACCATAATTGTTACAGCATGTTGTAAATATTGTTATATATTGATTTTTAAGAGTTTTATGAGTTTTAGTTTCGATTTTTCTGACCGAAAAAAAAAATCATTCATACCCTACTATACTCTACTGAGGAAGGTTTTGGTGCGCAATTTTTTCCTGTCATGGGCTATGCTAACAACTTGAGCTTGTTAGCTACGCGCTGATTGGCTAGTTACATTTTCTTGTATCATCTAGTTCGAAGTTTGATGTTTATTAAGCTGTAGCTGACTGCAATCGATTTTTAGTTGACTAGAGTTTCTTAGTATCTGTTGTTACCTTTTAGTATGACTTCCACCACAGGAAGACCAGTACAACTAGTAGGAAATTCCAAAAAATTACAGTGACTTTGACACTTGTTTATCACTTCAGGAAAATTCTGCTAGGAATGATTCAAACATCATCAAAATTGAATTTCTAGCATTACCTCAATCAGGCTGTTGACAAACGGGCCTTATACGTTGTGTTACAGCTTGTCAAATTACGATCGCGGTTTTTTCCCGAAAACGAAAATTAGATTTGGCATGTTATGGAACTCTATCCTGGACATACGAATGATAACATACACAGTAAATAACGCAAAGAAAATAGAACTTTTAAACAAAATTTTTTAAATAGACATTTATTTTGATTGTAAATAGAATTTTTTTATACAAGTCCTAGTTCTCCTTTTATTTCAGATTTTATGGAATTGTAAATATTTTATCTTTTATCCTTTGTATTTGAATGAATTGCTTTATAATTTCTCAGAACAAAATAAGAAGAAGAAGAAGAAGAAGAAGAAGAAGAAGAAGAAGAAGAAGAAGAAGAAGAAGAAGAAGAAGAAGAAGAAGAAGAAGAAGAAGAAGAAGAAGCGAGCTTAAGGTAATTCCGTAGTAATAGATCTGAACATAGAATTTTAATGAAACTTCGCACAGTCATTAAGTTAATGCTACTTATTCCAAAAATGAAATAAAAAAGTGGGGTCACCGTGCTCGTTTTGGCGCTAGATGACGGCAATTTATGGCATTTTTGGGGTCGTGCGAAAGAAATTTTCGAATCATGAGAATAAAACAAAAGGCCCCACCACTTTCAGGAAGTCATTGTAACATTAAACTATTTGCGTTATTCTTTCTTTTATGAAGCAAAGCAACAGTTGGATGCCGAAAATTTTCCAGAAAATGCAGTCGTTGTAAAAAACAAGGACTTTTCAACTTTGATGTTCTCCCTAATATCGATCTGGAAACAGTTTTCCGCAGTATGTTTTTGAGAATATCTCGAAAACTGGACATAGAATTTTGTTTAAGTTAAGATATATTATGGTAAACCTATTCCTTATTGATTTACTGAAATAAAAAAGATAGGTCACCGTGCTCGTTTTCGCGCTACAGCTCGCTAAAATACGAATTTTGTCCTCGAAATGTAGTGATCTAGAAAGGACTAGGGAGTGTTTACACACAAAAAAATATAAAAAAAAGACTGTAATATCTTTCTAAATTTATACAAAACTCTCATATCAATGCCAGATACCTCCGATTGATAATTTCCTGGTTGTTTTGGTTTGTTTTCTGTATTTTGTGTATTTTTAACAAACCGTTTTTACCAGCCGGCCGCCATCTTGAAATCGTAATAATGTTCAATGTGCACGAGCTCGCGCTGGCTAAAATCGTGCGCAGTAGCACGTGCAAATTGCAAAACTACGGAATTACCTTAAAAACTAAAATCGCCAACAAAATACCTCTCAAATACCTTCATTCCAAAATTTGTTATATAAGCAGTCTTGGAATAATGTTGAAACAAGTTAAGGAAAAACAGCAATAAACAAAATTACAACATAAGCATTATATTTATTTGACCGTTTTACTTTATGCCATATTGAAAAATGGCAACACATAGATGCAAAACAATAACTGACACCAACGGCTTCATCTTAAGGCTGTTATTACATAAGTTGGTCTGGCAACAGGAAAATTCAAAATGTTTTTTTTCCTTGAAGAAATGGCTAGCCATCTTGCATTCGCTTTTAGTGGCACACACCTTGAGAGCAAAATGTTTTCCTGTTACTTTCATACACCTGTTGTTGTGGCGTTCACAGGTTATTATTCCAGTATTGCATTTTGATGCGCCAATTTTGTCACAGACATAACATTTAAGGGAAACTCCTGCAAAGGGGGAAAAGACATTGATTAAAAGGCGTCATATACCGAAAAAAGGCACGTTTGTAGACATAAAATGAAGAAGAGAGAAAGAAAACGAGGGAAGAACAATATTATATTGCTATGGAAAAAATTGATGAACAAGAACGAGAAGTAAGTACAGGAAGAAGAAGAGGAAGAAGAGAAAGAAGAAAATGAAGCAACAACAACTACAAAAAGAGGAACAACAAGACCAACAAGAACAACAAGTCAGCAATGAACGGAAGAAAAATCTAAAAAAATAAAATAAAATTGAATAAAATCAAAATCAAATTCAAACTTATAATAAGAATAATAATAGTAATAGTAATAGTAATAGTAATAATAATAATGATAATAATGAGGTATACCTGAGTGAAGGATAGCCGCAAATACAAACACCACGGCGACATATTTCATCCTTCAAAACAAGCCAATTCACTCAATAATGCTTGGTAGTGAACCACCAGCTATGCTCATCAAATTATGAAAGTTGTTTACAGAAAGAAAATAGCCCGTGGTATTTCATAATTAGCTAAATAAAATTACATATCAATCAAAATACCATCACATGATACAATTTCTCCAGCATAATTATTTCTTTGCTTAAAACAACAACATTTTCATTAAATTGTTTATGAATTAATATCCGGTAAAGTTTTCAAAATAAGATTTTTAGCAATACCAAGATCTGGAACATTTTCTATGAGTGCATAGGTATTTATGAAAACCCTTGGGAGCCTCCTTAAACGTACGACAAACGAAACGTTACATGATGTTAGAGGTACCAAATTTAGGGTCGCACTAGAAATCGACTTGTGATGACAGATTTTGTCGGATTAAAACGCCAAATTCTACCAAACATTGCCTAGTGCGACCCGGGCTTTAATCATTATTACAGCCATCACAGCTGGTTTAGCTTGGTATGTATTGGGAAGTAGCACGTAGGATGCTTGTAATGTCCACGTGGGGCGGATGTGACATATTGATAAAAACACATGTTAAACAATAGACTACATACCAGATCTCCCTAACAACCACGAACTCTCGACGTAATTACAAAATCTGTTTTCAGAATTGCTTGCTGTTAGGGAGATTAGGAATGTATGACGTCATGCCATTATAAAAGTCGAGCGCTTGCGAAATAGGGTCAGAAGCGATTATGAACAATATGGAGCATGAAGACATGGAAATCGACGACATCGATTTAACCTCAAGACCGCAAGAAGAACAAGTTCCTCAGCAAAACCCTATCGAGTCAGTAACCGAGATTCTACAAAAACCTATCTGCAAAGATTCAATCCCTAAAGAATTTCTGAAAAAGATGTTGGACTACAAGAAATCTGAGCGAAAGAAGCTGCTGAAAAAGCGGAAGAAAGCAAAAGAATCTCTGACGTATTGGGTTTCGAAAAAATCGTTTCTCGATTATCAACTCAACCAAAACAGCAAAGAGATCGAAAACCTGAAATGCGAGGTCGAATGATAGCAGATTACCTGAGTGAAAATTAAGTGGTGAAAGTGTCTTGAATTTTTAGTTATGTAACACTTGCGTGTTACATAACTGTTTTAGACTGTTGCATTCTCCCTGGACTTCATGTTGTTCATAGTCGCTTCTCCTTCTCCTACGGGAGTCGTAAACGTCCGCTTTCATAAGCTAGGCGTTCTGACGAGGCTTGATATTAGCCGAAACGACTCTCCGCTACTTCAAGCTTAGTGCTGACGCGTCAATTGTGTTGTGTAACAATCTTTACAATTTTGTCTGTTGTGTTCGCACATTTGAGAGCCTCCACACAATTTACACAAGAATTTCTGTCTCCCATAAATTCATATGCCATTACCTTTACAGTCTTTACAGATATATCTCTCTCGTTTGTTTGCAAATGCTAAAACCGTTGCATTCCTTACAACTCGATTTTCGTTTGTTATGAGGACATATTTGAGATCCTTTACAATCCTTGCAGTAATATTTTATTTTATCATTTTCACACTTATGAGTTTTTGGCATGGGTTTGAGAATGGGGACGTTGATTTCAGGTACTGGTTCGTCGAGAATTTTACTTTGTTCCAAGTCTGTTGTGACTCCCTGCGAGCCTAAAGCTTCGATGAGTTCAGCTTTACGCATTTTATAATATCCTTTGTTGCCTCGCTCTTTGGCGAGAGCTTTCAACTCTTTCACAGTTTGCTTGTTCATTTTTTATTATAATATTATTCCTTTAAGTCATTTTTTCAATTTTTAAATAAAATGATTTAATTAATTGGGGAGGGGTGGGGGTCAGTCATTTGATAGGTGGAGAGGGGTGGTCATCAATTAAAATTTATTCATTTTAGAATTTGTCCCAGAATCCGTCTTTTCCTATTACTGAAGAAGAAGGAGAAGGAGAAGAAGAAGAAAGAGAAGAAGAAGAAGAAGAAGAAGAAGAAGAAGAAGAAGAAGAAGAAGAAGAAGAAGAAGAAGAAGAAGAAGAAGTAGAAGAACAAGAACAAGAAGAACAAGAAGAACAAGAAGGAGGAAAAGAAGACGAAGAAGCGAGCTTAAAAAGTCGCAAACAAAATACCTCTCAAATACCTTCATTTCAAAATTTGTTATATAAGCAGTCTTGGAATAATGTTGAAACAAGTTAAGGAAAAACACAAACAAACAAAATTACAACATAAACATTATTTTTATTTGACCGTTTTACTTTATGCCATATTGAAAAAGGGCAACACATAGAGGCAAAACAATAACTGACACCAATGGCTTCATCTTGAGGCTGTTATTACATAGGTCGGTCTGGCAACAGGAAAATTCAAAATGTTTTTTTTCCTTGAAGAAATGGCTAGCCATTTTGCATTCGCTTTTAGTGGCACACACCTTGAGAGCGAAATGTTTTCCTGTTACTTTCATACACCTGTTGTTGTGGCGTTCACAGGTTATTATTCCAGTATTGCATTTTGATGCGCCAATTTTGTCACAGACATAACATTTAAGGGAAACTCCTGCAAAGGGGAAAAGACATTGATTAAAAGGCGTCATATACCGAAAAAAGGCACGTTTGTAGACATAAAATGAAGAAGAGAGAAAGAAAACGAGGGAAGAACAATATTGTATTGCTATGGAGAAAATTAATGAACAAGAACGAGAAGTTAGTACAGGAAGAAGAAGAGGAAGAAGAAAATGAAGCAACAACAACTACAAAAAGAGGAACAACAAGTCAGCAATGAACGGAAGAAAAATCTGAAAAAATAAAGTAAAATAGAATAAAATCAAAATCAAAATCAAAATCAAAATCAAAATAATAATAACAATAACAATAATAATAGTAATAGTAATAATAATAATAATGAGGTATACCTGAGTGAAGGATAGCCGCAAATACAAACACCACGACGACATATTTCATCCTTCAAAACAAGCCAATTCACTCAATAATGCTTGGTAGTGAACCACCCGCTTTGCTTATCAAATTACAAAAGATGGTTACAGAAAGAAAATAGCCCATGATATTTCATAATTAGTTAAATGAAATCATATGTCAATCAAAATACCATCACATGATACAATTTCTCCAGCATAATTATTTCTTTGCTTAAAACAACAACATTTTCATTAAATTGTTTATGAATTAATATCCGGTAAAGTTTTCAAATTCAATGTCTTTTGTTTTTGTCTCTTTTGCTGTTATGCAGATTTTAGGATAAATAGGATGTATATTTTTAAGGTGGCTCCAACCTAATTAAGAGCAAATTTACGATTTTTGATTTCTGTCGGTTGACATGATTATTAAGGGGGAACTCTCTACCCAGAACAAGTCTATCTTATATTAAAGGTATACGTGTTAAAAATATACTAAAACAGTTTGGTAGTCAAACCTTGAATAGTGTTGGAAAAAATGAGGGAACAAAAAAAAAAAAAAAAAAAAAAAAAAAAAATCGCAAAGCACTGGCGGCTCCGAAGCCGGAAAGCGGTTATTCCCATTAGGCTCCTGTGAAGTCATTTCGTGATGTTTCCAAGTGATACACCAACAAAATCCTTAAGTTTACGAAAGAGAATTATTGGAAAGACATGGCCGGAACACAACCCTACGGCTTTTAACCATCTTTTCCCTTTTTCCTTCTATGCCCGCTTTTTTTATAAACAAATAAATACATAATTATATTTTAATGACAAAAAAGCAGAATTAATTACAAATATTCTTCAAACTAAAAACTAGGAAATGAACACTGAAGAAAAAAGAAAGCTGCAGCGATTTAGAAAAACTCATACACTCTATCTAAGTTTGATGTGTTGAAGATTTTAACAATTATTGCAAGTCATGTTGTTCTTGTTCTTATTTTTCTGGAGTTTAAAGCTGGAGTTTTAGTCCTTTTGTTTTTATAACTATGACTGGTAATGCATTTGAATATGAAAGCATTCTAAAGAAGACCCTGTTCAGGGGCGAAGCAAGGATTTTGCCTCAGGAGATGGTTTTAATTCCGTTTTCAGAACATCAATAAAAAACATGGCCAACCAAAAAACGGCCAACCACAGAAAAGCAAAATCGATCGAGGAGGGGGCGACCCCCCTGGCTACGCCCGTGCTGTTTATGGATACTGATCACTAGAGCATTGACTGGAAGAATTGATAAGAAAGGCAAAATTTACAGTAACAGCTTAAAAAAAAACTATAATTGCTTTTAACACTAATGAGGTGTAGCTAAAAAATCTCGAGAATATTATATTATGAGTCAATATCCCGGCATGCAAGTTATGACTAGCGGATTATGACGACTTAAGCTGAATGATGTCCAATGGTGATTCACTTGGGTAGAAGGTTATGAAGTACTACATCAGTTGCAACGCTGTCGTCATGATGACCATAGTAATCCTGTGTAAGACGTGAATGGAAAATAAGTTGAATCAAAAACAGAGCAACCCATCAACCCACCCACCAACCAACCAACCAACGAACCAACGAACCAACCAACCGACCAACCAACCAACCAACCAACCAACCAACCAACCAACCAACCAACCAACCAACCAACCAACCAACCAACCAACCAACCAACCAACCAACCAACCAACCAACCAACCAACCAACCAACCAACCAACAAACAAACCAACCAACCAACAAACCAACCAACCAACCAACAAACCAACCAACCAACCAACCAACTAACCAACCAACCAACCAACCAACCAACCAACCAACCAACCAACCAACTAACCAACCAACAAACCAACAAACCAACCAACCAACCAACCAACCAACCAACCAACCAACCAACCAACCAACCAACCAACCAACCAACCAACCAACCAACCAACCAACCAACCAACCAACCAACCAACCAACCAACCAACCAACCAACCAACCAACCAACCAACCAACCAACCAACCAACCAACCAACTAATCGACCAACCAACCAACCAACCAACCAACCAACCAACCAACCAACCAACCAACCAACCAACCAACCAACCAACCAACCAACCAACCAACCAACCAACCAACCAACCAACCAACCAACCAACCAACCAACCAACTAATCGACCACCTAGTAATCAGTGTCGGGATTGTCTTTTAATCTTATTTACATACCAAAGCTTTGTAGAACTGGACACAAGACTGGACCCAAGACTGGCCCCTTGTGTCTTACAGCATGCTGGCTGACCGTTATTCAAACAGGAATAAGGTGTATGACCGCTGCATTTCAGAGCTGGAATTGGAATACATTCATAAAGAAAGAAACTCAATTGTATATCGAATACGATAATTAATAATCAATAATTATTATGATAATTCTTCATGTTGATGATGCAATTATAATAATAATAATAAAACTTTATTTATTCTTGAATGGCAAATAAATTTGAAAAACTCAAGATTACAAGAATAAGATTTGAATATGTACAACAATAAGAAAGCTAATAATTTACGTACAGCTACTTGTAAGAACGTTGCCACACAAGACCCGAACACCCGCAGCCCAGTGGACTAGGAATAAATCAAAAGCACAAAAGAAGATCATGAAGCAGAACTTTTTCTTTTGTACTTCCGATCCACTTCCAATCCCGAAGCCACAAATGCCCAAATGCTGCATGACAACGCTCCCGCAAGCAGGTGTATACAACAACTGAATATAAAAAGTGAATATTATATACATTATTTAAAATCTAATATCAGACGTCATGGAGAAGCATCCCACTTTTTAACAGCATATGGAATGTAACTGTTTTGAAAACGTTTGGTTCTGCATTTAAAAAGTGGAGTTTTCCTTCGGTTCCGTAGGGAATAAACTGACTGGCTTATTGTAGGTAAGAGGTCATAACGTTTGTCATCTAGACGTCTTATGGTTTTATAAAACCGGCGACATAACTCCTCCCTGCGCACTTGAAGAGTAGGTATACTCAAATGAGGAAGACGGGATTGATAATGACTACAATCATGATTAAAACAATGATTATTTATTTATTGCTAATAAGCAAAAACAACAACAACAAACATACTAACTGAAAAATGAAATAAAACAAAACAAAACAAAACTAAAAGACGATAAACAATCGTGAAACAAGAAGTGGGAAACGCAGATCAGTTATGATGGAGAAATTTGATGAAGATTATGATTGTGATTATGATAATGGTTATTGAATTAATACTCTTTAAAAATGCAAAAAATAACAAACAAATAAACAAAAACACAATTATCAAAATCACAGACAACTTGTGGCCAAATAAAGTGAAAAAGGCGACACAGACAAAATAGCAAATAATGAAGAATACCATTAGATATTATTAATGACTATTACCTCTTCTGTATCGTGCAACAAATCGATCATGATTATTTGATTTATCAGATTTGAAAAACACCTGAAGATGTCTTCCCGTTGATATAAAGCTTGGTAGTCTTTGCCATACACTTCCACACCACTTTTTGCCAACAATGTTAGAGCAAGGTCCATCTCGTACGCCTACAAAGTAGTATGAACAGCCAGCCCCGTCTTCGACTTTCAGCATTGTAAAATTTAATTGCACAAGGTAACCTTCTGGTACTGTGATTCTCCAAACAACCACCGAGGAAGGTGGGTAACCAGGACTGGTAATGGTTCCACTAGAGGCTGTTAGAAGGTTATTGTATTTGCACACTGGAAGGTTTCTGTTGCAGCAGGTTGGCTGGCCTCCACTCGAGCAAACATCAATGAAGGCTTGGTTGTCAGAAGAACGTGGGCAGCTTATATTGTTGCTTGACTGACGGACTTCAAAAAAATTACAAATGTATCAAAATAATGTAAAAAATGGCGATGAGGGAGGCAAATCAATTCAAGTACTCTTGCCAGAAAAGAAAACATTTGTAGACCATAGATTGCAGGTTACACTTCATAATACAGTGGAATATTTGTTTCTAAAGTTATGGAAGCGAGCTGGCACTGCAGTGCATTGTTGGACTGTTTTTGGGGACGAAACATTCGCTATCTTGGAAATATGTCGCCTAAAACAGTCCCACTATGCACTGCAATGCCAACTGAACTCAGGTTTTTTTCTCAACCTCAGAACGTCTAATAATCCTGAAAATTTCAATTCTCAAATTTCAATGTTGAAGTTGTATGTGTAACACTTACCAGGACAGCATGACGGGGATCCATTTACAACACAACAGCCAGTGTAGTTTGCAGGATCTCCATTACGTGGACAATGACTTCTTACTGAACTACCGCTGACACAAACACTTCCATCACGTCGACAGCAGGAAGGGTTACCATTGGTTACACAGGAGATGGGTTTATCACCGCTGCAGCTCAGTACTGTGAATAAATACAATCGTCCAAAACATTATTATTGTCATCGTTATACTTAGGCACTGCCCAATAGCAGAGCTCACAGTTCAATTTTTCAAACAAAAGGAGTGCTAAATGCGTGACAGTGTGACGCGGCGTTACAAAACAGCGTGACCAACTCTCCTTGTAGTTTTACAAGTAGGGAAAACTAAAAGAAAATTAAAAGCAGCAGAACACTTATTCAATTCGAAAAAAATAGTTAATAGATCAGTATTTCCTGTATAGAAGAAGGAATTTCTTCAAGCAATTGTTATGCTAAAATATATTTTAAGGTCGGAAAGTGAACGACTTTCATGAATGTTTTCAAGCAAAAGTTTTCAAAACGTATAAAGTTTGTTTCAATTTTTACAATACGTTGAATCTCACGTACAAAATCCACTCCGCTATCATTATTATCATTATGATTATGACGATCATTATCATGATCACCATTTTTTATTATTAATACTGAATACACCAAACTTGTTGAGTCTAAAATAACAGCCAAAAAAGTGACGTTTGATTTGATTATTACGCAGCCTGGCATTTGATATGAAATGACGTAATATGACGTAATGTGGGGTAGCGTAATATTATATACAATGTGTTCTCCCAAGGTCCGTTTTTCCCCATAACATTTACCTGCACAGCATGACGGGGATCCATTTACAGTACAACAACCAGTGTAGTTTGCAGGATCTCCATCACGTGGACAATGACTTCTTACTGAACTACCGCTGACACAAACAGTTGCCTCGTGTTTACAGCAGGAAGGGTTACCATTGGTTAGACAGGAAATGGGTTTATCACCGCTGCAGTTCAGTGCTGTAATTAAAGGAACCATCCAAAAATAGTATTAGTATTATCGTTATTGTTAGCATCATTAGCATAATCTTCACTAATATTATGACTATTAACATTATTTTTTATGACGGTCATTGTCGTTATCACGAACATTATTATCATGTTTATTATTAATAATAACTGATAATTAATACTGAACTGGTTAACAGCAAAAGTCTATTTAATTTTAAACTTGCACGGTCGTCTTTCAATATTCATTCTTCGTTCTTTGTCCAGATTTCAATCATATTATTCGTTAAAATCGATCACGTGATTTTACTTGCTGGCGACAAGTACTTATGAAATAGATTATTATTGATGATTACCTCTTCTGTACAGTGCAACAAATCCATCACGATTATTTGTTGTATCAGATTCAAAAAACACCTGAAGATGTCTCCCCGTTGATATAAAGCTTGGTAGTCTTTGCCATACACTTCCACACAACTTTTCGCCAACAATGTTAGAGCAAGGTCCATCTCGTACGGCTACAAAGTCGTATGGACAGCCTTCCCCGTATTCGACTTTCAGCATTGTAAAATTTAATTGCACAAGGTAACCTTCTGGTACTGTGATTCTCCAAACAACCACTGACTTATGTGGGTATTTAGATGGGTAACCAGGACTGGTAATAGTTCCACTAGGGGCTGTTAAAAGGTTATCGTATTTGCACGCTGGAAGGTTTCTGTTGCAGCAGGTTGGCTGGCCTCTACTCGAGCAAACGTCAAGGAAGACTTGGTTGTCTGAAGAACGTGGGCAGCTTATATTGTTGCTTGACTGAAAGACTTCAGAAAAGTAAAAAAAAATGTTTCAAAATAATGTAAAAAACGGCGATGAGGGAGGTAAATAATTTTCAACTACAATCATTCTTTACAAGTCAAGTACTCTTGCCTCAAAAGAGAACATTTGTAGACCATAGATTGCAGGTTACACTTCATAATACAGTGAAATATTTTTTCTGAAGTTATGGAGACGAGCTGGCACTGCAGTGCATTGTTGGACTGTTTTTGGGGACGAAACATTCGCCATCTTGGAAATATGTTCCCTAAAACAGTCTCACAATGCATTGCAATGCCAACTCAACCCAGTTTTTTTTCTCAACCTCAGAACGTCTAATAATCCTGAAAATTTCAATTCTCAAATTTCAATGTTGAAGTTGCATGTATAACACTTACCAGGACAGCATGACGGGGATCCATTTACAGTACAACAACCAGTGTAGTTTGCAGGATCTGCATTACGTGGACAATGACTTCTTACTGAACTACCGCTGACACAAACAGTTACCTCGTGTTTACAGCAGGAAGGGTTACCATTGGTTAGACAGGAAATGGGTTTATCACCGCTGCAGTTCAGTGCTGTAATTAAAGGAACCATCCAAAAATAGTATCAGTATTATCGTTATTGTTAGCACCATTAGCATGATCATCACTAATATTATGACTATTAACATTATTTTTTATGACGGTCATTGTCGTTATCACGAACATTATTATCATGTTTATTATTTATAATAACTGATAATTAATACTGAATTGGTTAACAGCAAAAGTCTATTTAATTGTAAACATGCATGGTCGTCATTCAGTATTCATTCTTCGTTCTTTGTCCAGATTTCAATCATATTATTCGTTAAAATCGATCACGTGATTTTATTTGCTGGCGACAAGTATTTATGAAATAGATTATTATTGATGATTACCTCTTCTGTACAGTGCAACAAATCCATCATGATTATCTAAAAAATCAGATTTAAAAAACACCTGAAGATGTCTCCCCGTTGATACAAAGCTTGGTAGTCTTTGCCATACACTTCCACACCACTTTTCGCCAACAATGTTAGAGCAAGGTCCATCTCGTATGACTACAACGTCGTGTGGACAGCCAGCCCCGTCTTCGACTTTCAGCATTGTAAAATTTAATTGCACAAGGTAACCTTCTGGTACTGTGATTCTCCAAACAACCACCGAGTTATGTTGATATCTAGATGGGTAACCAGGACTGGTAATAGTTCCACTAGGGGCTGTTAGAAGGTTATCGTATTTGCACACTGGAAGGTTTCTGTTGCAGCAGGTTGGCTGGCCTCTACTCGAGCAAACGTCAAGGAAGGCTTGGTTGTCTGAAGAACGTGGGCAGCTTATATTGTTGCTTGACTGAAGGACTTCAGAAAAGTAAAAAAAATGTTTCAAAATAATGTAAAAAATGGCGATGAGGGAGGCAAACAATTTTCAACTACAATCATTCTTTACAAGTCAAGTACTCTTGCCTCAAAAGAGAACATTTGTAGACCATAGATTGCAGGATACACTTCATAATACAGTGAAATATTTTTTCTGAAGTTATGGAGACGAGCTGGCACTGCAGTGCATTGTTTGACTGTTTTTGGGGACGAAACATTCGCCATCTTGGAAATATGTTCCCTAAAACAGTCTCATAATGCATTGCAATGCCAACTCAACCCAGGTTTTTTTCTCAACCTCAGAACGTCTAATAATCCTGAAATATTCAATTCTCAAATTTCAATGTTGAAGTTGTATGTGTAACACTTACCAGGACAGCATGACGGGGATCCATTTACAGTACAACAAGCAGTGTAGTTTGCAGGATCTCCATTACGCGGACAATGACTTCTTACTGAACTACCGCTGACACAAACAGTTGCCTCGTGTTTACAGCAGGAAGGGCTACCATTGGTTAGACAGGAAATGGGTTTATCACCGCTGCAGTTCAGTGCTGTAATTAAAGAACCATCCAAAAATAGTATCAGTATTATCGTTATTGTTAGCATAATTAGCATGATCATCACCAATATTATGACTATTAACATTATTTTTTATGACGGTCATTGTCGTTATCACGAACATTATTATCATGTTTATTATTTATAATAACTGATAATTAATACTGAATTGGTTAACAGCAAAAGTCTATTTAATTGTAAACATGCATGGTCGTCATTCAATATTCATTCTTCGTTCTTTGTCCAGATTTCAATCATATTATTCGTTAAAATCGATCACGTGATTTTACTTGCTGGCAACAAGTATTTATGAAATAGATTATTATTGATGATTACCTCTTCTGTACAGTGCAACAAATCCATCATGATTATTTGTTGAATCAGATTTGAAAAACACCTGAAGATGTCTCCCCGTCGATATAAAGCTTGGTAGTCTTTGCCATACAGTTCCACACCACTTTTTGCTAACAATGTTAGAGCAAGGTCCATCTCGTACGGCTACAAAGTCGTGTCGACAGTCACCCCAGTATTCGACTTTCAGCATTGTAAAATTTAATTGCACAAGGTAACCTTCTGGTACTGTGATTCTCCAAACAACCACCGAGTTATGTTGGTATCTAGATGGGTAACCAGGACTGGTAATAGTTCCACTAGGGGCTGTTAGAAGGTTATCGTATTTGCACACTGGAAGGTTTCTGTTGCAGCAGGTTGGCTGGCCTCTACTCGAGCAAACGTCAAGGAAGGCTTGGTTGTCTGAAGAACGTGGGCAGCTTATATTGTTGCTTGACTGAAGGACTTCAGAAAAGTAAAAAAATGTATCAAAATAATGTAAAAAATGGCGATGAGGGAGATAAATAATTTTCAACTACAATCATTCTTTACAAGTCAAGTACTCTTGCCTCAAAAGAGAACATTTGTAGACCATAGATTGCAGGTTACACTTCATAATACAGTGGAATATTTTTTCTGAAGTTATAGAGACGAGCTGGCACTGCAGTGGATTGTTGGACTGTTTTTGGGGACGAAACATTCGCCATCTTGGAAATATGTTCCCTAAAACAGTCTCACAATGCACTGCAATGCCAACTCAACCCAGGTTTTTTTCTCAACCTCAGAACGTCTAATAATCCTGAAAATTTCAATTCTCAAATCTCAATGTTGAAGTTGTATGTGTAACACTTACCAGGACAGCATGACGGGGATCCATTTACAGTACAACACCCAGTGTAGTTTCCAGGATCTCCATTACGTGGACAATGACTTCTTACTAAAGTACCGCTGACACAAACAGTTACCTCGTGTTTACAGCAGGAAGGGTTACCATTGGTTAGACAGGAAATGGGTTTATCAACGCTGCAGTTCAGTGCTGTAATTAAAGGAACCATCCAAAAATAATATCAGTATCATCGTTATTGTATATATATAGAATAATCTACCCACTGAAACAAGATGCACTAGTTCCCACAATAAAGTCAAAATGTGTATTGATAAGTGCACTACGTTAGTCTACTAGACTCGTATTCAAACGGCAAACATGAAAAGCAGATTTTATATCTATTTTATTTGTATAATGTTAACCTGATGTTTTTACCGTGTTTAAATAAAGTTTACCACACCACACCACACCACACCACACCACACCACACCACACCACACCACACCACACCACACCACACCACACCACACCACACCACACCACACCACACCACACCACACCACACCACACCACACCACACCACACCACACCACACCACACCACACCACACCACACCACACCACACCACACCACACCACACCACACCACACCACACCACACCACACCACACCACACCACACCACACCACACCACACCACACCACACCACACCACACCACACCACACCACACCACACCACACCACACCACACCACACCACACCACACCACACCACACCACACCACACCACACCACACCACACCACACCACACCACACCACACCACACCACACCACACCACACCACACCACACCACACCACACCACACCACACCACACCACACCACACCACACCACACCACACCACACCACACCACACCACACCACACCACACCACACCACACCACACCACACCACACCACACCACACCACACCACACCACACCACACCACACCACACCACACCACACCACACCACACCACACCACACCACACCACACCACACCACACCACACCACACCACACCACACCACACCACACCACACCACACCACACCACACCACACCACACCACACCACACCACACCACACCACACCACACCACACCACACCACACCACACCACACCACACCACACCACACCACACCACACCACACCACACCACACCACACCACACCACACCACACCACACCACACCACACCACACCACACCACACCACACCACACCACACCACACCACACCACACCACACCACACCACACCACACCACACCACACCACACCACACCACACCACACCACACCACACCACACCACACCACACCACACCACACCACACCACACCACACCACACCACACCACACCACACCACACCACACCACACCACACCACACCACACCACACCACACCACACCACACCACACCACACCACACCACACCACACCACACCACACCACACCACACCACACCACACCACACCACACCACACCACACCACACCACACCACACCACACCACACCACACCACACCACACCACACCACACCGCACCACACCACACCGCACCACACCGCACCACACCACACCGCACCACACCACACCACACCACACACCACACACCACACACCATACCATACCATACCATACCATACCATACCATACCATACCATACCATACCATACCATACCATGCCATACCATACCATACCATACCATACCATACCATACCATACCATACCATACCATACCATACCATACCATACCATACCATACCATAACATACCATACCATACCATACCATACCATACCATACCATACCATAGCCTGATCATCACTAATATTATGACTATTAACATTATTTTTTATGAGGGTCATTGTCGTTATCACCAACATTATTATTATTAATATTATTAATATTAATAATAATAATAATTAATAATTAATATTGAACTGGTTAACAGCAAAAGTCTATTTAATTTTAAACATGCATGGTCGTCATTCAATATTCATTCTTCGTTCTTTGTCCAGATTTCAATCATATTATTCGTTAAAATCGATCACGTGATTTTACTTGCTGGCGACAAGTACCTTATGAAATAGATTATTATTGATGATTACCTCTTCTGTACAGTGCAACAAATCCATCATGATTATTTGTTGAATCAGATTTAAAAAACACCTGAAGATGTCTCCCCGTTGATATAAAGCTTGGTAGTCTTTGCCATACAGTTCCACACCACTTTTTGCCAACAATGCTAGAGCAAGGTCCATCTCGTACGCCTAAAAAGTCGTATGGACAGCCAGCCGGCCCGCCTTCGACTTTCAGCATTGTAAAATTTAATTGCACAAGGTAACCTTCTGGTACTGTGATTCTCCAAACAACCACCGAGTTATGTTGGTATCTAGATGGGTAACCAGGACTGGTAATAGTTCCACTAGGGGCTGTTAGAAGGTTATCGTATTTGCACACTGGAAGGTTTCTGTTGCAGCAGGTTGGCTGGCCTCTACTCGAGCAAACGTCAAGGAAGGCTTGGTTGTCTGAAGAACGTGGGCAGCTTATATTGTTGCTTGACTGACGGACTTCAGAAAAGTAAAAAAATGTTTCAAAATAATGTAAAAAATGGCGATGAGGGAGGTAATGCCAACTCAACGCAGCTTTTTTTCTCAACCTCAGAATGACTAATAATCCTGAAAATTTCAATTCTCAAAATTATGATATCGTAAGATATCAAAACATTTATTTGTAGAAGTGTTTATTAAGGAATAAAAATTAGTTTTCCGTTAGTTTACCAGGACAGCATGACGGGGATCCATTTACAATACAACAGCCAGTGTAGTTTCCAGGATCTCCATCACGTGGACAATGACTTCTTGTTGAAGTACCGCTGACACAAACAGTTGCATCACGTGGACAGCACGAAGCTTTACCATTGGTTACACAGGAAATGGGTTTGTCACCGCTGCAGTTCAGTGCTGTCAATCAAATTAACGGTTCAAATTATTATTATCGTTAAAACTTGTTGTTGTTAAAAGTTAGAAGTCATATGAGAGAAATATATACATTAAAAAAGCTTTGGCTTTCGTTTGCTTTCCTCTCTCTCTTCCTTTCTGCTCTCTTTTTATTTTTCTTTCTCTCTCTATTTCTTTATGTTACTTTCACGCACACAGAAATCCGACCTCGGTCTCTTCTATTGACTCTTTTCTTGGCAGTCTGATGTTTAAAAGTTCCTAAAAATAGTTATTCATCGGGTTATATATCTGATACAAACCCGATGATTATGGCATTAGGCCAACAGACCCCTTGCACGTGACGTCAGAGCATCTCAATTTGGAGGGCAAAACAAAATAATTTCAATCTCCTGAGAATTGGAACCTATTGTTACGTTTTCCCCTCCAAATTGAGCTGCATTCCGACGTGCTGCAAGGGGTCTATATTTAGATATTGAACCTAGTAGCAGTCAATTTCTAAGTAATATATACAATATGAGTGGTCGTATTGTATCAGATATACAACCACAAGCCGAAGGCAACACGGACACGAATATTGTATATTACTTATGAAACGTCTAGGTGTATACATTCATGTTCTACTAAAATTTTAAAGATAAAATTCAATTTGGCGGAGAAAATTGGAGTTAAAGTTTATACAAATCAGGACGATTTTGTATCAGATATACAACCTCCTCCACGGACATTGATTTCTATTGTGTTTTTCTCATTAATTATTCATGAGTTTTAGAAATACATTTACTGAATTTGTATTGAGCAAGTCTTTCTCATTAATTACAGAAGAGAAGAATTACAGAAACGTGTTAATAGCGCTTTCCACGGATGACGTGAAAATGATGCATCATGAGATTGAAATGCGGACAAGCCAAGCCAAGCCCAAAACACATGCTATTAATCTCTTGCTATAATTTCATGACTTCGTATCGGTATTTTTTATGTTCACTAATGACTCAGAGACTACCTACCCCTTCTGTAGTGTGCGACAAAGCCAACATGATTGTTTTTCAAGTCAGATCTAAAAATGACTACCATGTGTCGACCTGTAGTTGTGAAACTTGGGTATAAGCTTTGCGACGTCAGGGGTCCACACCATTTAGTACCAAAGTTGTAAAGCGGACAAGGACCTTCAAGTGCATGAACGTAGTCACAATTACATTTGGAATGTGCGTTGGAGCATGATGACGTGTGAAAGGATATCAATGTTGTGAAGTTTATCTGTACCACGTAACCCTCAGGTACCGTGATTTTCCACACGTATCTTGTCCCATGAGGGTAGTTATTGGGGTATCCAGGGCTTGTTATGGTGCCACTTTTATCTGTTAGTATTTTATTGACACTGCAATTTTTGTCCGCGTCTATGTTGCAGCACTGGACTTGCCCTCCAACAAGGCAGTAATCAATGTTAGCTGAGTTGTCTGATGGACGAGGACAGGAAAGCAGTTTACTTGCGGCGGAATCTGTTATAGATATTTGGAAGAAAAAAAGAGATTCGTTTCTCAAAGTGGATAGTATAGTTCAGTATGGTTACAGATGAACTGTGTGAATGAGTGTCTATGTGTGTGCCTCCACGTCTGGGACAAGAGAACCTTAGGTGGATACCCAGCACAGGTACACATGGATTTTGTAAAATCACTTTTATTTGTCTGTTTGGCTGTTTGTCTGTTTGTCTGTTTGTCTGTTTGTCTGTTTGTCTGTTTGTCTGTTTGTCTGTTTGTCTGTTTGTCTGTTTGTCTGTTTGTCTGTTTGTCTGTTTGTCTGTTTGTCTGTTTGTCTGTTTGTCTGTTTGTCTGTTTGTCTGTTTGTCTGTTTGTCTGTTTGTCTGTTTGTCTGTTTGTCTGTTTGTCTGTTTGTCTGTTTGTCTGTTTGTCTGTTTGTCTGTTTGTCTGTTTGTCTGTTTGTCTGTTTGTCTGTTTGTCTGTTTGTCTGTTTGTCTGTTTGTCTGTTTGTCTGTTTGTCTGTTTGTCTGTTTGTCTGTTTGTCTGTTTGTCTGTTTGCCTGTTTGTCTGCTTGTCTGTTTGTCTGTTTGTCTGTTTGTCTGTTTGTCTGTTTGTCTGTTTGTCTGTTTGTCTGTTTGTCTGTTTGTCTGTTTGTCTGTTTGTCTGTTTGTCTGTTTGTCTGTTTGTCTGTTTGTCTGTTTGTCTGTTTGTCTGTTTGTCTGTTTGTCTGTTTGTCTGTTTGTCTGTTTGTCTGTTTGTCTGTTTGTCTGTTTGTCTGTTTTTATCAGGTAATAAAGGTTTTACTCACTTATTTTATATATGGCTTGAAATCCTTTATAGTTCAAAGATTCATTCGATCGAAATTCAACCCACAAGACATTACTGGTAGATCTAACAGGTCTGGCTGTGTGATCACAATAGACTGCCATGGAAACAGTGTCGCTACAACTATTACGTATCTTTACGTAATCATGCTGGCAAGAGCTTGATCTTTCCAGTGAGAATGTAGTAAAATAGAGATCTATCACCCGACCAACTGGAGCTTCGATCTTCCAGGTTTTGATCGTGTTATTAGGATAGTTGTTTGGGTAGTTTGGGCTTGAAAATTTTCCAGATGAGGTAGTAAGTACAGTGGGACTTGAAACACAAATGTTTGCAGAGGTAACCTTGTACTCCAATAAGAATACTAATGATACAGAGTGAAAAGACATTGGTGAGACCTTGTACTCCAATAACAATACCAATGATACAGAGTGAAAAGACATTGGTGTAAGGCTTTGTGAATTCAAATGACCATAAAACCAACTATCTACTCATTGATCAAAACCCAAGCGAAGCAACCCAGCACTCCACACTCCACAATTATACAACCTAACAACCTAACAACCTAAACAAAAAGATCTTTTGGCCATTTCAGTTCTAACTTTTGGCAAATGAATCATGGTACTCTACCTAGTACAGGTCTACTATTTACCGCGTAATTAAATCTAAAATAGTTTTTAAAAAAACTGTGGACAATTCCCCTGAATACATTTCTTAAGGTGGGACTTACCTATTTATCAGCCACAGTTGCTATGGAAATGATTTAAAAATGCCTAAGAGGTTTTTCTAATGTTTTAAGCTCATGATGAAACCAATTTGTGAAATGGACCTTTTTTTGATATGTGTGATGACGTCATCACTCCTACGTCATTAATGACGTCATATTTCATAAAAAATTGAAAAACAAGAGTGCAATAGGTCCGTTTGACCCAAAAATAAGCAATATTCTAGCTGACATGGGTTGAAACAAAGTTAAGCATGGAATTTTACCCTACGTTTAGAGAGTGGGAAAATATTTAGATTTTAAAAATTCAACATGGCTTGGTAGCCTGGCCTTTTCTCCGTTTTCAAAAATAATGCTTAACTTTGTTTTAATTCATATCAGCTATGAATTTGCTAATTTGTGAGTCCATCCGACCAAACTAACGCTTGTTTTTTAATTTTTAATGAACTATGACGTCATGAATTGCGTAAGAGAGATGACGTCATCACACATATCAGGAAATTATCCATTTCACAAATTGATTTTATCTATGAAGTTGTGATATAAGAAAAACCTTTTAGAGATTTAAATGCTTTCCATAGCAGCTGTGGCTGGTAAATAGGTAAGTTCCCCCTTAAGTTGACTGACTAATTTTGAACGTTCAATTCGAGACCACGAACCATACACGTTTTCAAGTTCAACAGGGCAAAAAAAAAAAAAAAATTTTTCACGGGACTCAATTTTTTCTTTGGATTTCCTAAAACATAAAGTAAAAATCTGTTTTTTGGGAAAGTTCGAGAAAAATATTATTATGAGCATGATTTTCGGTTGATTGAGCTAAAAAGAAGCTGAATTTTTAGCTTATTTTTAATTTTTTAATTTTTTTTAATTAGCCTTAAAAAATAATGTTTTAAGTAGATGTATTGAGAACATTGCTTCCAGAGCTTCTTTAATTTTTGAGTTTTGTATTTTGTATTCAAAGCATGCTTTCCGCCAAGTTTCTTTCGAAGTTTTGTCAAGATGTTCATATTCAAAATTCATTATCTCATTGGAATCAGCGTTTAATTCTGTATAAAATATATTTCTAAGAATATTTTGTAATTATTCCTTGCTAAAGTAGTCGGTCACCTAAACTAGTTTGACAATATTATTGTCCCGTCTACATTGTGATGAGGGTCACTTAACTAAGTCTAAAGCTTGATCACCTTCATTGATTTTGGTGACTATTTTGGCGGCGCACAAATTCTGTAAAAATACACACATACACACACACATACACATACACACACACATGCACTTGCACACACACACACACACACACACACATACATACATACATAATACATACATACATACATGCATGCATGCATGCATACATACATATATACATACATACATACACACATACATACATACATGAAAACTTAGAGCCTCATCAAGGTCAGTCTCACGTACGATCACCGACGACCCACGAAAGTTAGTCGACTAACAATCCTGTCTTCAGACTGGCATTCTCTCTTCAAAATGTGGGAGCATTTTTGGGACTGACTGAGTGCACGTGACAGTGACGTATAAACCTCGACTGCGCATGACAGTTACATACAAACTTCTATCGATGTATGAAAGTCCATATTCTTGATGTGTATCGTCGTTCTAATTCGACCAAAGGTTTGCGAATTATTCATTAGTTTTTGAAGTAGTTCAATCAACTCGTAAATGGCTTATTCATTATCCTTGTTGCCCAGTAATTAAACAGAGCTCAGGCAAAGCAGTATTACCAGTTTCTATTTTTATTCATGGAAGTTAGAGGGAGAGCATGAATTATCGCCAACATCATTAGAGTCGACAGGTGCCCCTTGATATTCAAGGTTTTGAATAGTTTAAATTTCGTGAAAATGATGTAGCCTTTCGTACCTATTTTCAAACCCATCCTTTTATATTATGTCTTTAGAAAAATTACTGGAGATAACTGCAAAGATTACTTTTCACATTGTGGTTATCAGTAAAAAAAAAAGCTAATTCTGGACAATGTGAATTGATTCGACATGCAGATAAAGATCAATATAGTATTCTTTCAGGGAAATAAAATAATTTGATATTTTATCCGTGTGAAACCTTAAATCTTTGTTGCTATCAGTAAAAAAAAAATGATAACAAAAATATTGATAGAATAAAGACAGCGAAAATCTTTATATCATTTAAGAGATAACAATGGAAAAACTTCCTTTAAACCGCGAAATTCAAGATCGACCGTCGTATATTTGATGCTTTCCGAGTCTGATGAAGTCGGCGAAAATTTATTCTGAATCGATGAATTTACTAAATCACGAACTACTAACTTTGAATCTTCAAATTTCTATGACTAAGAATCCTTAATGTGTAAGATATTCGGTTTACATCGAGGGTAGTTTAATTCGAAAGTGCGGAAGTCAAAATATCATGTTTACCAAGAGTATAACGATTCTACTGCTTCGAAAATATAGGTTAATATCATAAAATGGACTTCTCTTTCTAAAATCAAGATTAATTTTTAAGTCAAAAACGTTTTTTGGAAAGAAATATAATAGAATTTATGTCTTATATTTTTGATTTAGAACGAAAATATTTAAGGGAATTCGTGTAAGTTATTTTTTTTTAAATTAGAATAAAATCAAAATCAAAATCAATCAAAATATATCAAAATGTAACTTACCAAGTAGAAGAAAAGGAACTGAAAATACTTTCCCTTCCATAGTTTTCAGATTCTCAATTAATATCTTAGAATTTGTTTGAGGAATCGAAAATACACCCAAACTCTTCTGTGTCACGTGATCTCACGGACCAATGAAATGTCAGTATATACGTGTGCTCCAAAAGTCCACGAATAAAGGCATGGAGTAGGAGCCAAACCGGTGTAGTTCTGCTAAGAAATATATCCCCGGGTCCCCAAGACGTTTCATGCTGCAGACAGTCCTTTCTGCATGGTGCTGCCAGAGTTAAGAGAGGGGAATGGTTATGAAACCCGGCGAACATCAAAGAGTGATCTCTTTGTTATGGTTTTGAGTCACGTGATCACGAGGATGCACACAACCAGCTGAGATTTCAAAGCGTGTACCAAAGATAGTGACAACAAGCGATATTTTACATAGATTTATCCCCTCTATTAACTCTGGTGCTGCAGAACTCGTAAACAGAAAAATTAGCTATTGGAGCTTATTGGATGATTTATCATAATATTTTCCTATAGGTTGCAAACTCGAGTCATTATCGAGTATCAAAGGAAAAAAATAAAACAAATAAAAATAAAATAATAATAATAACTATCTATATCGCGAGATATTCTGTCGCCATACATAATGGTTGAATAATTTGGAGTGCGATTTCTCCGGGTTTTGAAGCGGGTTTTGATTGTATATTAATTGTTGTTTTATTCATGATTCTGTGACTTTTCACGAAACGTTTGTGTATATTATTTTCAGGCAAATAACTTCGAACTATTTGTAATGTTCTTTTTTCCTTACCTTTTTTATTCTAAATTAACGATCTTTGTTATTTAGTCCTGACTGTTTATCCATTGAGACCGCAGGCTATGAACTATATATTGCTAATTTTCTTGAATTTCCAATTAGCTAGAAATAAAAGCTTTCAATATTTCATTTTCGCCATCAAGCCATGGAACATTTTCTCTAACAAGATGCTAATATCATTTAAGAAATAAAACATTTTCTCCGTGCCTTCATAGCCTGGTGAAAGCCGAGGCTACGCGTTTAGGAGAATTCGAGAGCAGATCAGTGAAAACCCGAGACGAAGTCGAAGGCACGGAGAAAATGTTTTATTTCTTTTAAAAAAATACTTAAAAAAATGCTTGTTACGTCATTTCCGTGCCTTCATAGCGTGAACTGCGCTCCGCGAAATTTCATGTCTTCGTTTGTAAATCTACACTTTTTTGAAGGCCTTCAATCCTGACTATTACAATACGTTTTTACGTACATGGCATTGTCTATTTTTTTTGGCAGATTTCTCTTGCTTTTGAATCCTAAACCTTATTACCCCCACATCGCAAACCTTGGTCATCAATATGAGGCGTGTTTATCTAAACCATCAAACGCGTTCCAAGTAATTTGATTGACAGCTGTCGAAATGCTAAAAATATCCGTATAGCTCGGTTTCACTTGACGTCATTTCCTGTCTCGTGCGGAATGTTGTTCATCAGCTGATGAATCACAAGTTTTCAATAGAATTCTTTCTGGGCGACAGCACATGGTGGTCAGTGTTTGACCACCAATTGGAGCAGATAATGAGATTCAAATACTTTTATCAGCTGATTGAAACCCAGCTATATTAAGATACAAACAAACAAACAAACAAACAAACAAACAAACAAACAAAGGAAGAATGAAAATGTATGGTTTTTTAATGCGAAAAAAAATATTGCATATACTTTCATTTAAAATTAACGTTTTTATTTTTTATAAAGCGTTTAGAATAAATGCAGCTCAACTATGCAATGTATTATGTTTAACTAATGTAATCAAAATGGTCTATAAACCAAATCGAAACTAAAAGATCATTATCGAGTTTAAGTTATTTGAGCTAAGGCCGAGGGGTATTCTGGGTACGTCATGGGCATTTGTAGAGTGTTTGCATACAGACACATGCATGAAGAGTGATAAAACGCTTTGTTCAGTAACTCGTTTGGAGAGTGTTTGCAGCCATGATAGGCGGCAGGAACAATTGAATCTGGTCTAATCTGATTTACATGAGAAAGAATTCAGTTTCCCAGAGGGAAAAAACTGTATTGTTGTGCCTCCTGTCATGGCTGCCATCAAGTGATGGTGCAAAGCCTCTATTGACCTTTTGAAGTAACAGCTTACAAAACCTAAATGCTCTTAGCACACTAACGAGGTTATATGTGGTATATCTTGGGTATAATCTTGTATGACCCAAGGAACACCTATTGTATACATATTATGCATATTGATTGCTTAACTAATTATTTAGCCTAGACATCTCCACAGACAAATCTATTAGGTATTCTTTGAAAATTTAGATTGGGAACCCTGTGGATTGAGAAAGAATAACACAAGGAAGACTGGAGACGACCTAAAATTTTAACCACAGAACTCCAATCAGAATAAAAATGGTCAAAAATAATTATCTAAGGAAGATGTTATATTTTCATTAATTAGGACTAGTTGTTGTTGATCATTAAAGCCGAATGTTGTCCAATGATGCGTCACTTGAGAATGAAATACTACACCAGCAGCAACATTGTTATCATGATGACCATAGTGATCCTGGGTAAGCTAGGAGTCAAGGAAAAATATTGGATGAACAACAAACCAACTAACCTATTAACCTAACAACCTACCAACCTACCAACCCACCAACCCACCAACCCACCAACCCACCAACCCACCAACCCACCAACCCACCAACCCACCAACCCACCAACCCACCAACCCACCAACCCACCAACCCACCAACCCACCAACCCACCAACCCACCAACCAACTAGTAATCAGCCCACCAACCAACTAGTAATCAGTCCCGGGATTGTCTTTTAATCTTATTTACATACCAAAGATTTGTTGAACTGGAAAGAAGAATGGCCCCTTGTGTCTTACAGCATGCTGGCCGAGTGTTATTCAAACAGGAATAAGGTGTATGACCACTGCATTTCAGAGCTGGAATTGGAATACATATATAAAAAAAGAAACTCAATTGTATATCGATTGCGAAAATTATTATAATTATTTTTCATAGTGATGATGCAATCGATAATGACTACAATCGTGATTAAGATAGATAGTAAGCAAAAACAACAAAAAACATACTCACTAAAATAATAATAATAAAACAAAACTAAACTAAAAGCGGACAAACAATCGTGCAACAAGAAGTGGGAAACGCAGGTCAGCAATGATGGAGAAATTTGATGATGATTATGATAGTGGTTATGATAATGGTTATTAAATGAATTGTCTTTTAAAATGCAAAAAAAAAAACAACAACAAACAAATAAATAAAAACAAAAAACAATTAAGCAAAATCACAGACAAGTAAATATGCTTGCGGCCAAATAAAGTGAAAAAAGGCGACACAGACAAAAAAGCAAATAATGAAGAATACCATTAGATATTATTAATGACTATTACCTCTTCTGTATCGTGCAACAAATCCATCATGATTGATTGAAGCATCAGATTTGAAAAACACCTGAAGATGTCTTCCCGTTGATGTAAAGCTTGGTAGTTTTTTCGATTCCAGTTCAGTTCCACACCACTTAGTGCCGATATTATTAGAGCAAGGACCATCTCGTACGCCTACATAGTCGCAGTTGCAGGATGAGCAGATAACCCCTCTTTGGATTTTCAATACTGTAAAATTTAATTGCACAAGGTAACCTTCTGGTACTGTGATTCTCCAAATAAACTCTGAGTTATGTGGGTAACTCGATGGGTAATTAGGACTTTTAATGGTCCCACTTGAGGCTGTCAAAAGTGTACCATATCTGCAGGCTGGAAAGTTTTTGTTGCAGCAGGTTACATGTCCTCCACTGTAGCAAACGTCAGTGAAGGCTTGGTTGTCTGAAGGACGTGGGCAGTTAATGTTGCTAATGACTTTATAAAAGGAAACAAATAAATAAATATGTGGATGATGGCTAGTGAACACTAGCGTGGACTGCGTCGGTGTTTCTAATGAAGCAGTTATCGTAGATTAATAAGTTTTACACCGTAGTGAAAGGTGAGGTGAGACATAGTAGGTAGACGAGAGAAAAAATACACACTACGGTGTAAAACTTATTAATCTAAGATAAATAATCAAATAAGATAGATAATAATACTCCAGTTTCGCATTCGATGGAAACCGCTGTTTTTGAAGACCACAGACTCGGACTTTTAATGATGTTGATAAATAGCTGACTTATAAACGAGGCTAAGCCTGTGCAAATGGGTCCTTTGTCTTCCAAATTAGTCTACTAAATTAGTATATTAATTACACAAAACGTTACTAAACAAAGCAAACAAATAAGTGTCAACCATTCCCTGGCTTTCATATGAGAGGTAAACAATAAGAAAAGACCGGTGACCGCTGAGTCAGTCAATGCAATGCCAAAACGACCTATATCATTATAGTATCCGCCATTCACTAAAGAAATCTAACATAATCCTGAAAAAAAATGATCATTACATAACAGCAAAATATGACTTATTTTCTGAAAAAAAGCTTTGATAAATCTTGATTCTTGATTCACGTCATGTCATTTGATGTGAATAAACGTTAAGTGACATTTCAAGTTTCATAACGTTACGTGACATTTGACGACGTGACATAACGTTAGGTGTTATTTGAGGTGATGTAACGAAACGTGTGTAATACGAGATATGATAATTACCAGGACAGCATGACAGGGATCCATTTGCAGTACAACACCTAGTGTAGCTTGCCGGATCTCCATCACGTGGACAATGACTTCTTGTTGAAGTACCGCTGACACAAACACTTGCATCACGTCGACAGCAGGAAGGGTTACCATTGGTTACACAGGAGATGGGTTTATCACCGCTGCAGCTCAGTACTGTGAATAAATACAATCGTCCAAAACATTATTATTGTCATCGTTATACTTAGGCACTGCCCAATAGCGGAGCTCAAAGTTCAATTTTTTAAACAAAAATAGTGCTAAATGCGTGACAGTGTGACGCAGCGTTACAAAACAGCGTGACCAACTCTCCTTGTAGTTTTACAAGTAGGGAAAACTAAAAGAAAATTAAAAGCAGGAGAACACTTATTTAATTAGAAAAAAAAAAGTTAATAAATCAGTATTTCCTGTATGGAAGAAGGAATTTCATCAAGCAATTGTTATGCTAAAATATATTTTAAGGTCGGAAAGTAAAGGACTTTCATGAATGTTTTTCGGCAAAAGCTTTCAAATTGTATCAAGATTGTTTCAATTCTTACATTACGTTGAAGTGAAAAATCCACTCCGCTATCATTGTTATCATTTTGATTAAGACGGTCATCATCATATCACAATTTTTTATTATTATTATTACTGAATACACCAAACTTCAAATCTAAACTGGTTGAGTGTAAAATAAAAGCCAAAAAAGCGACGTTTGATTTGATTATTACGCAGATTTGATTATGACTGGCTTTTGATATGAAATTACGTAAAATGACGTAATGTGGGGTAGCGTAATATTATATACAATGTATTCTCCCATGGTCCTTTTTTCCCATTAACATTTACCTGCACAGCATGACGGGGATCCATTTACAGTACAACACCCAGTGTAGTTTGCAGGATCTCCATGACGTGGACAATGACTTCTTACTAAAGTACCGTTGCCACAAACAGTTGCCTCGTGTTTACAGCAGGAAGGGTTACCATTGGTTAGACAGGAAATGGGTTTATCACCGCTGCAGTTCAGTGCTGTAATTAAAGGAACCATCCAAAAATAGTATTAGTATTATCGTTATTGTTAGCATCATTAGCATGATCATCACCAATATTATGGCTATTAACATTATTTTTTATGACGGTCATTGTCGTTATCACGAACATTATTATTATTATTATTATTATTATTATTAATAATAATTGATAATTAATACTGAACTGGTTAACAGCAAAATTCTATTTAGTTTTAAACATGCATGGTCGTCATTCAATATTCATTCTTCGTTTTTTGTCCAGATTTCAATCATATTATTCGTTAAAATCGATCACGTGATTTTACTTGCTGGCAACAAGTACTTATGAAATAGATTATTATTGATGATTACCTCTTCTGTACAGTGCAACAAATCCATCACGATTATTTGATCTATCAGATTCAAAAAACACCTGAAGATGTCTCCCCGTCGATATAAAGCTTGGTATTCTTTTCCATTCACTTCCACACCACTTTTTGCCAACAATGTTAGAGCAAGGTCCATCTCGTACGCCTACAAAGTCGTATGGACAGCCACCCCCGTATTCTACTTTCAGCATTGTAAAATTTAATTGCACAAGGTAACCTTCTGGTACTGTGATTCTCCAAACAACCACCGAGTTATGTGGGTATCTAGATGGGTAACCAGGACTGGTAATGGTTCCCCTTGGGGCTGTTAGAAGGTTATCGTATTTGCACACTGGAAGGTTTCTGTTGCAGCAGGTTGGCTGGCCTCCACTCAAGCAAACATCAATGAAGGCTTGGTTGTCAGAAGAACGTGGGCAGCTTATATTGTTGCTTGACTGACGGACTTCAGAAAAGTAAACAAATGTATCAAAATAATGTAAAAAATGGCGATGAGGGAGGCAAATCAAGTCAAGTACTCTTGGCAGAAAACAAAACATTTGTAGACCATAGATTGCAGGTTACACTTTATAATACAGTGGAATATTTTTTCTGAAGTTATGGAGACGAGCTGGCACTGCAGTGCATTGTTGGACTGTTTTTGGGGACGAAACATTCGCCATCTTGGAAATATGTTCCCTAAAACAGTCTCCCAATGCACTGCAATGCCAACTCAACCCAGGTTTTTTTCTCAACCTCAGAACGTCTAATAATCCTGAAAATTTCAATTCTCAAATTTCAATGTTAGAGTTGTATGTGTAACACTTACCAGGACAGCATGACGGGGATCCATTTACAGTACAACAGCCAGCGTGGTTTTCAGGATCTCCATTACGTGGACAATGACGTCTTACTGAACTACCGCTGACACAAACAGTTGCCTCGTGTTTACAGCAGGAAGGGTTACCATTGGTTACACAGGATATGGGTTTATCACCGCTGCAGTTCAGTGCTTTAATTAAAGGCACCATCCAAAAATAATATCAGTATCATCGTTATTGTATATATATAGAATAATCTACCCACTGAAGCAAGATGCACTAGTTCCCACAATAAAGTCTAAATGTGTATTGATAAGTGCACTACGTTAGTCTACTAGACTCGTATTCAAACGGCAAACATGAAAAGCAGATTTTATATCTATTTTATTTGTATAATGTTAACTTGATGTTTTTACCGTGTTTAAATAAAGTTTACCATACCATACCATACCATACCATACCATACCATACCATACCATACCATACCATACCATACCATACCATACCATACCATACCATACCATACCATACCATACCATACCATACCATACCATACCATACCATACCATACCATACCATACCATACCATACCATACCATACCATACCATACCATACCATACCATACCATACCATACCATACCATACCATACCATACCATACCA
Organism: Anthopleura sola; assembly: GCA_023349425.1. Classification (NCBI taxonomy): domain Eukaryota; kingdom Metazoa; phylum Cnidaria; class Anthozoa; order Actiniaria; family Actiniidae; genus Anthopleura; species Anthopleura sola. The sequence goes on from JALHLI010000023.1 coordinate 3,330,402, forward strand.
TACCATACCATACCATACCATACCATACCATACCATACCATACCATACCATACCATACCATACCATACCATACCATACCATACCATACCATACCATACCATACCATACCATACCATACCATACCATACCATACCATACCATACCATACCATACCATACCATACCATACCATACCATACCATACCATACCATACCATACCATACCATACCATACCATACCATACCATACCATACCATACCATACCATACCATACCATACCATACCATACCATACCATACCATACCATACCATACCATACCATACCATACCATACCATACCATACCATACCATACCATACCATACCATACCATACCATACCATACCATACCATACCATACCATACCATACCATACCATACCATACCATACCATACCATACCATACCATACCATACCATACCATACCATACCATACCATACCATACCATACCATACCATACCATACCATACCATACCATACCATACCATACCATACCATACCATACCATACCATACCATACCATACCATACCATACCATACCATACCATACCATACCATACCATACCATACCATACCATACCATACCATACCATACCATACCATACCATACCATACCATACCATACCATACCATACCATACCATACCATACCATACCATACCATACCATACCATACCATACCATACCATACCATACCATACCATACCATACCATACCATACCATACCATACCATACCATACCATACCATACCATACCATACCATACCATGCCATACCATGCCATACCATGCCATACCATGCCATACCATGCCATACCATGCCATACCATGCCATACCATGCCATACCATGCCATACCATGCCATACCATGCCATACCATGCCATACCATGCCATACCATGCCATACCATGCCATACCATGCCATACCATGCCATACCATGCCATACCATGCCATACCATGCCATACCATGCCATACCATGCCATACCATACCATACCATACCATACCATACCATTGTTATCATCATTAGCCTGATCATCACTAATATTATGATTATTAACATTATTTTTTTATGACGGTGATTGTCGTTATCTCCAACCTTATTATTATTAATATTATTAATATTATTAATAATAATAATTAATAATTAATACTGAACTGGTTAACAGCAAAAGTCTATTTAATTTTAAACATGCATGGTCGTCATTCAATATTCATTCTTCGTTCTAGATTTCAATCATATTATTCGTTAAAATCGATCACGTGATTTTACTTGCTGGCAACAAGTATTTATGAAATAGATTATTATTGATGATTACCTCTTCTGTACTGTGCAACAAATCCATCATGATTTTTTGATTCATCAGATTTAAAAAGCACCTGAAGATGTCTCCCCGTCGATATAAAGCTTGGTAGTCTTTGCCATACAGTTCCACACCCCTTTTTGCCAACAGTGTTAGAGCAAGGTCCATCTCGTACGCTTACAAAGTCGTATGGACAGCCACGCCCGTATTCTACTTTCAGCATTGTAAAATTTAATTGCACAAGGTAACCTTCTGGTACTGTGATTCTCCAAACAACCACCGAGTTATGTGGGTACCTAGATGGGTAACCAGGACTGGTAATGGTTCCATTAGGGGCTGTTAGAAGGTTATCGTATTTGCACACTGGAAGGTTTCTGTTGCAGCAGGTTGGGTGGCCTCCACTCAAGCAAACATCAATGAAGGCTTGGTTGTCAGAAGAACGTGGGCAGCTTATATTGTTGCTTGACTGAAGGACTTCAGAAAAGTAAACAAATGTATCAAAATATTGTAAAAAATGGCGATGAGGGAGGCAAATCAAGTCAAGTACACTTGCCAGAAAAGAAGACATTTATAGACCATAGATTGCAGGTTACACTTCATAATACAGTGGAAAATTTTTTCTGAAGTTATGGAGACGCGCTGGCACTGCAGTGCATTGTTGGACTGTTTTTGGGGACGAAACATTCGCCATCTTGGAAATATGTTCCCTAAAACAGTCTCACAATGCACTGCAATGCCAACTCAACCCAGGTTTTTTTTCTTAACCTCAGAATGTCTAATAATCCTGAAAATTTCAATTCTCAAAGTTATGATTTTTACCATAATTTGTAAATTTCTCGCGCGCTGATTGGCTGAGAGCTATGTTCAGTAGGAGGACAGACACATAAGATGACGAATCGCTTGCGCACGTAGCTAGCGCGCGCTTGAAACGCTTTTTTCTTGCAAACTTTTTCTTCGTTTTTGGATCTTTTCTTTGCCTGTTATGGTAAAAAACAAATCGAAGTGACTTTTCCATGGTCTGTACTCCTATCGAACATAGAAATGACGTCAGATATGATCCAAACTCAAGTGGAAAAAGTATTGTGCTGAATATGCCATGAAAATGAAAATTAATTAGAAAAGGTTCCTACGCATGTATAGATACGATGGATGTGATTATTTGAAATTTGTTCAAGCGTGATAACGTTATGTGACATTTGATGTGACACAGTTTACGTCACATTTGTATGTGGCCACGTACATGACATTTGATGGAACATGAAATTACGTGACATTTCATGATGTATGATGTGACAAGATACGACGTAATATCGTATGTTGAAGAATGTTGAAGTTGTATGTGTAACACTTACCAGGACAGCATGACGGGGATCCATTTACAATACAACAGCCAGTGTAGTTTCCAGGATCTACATCACGTAGACAATGACTTCTTGTTGAAGTACCGGTGACACAAACAGTTGCATCACGTGGACAGCACGAAGCTTTACCATTGGTTACACAGGAAATGGGTTTATCACCGCTGCAGTTCAGTGCTGTCAATCAAATTAACGGTTCAAATTATTATTATCGTTAAAACTTGTTGTTGTTAAAAGTTAGAAATTATATGAGAGAAAATATATATATATATTAAAAAAGCTTTGGCTTTCGTTTGCTTTCCTCTCTCTCTTCCTTTCTGCTCTCTTTTTATTTTTCTTTCTCTCTCTATTTCTTTATGTTACTTTCACGCACACAGAAATCCGACCTCGATCTCTTCTATTGACTCTTTTCTTGGCAGTCTGATGTTTAAAAGTTCCTAAAAATAGTTATTCATCGGGTTGTATATCTGATACAAACCCGATGATTATGGCATTAGGCCTACAGACCCCTTGCACGTGACGTCAGAGGATCTCAATCTGGATGGCAAAACAAAATAATTTCAATCTCCTGACAATTGGAACCTATGGTTACGTTTTCCCCTCCAAATTGAGCTGCATTCCGACGTGCTGTAAGGGGTTTATATTTAGATATTGAACCTAGTAGCAGTGCAATTTCTAAATACATTTACTGAATTTGTATTGAACAAGTCTTTCTCATTAATTACAGAAGAGAAGAATTACAGAAACGTGTTAATAGCGCTTTCCACGGATGACGTGAAAATGATGCATCATGAGATTGAAATGCGGACAAGCCAAGCCAAGCCCGAAACACATGCTATTAATCTCTTACTTGCTATAATTTCATGACATCGTATCGGTATTTTTTATGTTCACTAATGACTCAGAGACTACCTACCCCTTCTGTAGTGTGCGACAAAGCCAACATGATTGTTTGACAAGTCAGATCTGAACAATACTATCATGTGTCGACCTGTAGTTGTGAAACTTGGGTATAAGTTTCGTGACGACCAGCCTCCACACCATTTAGTACCAAAGTTGTAAAGCGGACAAGGACCTTCAAGTGCATGAACGTAGTCACAATTGCATTTGGAATGTGCGTTGGAGCATGATGACGTGTTGGAGCATGATGACGTGTGATAGGTTATCAATGTTGTGAAGTTTATCTGCACCACGTAACCCTCAGGTACCGTGATTTTCCACAGGAATCTTGTTCCATGAGGGTAGTTATTGGGGTATCCAGGGCTTGTTATGGTGCCACTTTTATCGGTTAGTATTTTATTGACACTGCAATTTTTGTCCGCGTCTATGTTGCAGCACTGGACTTGCCCTCCAACAAGGCAGTAATCAATGTTAGCTGAGTTGTCTGATGGACGAGGACAGGAAAGCAGTTTACTTGCGGCGGAATCTGTTATAGATATTTGGAAGAAAAAAAGAGATTCGTTTCTCAAAGTGGATAGTATAGTTCAGTATGGTTACTGATGAACTGTGTGAATGAGTGTCTATGTGTGTGCCTCCACGTCTGGGACAAGAGAAGCTTAGGTGGATACCCAGCACAGGTACACATGGATTTTGTAAAATCACTTTTATTTGTCTGTTTGTCTGTTTGTCTGTTTGTCTGTTTGTCTGTTTGTCTGTTTGTCTGTTTGTCTGTTTGTCTGTTTGTCTGTTTGTCTGTTTGTCTGTTTGTCTGTTTGTCTGTTTGTCTGTTTGTCTGTTTGTCTGTTTGTCTGTTTGTCTGTTTGTCTGTTTGTCTGTTTGTCTGTTTGTCTGTTTGTCTGTTTGTCTGTTTGTCTGTTTGTCTGTTTGTCTGTTTGTCTGTTTGTCTGTTTGTCTGTTTGTCTGTTTGTCTGTTTGTCTGTTTGTCTGTTTGTCTGTTTGTCTGTTTGTCTGTTTGTCTGTTTGTCTGTTTGTCTGTTTGTCTGTTTGTCTGTTTGTCTGTTTGTCTGTTTGTCTGTTTGTCTGTTTGTCTGTTTGTCTGTTTGTCTGTTTGTCTGTTTGTCTGTTTGTCTGTTTGTCTGTTTGTCTGTTTGTCTGTTTGTCTGTTTGTCTGTTTGTCTGTTTGTCAGGTAATAAAGGTTTTACTCACTTATTTTATATATGGCTTGAAATCCTTTATAGTTCAAAGATTCATTCGATCGAAATTCAACCCACAAGACATTACTGGTAGATCTAACAGGTCTGGCTGTGTGATCACAAAAGACTGCCATGGAAACAGTGTCGTTACAACTATTACGTATCTTTACGTAATCATGCTGGCAAGAGCTTGATCTTTCCAGTGAGAATGTAGTAAAATAGAGATCTATCACCTGACCAACTGGAGCTTCGATCTTCCAGGTTTTGATCGTGTTATTAGGATAGTTGTTTGGGTAGTTTGGGCTTGAAAATTTTCCAGATGAGGTAGTAAGTACAGTGGGACTTGAAGCACAAATGTTTGCAGAGGTAACCTTGTACTCCAATAACAATACTAATGATACAGAGTGAAAAGACATTGGTGTAAGGCTTTGTGAATTCAAATGACCATAAAACCAACTATCTACTCATTGATCAAAACCCAAGCGAAGCAACCCAGCACTCCACACTCCATAATTATACAACCTAACGAACTATCAACCTAAACAAAAAGATTTTTTGGCCATTTCAGTTCTAGCTTTTGGCAAATGAATCATGCTACTCTGCCTAGTACAGGTCTACTATTTACCGCGTAATTAAATCTAATATAGTTTTTGAAAAACTGTGGACAATTCCCCTGAATACATTTCTTAAGGTGGGGCTTACCTATTTATCAGTCACAGTTGCTATGGAAATTATTTAAAAATGCCTAAGAGGTTTTTCTAATGTTTTAAGCTCATGATGAAACCAATTTGTGAAATGGACCATTTTTTTGATATGTGTGATGACGTCATCACTCCTACGTCATTAATGACGTCATATTTCATAAAAAAATTGAAAAACAAGAGCACGATTTTCGGTTGATTGAGCTAAAAAGAAGCTGAATTTTTAGCTTATTTTTAATTTTTTAATTTTTTTTTGATTAGCCTTGAAAAATAATGTTTTAAGTAGATGTTTTGAGAACATTTCTTCCAGAGCTTCTTTAATTTTTGAGTTATGAATTTTGTATTCAAAGCATGCTTTCCGCCAATTTTCTTTCGAAGTTTTGTCAAGATGGTCATATTCAAAATTCATTATCTCATTGGAATCAGCGTTTAATTCTGTATAAAATATATTTCTAAGAATATTATGTAATTATTCCTTGCTAAAGTAGTCGGTCACCTAAACTAGTTTGACAATATTATTGTCCCGTCTACATTGTAATGAGGGTCACTTAACTAAGTCTAAAGCTTGATCACCTTCATTGATTTTGGTAACTATTTTGGCGGCGCACAAATTCTGTATAAATACACCCATACACACACACACATGCACACACACACATACACACACACACACATACACACACACACACACTACACACACACACACATACATACACACACACACATACACTAACACATACATACATACACACACACACATACATACATACACACACACACACATACACTAACACATACATACATACACACACACACATACATACATACACACATACACATACACTAACACATACATACATACATACATACATACATACATACATACATACATACACACATACATACATACATACACACATACATACATACATACATACATACATACATACATACATACATACATACACACATACATACATACATACACACATACATACATACATACATACATACATACATACATACATACATACACACACACATACATACATACATACATACATACGTACATACATACATACATACATACGTACATACTACATACATACATACATACATACATACATACATACATACATACATACATACATACACACACACATACATACATACATACATACGTACGTACGTACATACATACATACATGAATGAAAACTTAGAGCCTCATCAAGGTCAGTCTCACGTACGATCACCGACGACCCACGTAAGTTAGTCGACTAACAATCCTGTCTTCAGACTGGCATTCTCTCTTCAAAATGTGGGAGCATTTTTGGGACTGACTGAGTGCACGTGACAGTGACGTATAAACCTCGACTGCGCATGACAGTTACATACAAACTTCTATCGATGTGTGAAAGTCCATATTCTTGATGTGTATCGTCGTTCTAATTCGACCAAAGGTTTGCGAATTATTCATTAGTTTTTGAAGTAGTTCAATCAACTCGTAAATGGCTTATTCATTATCCTTGTTGCCCAGTAATTAAACAGAGCTCAGGCAAAGCAGTATTAACAGTTTCTATTTTTATTCATGGAAGTTAGAGGGAGAGCATGAATTATCGCCAACATCATTAGAGTCGACAGGTGCCTCTTGATATTCTAGGTTTTGAATAGTTTAAAATGATGTAGCCTTTCGTACCTATTTTCAAACCCATCCTTTTATATTATGTCTTTGGAAAAATTACTGGAGATAACTGCAAAGCTTACTTTTCACACTGTGGTTATCAGTAAAAAAATAAACGCTAATTCTGGACAATGTGAATTGATTCGACATGCAGATAAAGATTAATATTAGTATTCTTTCAGGGAAATAAAAGAATTTAATATTTTATCCGTGTGAAACCTTAAATCTTTGTTGCTATCAGTAAAAAAAAAAATGATAACAAAAATATTGATAGAATAAAGACAACGAAAATCTTTATATCATTTAAGAGCAAAACTTCCTTTAAACCGCGAAATTCAAGATCGACCGTCGTATATTTGATGCTTTCCGAGTCTGATGAAGTCGCGAAAATTTATTCTGAATCGATGAATTTACTAAATCACGAACTACTAACTTTGAATCTTCAAATTTCTATGACTAAGAATCCTTAATGTGTAACATATTCGGTTTACATCGAGGGTAGTTTAATTCGAAAGTGCGGAAGTCAAAATATCATGTTTACCAAGAGTATAACCGTTACGATTCTACAGCTTCGAAGATATAGGCTAATATCATAAAATGGACTTCTCCTTCTAAAGTCAAGATTAATTTTTAAGTCAAAAACGTTTTTTGGAAAGAAATATAATAGAATTTATGTCTTCGTGTAAGTTATTTTTCTTAAATTAGAATAAAATCAAAATCAAAATATATCAAAATGTAACTTACCAAGTAGGAGAAAAGGAACTGAAAATACTTTCCCTTCCATAGTTTTCAGATTCTCAATTAATATCTTAGAATTTGTTTGAGGAATCGAAAAGACACCCAAAGTCTGCTGTGTCACGTGATCTCACGGACCAATGAAATCTAAGTATATAAGTGTGCTCCAAAAGTCCACGAATAAAGGCATGGAGTAGGAGTCAAACCGGTGTAGTTCTGCTAAGAAATATATCCTCGGGTCCGCAAGACGTTACATGCTGCAGACACTAGTCCTTTCTGCATGGTGCTGCCAGAGTTAAGAGAGGGGAATGGTTATGAAACCAGGCGAACATCAAAGGGTGATCTCTTTGTTATGGTTTTGAGTCACGTGATCACGATGATGCATACAAGCAGCTGATATTTCAAAGCGTGTACCAAAGATAGTGACAACAAGCGATATTTTACATATATTTCCCCCCTCTATTAACTCTTGGGCTGCAGAACTCGTAAACAGAAAAATTAGCTATTGGAGCTTATTGGATGATTTATCATAATATTGTCCTATTGGTTGGTATCTTGAACTCGAAAAGAAATAATGACTATATCGCGAGATATTCTGTCGCCATACATAATGGTTGAATAATTTGGAGTGCGCTTTCTCCGGGATTTAAATCGGGTTTTGATTGATATTAATTTTTGCTTTATTCATGATTCTGTGACTTTTCACGAAACCTTTGTGTATATTATTTTCAGACAAATAACTTCGAACTATTTGTAATGTTCTTTTTTCCTTACCTTTTTTATTCTAAATTAACGATCTTTGTTATTTAGTCCTGACTGTTTATCCATTGAGACCGCAGGCTATGAACTATATATTGCTAATTTTCTTGAATTTCCAATTAGCTAGAAATAAAAGCTTTCAATATTTCATTTTCGCCATCAAGCCATGGAACATTTTCTCTAACAAGATGCAAATATCATTTAAGAAATAAAACATTTTCTCCGTGCCTTCATAGCCTGGTGAAAACCGAGGCTACGCGTTTAGGAGAATTCGAGAGCAGATCAGTGAAAACCCGAGACGAAGTCGAAGGCACGGAGAAAATGTTTTATTTCTTTTTAAAAAATACTTAAAAAATGCTTGTTACGTCATTTCCGTGCCTTCATAGCGTGAACTGCGCTCCGCGAAATTTCATGTCTTCGTTTGTAAATCTACACTTTTTTGAAGGCCTTCAATCCTGACTATTACAATACGTTTTTACGTACATGGCATTGCCTATTTTTTAGCAGATTTCTCTTGCTTTTGAATCCTAAACCGTATTACCCCACATCGCAAACCTTGATCATCAATATGAGGCGTGTTTTTCTAAACCAACAAACGCGTTCCAAGTAATTTGATTGACAGCTGTCGAAATGCTAAAAATATCCGTATAGCTGGGTTTTACTCGACGTCATTTCCTGTCTCGTGCGGAATCTTCTTCATCAGCTGAATCACAAGTATTCAATAGAATTCTTTCTGGCTGACAGCACGTGGTGGTCAGTGTTTGACAACCATTTGGAGCAGATAATGAGATTCAAAGACTTTTATCAGCTGATTGAAATCCAGCAATTGCAAGAAGTGTCATGTGGAAAACCAAATTACAAATACTAAAGAGGGATAATTAGCAATGACGAAGTTTATATTCTTCTCCCCGGCCATTATTCAGTCGTAAAACAAAAGGTCCTCTGAACAATCTTTTCCCTTTTTCCTTCTACGCCCGCTTTTTTTATACACCATGAAAATACATGATTATATTTTAATGACAAAAAAGCAGAATTAATTACAAATATTTTTCAAACTAAGAACTAGGAAATGAACACTGAAGTAAAAAGAAAGCTGCAGCGATTTCGAAAAACTCATACACTCTATCTAAGTTTGATTTATTGAAGATTTTAACAATTATTGCAAGTCATGTTGTTCTTGGTTTTTATTTTCGTGGAGCTTCAAGCTGCAGTTTTAGTCATTTTGTTTTTATAACTATAACTGGTAATGCATTTGAATATGAAAGCATTCTAAAGAAGACCCTGTTCAGGGGCAAAGCCAAGATTTTGCCCCAGGAGATGGTTTTAATCCCGCATTGACTGGAAGAATTGATAAGAAAAGCAAAATTTAATCCTATGCCAACTACTCCTTACAGTAACAGCTTAAAAAAAGCAAACGTATAATTGCTTTTAACACTAATGCGGTGCAGCTAAAAAATCCCGAGAATATTATATTATAAGTCTATATAGCGACATGCAAGTTATGACTAGCGGATTATGACGACTTAAGCTGAATGATGTCCAATGATGATTCACTTGAATAGAAGGATATAAAGTACTACATCAGTAGCAACGCTGTCGTCATGACGACCATAGTAATCCTGTGTAAGACGTGAAAAGAAAATAGGTTGAATCAAAAACAGATCAACCCATCAACAAACCCACCAATCAATCCACCAACCCACCAACCCCCACACCAACCACCAACCACCAACCACCAACCACCAACCACCAACCACCAACCATCAACCACCAACCACCAACCACCAACCACCAACCACCAACCACCAACCACCAACCACCAACCACCAACCACCAACCACCAACCACCAACCACCAACCACCAACCACCAACCACCAACCACCAACCACCAACCACCAACCACCAACCACCTTTACATACCAAAGCTTTTTAGAACTGGACACAAGACTGGCCCCGAGACTGGCCCCTTGTGTCTTACAGCATGCTGGCTGACCGTTGTTCAAACAGGAATAAGGTGTATGACCACTGCATTTCAGAGCTGGAATTGGAATACATACATAAAGAAGGAAACTCAATTGTATATCGATTACGATAATTATTATGATAATTTTTCATGTTGATGATGCGATTGATAATGACTACAATCATGATTAAAACAATGATTATTTATTTATTGCTAATAAGCAAAAACAACAACAACAAGAAACATGCTAACTAAAAAATAAAATAAAATAAAACAAAACAAAACTAGAAGTCGACAAACAATCGTGCAACAAGAAGTGGCAAACGCAGGTCAGTTATGATGGAGAAATTTCATGATGTTTATATTGGGATCATGATAATACGAATTAATAGTGGCTTACTATATAATTTCAACGGATCAGGAATCTGCCAATGCTGTTAGAAAGCAATTCAAAGATCTTAGCAACAAGATTGAAGTAACAATTCAGCCTATCTTTACGAACAAAAAGATCGAAGATGTCTTAAAGCCCAAAGAGAGGAAACCTAATCTTATCAATCAAAATTGCGTTGTTTATCAATTTAAGTGTGATCTGTGCGATTCAGATTATGTTGGTATGTCAACCCGACACCTCTTTCAACGTATTAATGAACATAAGTACTCCTTTATAGACCTTTTTAGCTTCATATGCAAATTGCCCATTTCAGACCACATGACATTCCCTTGAGAAATGTTCTTTTGTTAAAATGTTAACACATGAAAGAATCAGCTCCCAAGAGTGGCATCACATGGTCTGAAATGGGCACAACAAACAACGAAGCTGAAAAGGTCTATTGGCAAACATTTGAAGGAACATCATGGCATCCTCCAGGGACCTAAGAACGAACATTTCACTGTTTTGAAGAAATGTAGTAACAAATTTAATTGTCTTATTTATGAAATGTTATTTATAAGAACAATTAAGCCAACTTTGAACGTGCAAAGCGACTCAATTAATGCTAAACGTTTTACTTAATTTTATTTTATTATTTTTATTGCTTTGTTTAACATAGCTATTCTTATTATTCTTTTCTTGTTTGTACATATTTTTTATACACATATTTGTAAATTAGTTTCATTGTTCTATTTCTTATATATGTATCATGTAATTTTCAATTCATTTTAGGCTTGATAATGACGTTAAGCAAACGTCGAAACGTCGTCTTTTATTAAAATGTTTTTTACAAAAAGTTTTCTATCGCTAAATTTTTTATTGAGATCATGATAATGGTAATTAAATTAATAGTCGTTTAAAATGCAAAAAACAACAAACAAATAAACAAAAACAAAAAACGATTAAGCAAAATCCCAGAAAAGTAAACATGCTTGCGGCTAAATAAAGTGAAAAAAAGAGACACAGACAAAAAAGCAAATAATGATGAATACCATTAGATATTATTTGATGATTACCTCAAAATAGCAAATAATTATCATAAATAGACTATTACCTCTTCTGTATCGTGCAACAAATCCATCATGATTGAGTGAAGCATCAGATTTGAAAAACACCTGAAGATGTCTCCCCGTTGATGTAAAGCTTGGTAGTTTTTTCGATTCCAGTTCAGTTCCACACCACTTAGTGCCGATTATATTAGAGCAAGGACCATCTCGTACGCCTACATAGTCGCAGTTGCAGGATGAGCAGATAACCCCTCTTTGGATTTTCAATACTGTAAAATTTAATTGCACAAGGAAACCTGGAGGCACAGTTATTCTCCAAATAAACTCTGAGTTATGTGGGTAACTCGATGGGTAATTAGGACTTTTAATGATCCCACTTGAGGCTGTCAAAAGTGTATCATATCTGCAGGCTGGAAGGTTTTTGTTGCAGCAGGTTACCTGTCCTCCACTGTAGCAAACGTCAATGAAGGCTTGGTTGTCTGAAGGACGTGGGCAGTTAATGCTGCTAATGACTTTATAAAAGGAAACAAATAATTAAATACGATATATAATAATACTCCAGTTTCGCATTCGATGCAAACCGAAGAGACCACAGACTCATTTGTACAGGCTTAGCCTCGTTTATAAGTCATCTATTCAAATTAAAAGTCCGTGGAATTGGCATTATTCAACTTGCACATTCTTTACATTACAGTTTGCTGTTGCTAATGATTTGTAAAAGTCAAATGTAATATAAAGAATGTTTAAGTTGAACAATACCAATGTTTTGAAATCCCACGGACGTTTAATGATGTCGTTGAGTAGCTTACTTATAAACGAGGCTAACCCTGTACAAATGGGTCCTTGGTCTTCAAAAACAGCGGTTTGCACCGAAAACGAAACTGGTCTATTAAAATATTAGTATATTAATTACACAAAACGTTACTAAACAAAGCAAACAAATAAGTGTCAGCCATTCCTTGGCTTTCATATGAGAGGTGAACCATAAAAAATGTCTCACTGCAACAACGGGCGCCAGAGTCGCCTCCACGTTTGGATTAAACTAACGCTTTATTTTGTTTGGGTCGAATAAATCTGCTTCGGTACGGCTGACCTTTAGCAGTGAATAAACATCTAGCTCCGATTTCAATCTCGTGATGTTTGTCTGTTTAATATTAAGAACCGATCGTGGGTCAGTCGGAATTAATCGGTAACGTACTTGACGAGGTCCCGAAGGAGAGAAGAGGAACAGGGTACGAAGCTAGCCTTAATCCTATTGTTTTCAGTCTGCCGAAATCCGTACTAGGTTTACGTCACTGCTATGGACAGTGATGACAGATTTTCCAGTTCGGCGAGATATCGTAGTTATCCGACACCGCCGAACAGCCAAAAAAACAGCAGGAGTCGTCACCTGAAACCACTAATCTGTCAGATCGTTGACATGAATTTACTAAAGTGTGTAATATGAGATATGATAATTACCAGGACAGCATGACGGGGAACCGTTTACAGTACAACACCTAGTGTAGCTTGCCGGATCTCCATCACGTGGACAATGACTTCTTGTTGAAGTACCGCTGACACAAACACTTGCATCACGTCGACAGCAGGAAGGGTTACCATTGGTTACACAGGAGATGGGTTTATCACCGATGCAGCTCAGTACTGTGAATAAATGCAACCATCCAAAACATTATTATTGTCATCGTTATACTTAGGCACTGCCCAATAGCGGAGCTCACAGTTCAATTTTTGAAACAAAAGGAGTGCTAAATGCGTGACAGTGTGACGCGGCGTTACAAAACAGCGTGACCGACTCTCCTTGTGGTTTTACGAATAGGGAAAACTAAAAGAAAATTAAAAACAGCAGAACACTTATTCAATTCGAAAAAAAATAGTTAATAAATCAGTATTCCTGTATAGAAAAAATAATGTCATCAAGCAATTGTTATCCTAAAAGATATTTTAAGGTCGGAAAGTAAACGACTTTCATCAATGTTTTTTCGTCAAAAGTTTTCAAATTGTATCAAGATTGTTTCATTTCTTACATTACGTTGAAGTGAAAAATCCACTCCGCTATCATTGTTCTCATTATGATTAAGACGGTTATTATCATTATCACCATTTTCTATTATTATTACTGAATACACAAAACTTGTTGAGTCTAAAATAACAGCCAAAAAAGTGACGTTTGATTTGATTATTACTCAGCCTGGCATTTGATATGAAATGACGTAATATGACGTAAAGTGGGGTAGCGTAGTATTATATACAATGTGTTCTCCCCAGGTCCGTTTTTCCCCATAACATTTACCTGCACAGCATGACGGGGATCCATTTACAGTACAACAACCAGTGTAGTTTGCAGGATCTCCATCACGTGGACAATGACTTCTTACTGAACTACCGCTGACACAAACAGTTGCCTCGTGTTTACAGCAGGAAGGGTTACCATTGGTTAGACAGGAAATGGGTTTATCACCGCTGCAGTTCAGTGCTGTAATAAAATCCAAAAATAATATCATCATCATTGTTATTTTAGCATCATTAACATGATCATCACTAATAATATAATTACTATCATTATTTTTATGACGGTCATTATCGTCACCAATATAATAATAATAATAATATTAATAATAATAATAATAATAATAATAATAATAATAATAATAATAATAATAATAATAATAATAATAATAATAATAATGATAATAGTTATGATAATAATAATAATTAGTCCGAATGTGAACATTGTAAAGAAGTTCTATGGATATTCAACCTAAGAAAAGACTCTAATTAGCAATATTTATATATTCAGTAACAAATTCCAGGCACGACAGAGGAAAAAATAAAGATACCGTAACAATAATAATAGTAATCATCATCATCATCATCATTATTATTATTATTATTATTATTATATTATTAATTATAATTAACACTGAACTGGTTAACAGCAAAAATCTATTTACTTTAAGGCATGCATGGTCGTCATTCAATATTCATTCTTCGTTCTTTGTCCAGATTTCAATCATATTATTCGTTAAAATTGATCACGTGATTTTACTTGCTGGCGACAAGTACTTATGAAATAGATTATTATTGATGATTACCTCTTCTGTATCGTGCAACAAATCCATCATGATTATCTGATGAATCAGATTTAAAAAACACCTGAAGATGTCTCCCCGTTGATATAAAGCTTGGTAGTCTTTGCCATACACTTCCACACCACTTTTTGCCAACAATGTTAGAGCAAGGTCCATCTCGTACGGCTACAAAGTCGTATGAACAGCCAGCCGCGCCTTCGACTTTCAGCATTGTAAAATTTAATTGCACAAGGTAACCTTCTGGTACTGTGATTCTCCAAACAACCACCGAATTATGTGGGTACCTCGATGGGTAACCAGGACTAGTAATGGTTCCATTAGGGGCTGTTAGAAGGTTATTGTATTTGCAAACTGGAAGGTTTTTGTTGCAGCAGGTTGGCTGGCCTCCAATCGAACAAACATCAATGAAGGCTTGGTTGTCAGAAGAACGTGGGCAGCTTATATTGTTGCTTGACTGAAGGACTTCAGAAAAGTAAACAAATGTATCAAAATAATGTAAAAAAATGGCGATGAGGGAGGCAAATCAATTCAAGTACTCTTGCCAGAAAAGAAAACATTTGTAGACCATAGATTGCAGGTTACACTTCATAATACAGTGGAATATTTGTTTCTGAAGTTATGGAGACGAGCTGGCACTGCAGTGCATTGTTGGACTGTTTTTGGGGACGAAACTTTCGCCATCTAGGAAATATGTTCCCTGAAACAGTCTCACAATGCACTGCAATGCCAACTCAACCCAGGTTTTTTTCTCAACCTCAGAACGTCTAATAATCCTGAAAATTTCAATTCTCAAATTTCAATGTTGAAGTTGTATGTGTAACACTTACTAGGACAGCATGACGGGGATCCATTTACAGTACAACATCCAGTGTAGTTTCCAGGATCTCCATCACGTGGACAATGACTTCTTACTAAAGCACCGCTGACACAAACAGTTACCTCGTGTTTACAGCAGGAAGGGTTACCATTGGTTAGACAGGAAATGGGTTTAACACCGCTGCAGTTCAGTGCTGTAATTAAAGGAACCATCCAAAAATAATATCAGTATCATCGTTATTGTATATATATAGAATAATCTACCCACTGAAGCAAGATGCACTAGTTCCCTCAATACATTCAAAATGTGTATTGATAAGTGCACTACGTTAGTCTAATAGACTCGTACTCACACGGTAAACATGAAAAGCAGTTTTTATATCTATTTTATTTGTATAATGTCAACCTGATGTTTTTACCGTGTTTAAATAAAGTTTACCATACCAGTAAACATGAAAAGCAGTTTTTATATCTATTTTATTTGTATAATGTCAACCTGATGTTTTTACCGTGTTTAAATAAAGTTTACCATACCATACCATACCATACCATACCATACCATACCATACCATACCATACCATACCATACCATACCATACCATACCATACCATACCATACCATACCATACCATACCATACCATACCATACCATACCATACCATACCATACCATACCATACCATACCATACCATACCATACCATACCATACCATACCATACCATACCATACCATACCATACCATACCATACCATACCATACCATACCATACCATACCATACCATACCATACCATACCATACCATACCATACCATACCATACCATACCATACCATACCATACCATACCATACCATACCATACCATACCATACCATACCATACCATACCATACCATACCATACCATACCATACCATACCATACCATACCATACCATACCATACCATACCATACCATACCATACCATACCATACCATACCATACCATACCATACCATACCATACCATACCATACCATACCATACCATACCATACCATACCATACCATACCATACCATACCATACCATACCATACCATACCATACCATACCATACCATACCATACCATACCATACCATACCATACCATACCATACCATACCATACCATACCATACCATACCATACCATACCATACCATACCATACCATACCATACCATACCATACCATACCATACCATACCATACCATACCATACCATACCATACCATACCATACCATACCATACCATACCATACCATACCATACCATACCATACCATACCATACCATACCATACCATACCATACCATACCATACCATACCATACCATACCATACCATACCATACCATACCATACCATACCATACCATACCATACCATACCATACCATACCATACCATACCATACCATACCATACCATACCATACCATACCATACCATACCATACCATACCATACCATACCATACCATACCATACCATACCATACCATACCATACCATACCATACCATACCATACCATACCATACCATACCATACCATACCATACCATACCATACCATACCATACCATACCATACCATACCATACCATACCATACCATACCATACCATACCATACCATACCATACCATACCATACCATACCATACCATACCATACCATACCATACCATACCATACCATACCATACCATACCATACCATACCATACCATACCATACCATACCATACCATACCATACCATACCATACCATACCATACCATACCATACCATACCATACCATACCATACCATACCATACCATACCATACCATACCATACCATACCATACCATACCATACCATACCATACCATACCATACCATACCATACCATACCATACCATACCATACCATACCATACCATACCATACCATACCATACCATACCATACCATACCATACCATACCATACCATACCATACCATACCATACCATACCATACCATACCATACCATACCATACCATACCATACCATACCATACCATACCATACCATACCATACCATACCATACCATACCATACCATACCATACCATACCATACCATACCATACCATACCATACCATACCATACCATACCATACCATACCATACCATACCATACCATACCATACCATACCATACCATACCATACCATACCATACCATACCATACCATACCATACCATACCATACCATACCATACCATACCATACCATACCATACCATACCATACCATACCATACCATTGTTAGCATCATTAGCATGATCATCACTAATATTATGATTATTAACATTATTTTTTGATGACAGTTATTGACGTCATCATCAACATTATCATTATTAATATTATTAATATTAATAATAATAATAATAATAATAATTAATAATTAATATTGAACTGGTTAACAGCAAAAGTCTATTTACTTTTAAACATACATGGTCGTCATTCAATATTCATTCTTCGTTCTTTGTCCAGATTTCAATCATATTATTCGTTAAAATTGATCACGTGATTTTACTTGCTGGCGACAAGTACTTATGAAATAGATTATTATTGATGATTACCTCTTCTGTACAGTGCAACAAATCCATCATGATTTTTTGTTGAATCAGATTTAAAAAACACCTGAAGATGTCTCCCCGTTGATATAAAGCTTGGTAGTCTTTGCCATACAGTTCCACACCACTTTTTGCTAACAATGTTAGAGCAAGGTCCATCTCGTACGCCTAAAAAGTCGTATGGACAGTCAGCCCCGCCTTCGACTTTCTGCACTGTAAAATTCAATTGCACAAGGTAACCTTCTGGGACTGTGATTCTCCAAACAACCACCGAGTTATGTGGGTATCTAGATGGGTAACCAGGACTGGTAATAGTTCCACTAGAGGCTGTTAGAAGGTTATTGTATTTGCACACTGGAAGGTTTCTGTTGCAGCAGGTTGGCTGGCCTCTACTGAAGCAAACGTCAAGGAAGGCTTGGTTGTCTGAAGAACGTGGGCAGCTTATATTGTTGCTTGACTGAAGGACTTCAGAAAAGTAAACAAATGTTTCAAAATAATATAAAAAATGGCGATGAGGGAGGCAAATAATTTTCAACTACAGTCATTCTTTACAAGTCAAGTACTCTTGCCTCAAAAGAAAACATTTGTAGACCATAGATTGCAGGTTACACTCCATAATACAGTGGATTATTTTTTTCTGAAGTTATGGAAGCGAGCTGGCACTGCAGTGCATTGTTGGACTGTTTTTGGAACGAAACATTCATCATCTTGGAAATATGTCCCCTAAAAATGTCCCACAATGCACTGCAATGCCAACTCAACGCAGCTTTTTTTTTCAACCTCAGAATGACTAATAATCCTGAAAATTTCAATTCTCAAAATTATGATATCGCAAAATATCAAAACATTTATTTGTAGAAGTGTTTATATGCAATAAGGCGGGGGGGGGGGGGGGGGGGGACACAGAAGAAAGCGTTAAGTTAATTAAATTTGATGTGAAAAAGTGAAGTGGTATTTAAAGGGATCTAACGTACATTAGACGTGGCATAATGTTACGCTACAATAATGATGATAATAATTTATGTCTAGTGCATTCCAATGTTGTCAATGCTCTTA